>JAFMSR010000006.1:9180583-9572261 GCA_022818135.1 Saxidomus purpurata
AATATATATCGAACAAGCATTTTTATACATGTAGTCAAATGTAATAAAATCGGAACCATCAACTTTTGATTTTCCTACCTCCATTTGAGGAGTTATAAAGATCTATAACTGTTACATGTATCCTTTTCTATACCCGTAAATCTATGTAAAATAATTGCAAGGATTTATAAAACATGAAAAAGACAGTTCATGTTTTCATTGGCAATACTTAAACAAATACAAATGAAGAAAGCTGATTTTCACTGACTTGCCATAACTTGATATATTTTACAAGGTATTTTTCCCAAAATGGAAACGCTCACAATTATTTACAGTATAATATATAATTAAATACGTAAAATATTATCACTTGAATATCGTACTTAGCAATTATGTTTGTACTCTCATTTAACTAGTTTACCAAAACGTTACACATTTGTAATTATTTACTTTTATGAATACTACAAGTGTGCTATAAAAATACAATGCAGACGGCAAAAGAAAAATGCAAAAATCAACAGATTTTTTAAACTTTTCGGAACATATTTGCAGTTCGATATATACGATTACTTAACTATACATTTTGCATTGTTGGACCAGAAAATAGTGTTCCTTATATCCGGAGTTTCCTTATAACCGGAGTACGATATAACCGTATATTTTTACATTAAACAAAGAAGGGAAAAAATCGGGCCCAAAAAAACTGTTCGTTATATCTGAAGTTACGTTATATCCGGAGTCGATATATACGGAGTTTACTGTATATTGTTCTGCTAGAGAAAATATATAGCTTTACGATTTGTGCAATTTCTGATTCTTTCAAATATTAAATTTCTTAAAATTCTGTTAAAAATCCAAAACATTACATTTTCTGGTCTGATTTCCGCAATTATAACAATCCAGCTAAACAATGGAGCATTGCTTAGTATAAATATATTGAAACTCATATATAACGAAAACATTGTATAAATGAATAAAAAAAACACCCGAAGATTTAGGTATATTCAAGCTTACCTGTCAGGACGTTCATGTATATACATCTATCGTCAGAAGTACCCATCTGCGTTCGAAGTAGTCGAATACCCGGGGTGATACGACCCTTTTTCGTTCGGGCGCATAAAAAGTTACTGTATTTCCAGCGCGGTTTTAAACCACGTGACGTTATAAATAATCAATTTCACAGTTTTTGTAAAGTATGATATACTTTGAATATTTTACCTAAACGTGCGTTGATTTTTATGATCCCGAAGGGTGGCATATTAAAATCGTACCGTCCGTCTGTCCGTCCGCCCTTACATTTTTCCGTGTCCGGGCTGTATATTTGTCATGCATTTAAAAGGATTTTACAATAACTTGGCACAAATATTCAGCACATCCAGATGATGTGTCATGTGCAAGACCCACGTCCCTACCTCAAAGGTCAAGGTCACACTTAGAGTTTGAAGGTAATGGAATCCTCTGTATATGCACACACTCGTGTCCGGACTGTAACTTTGTCATGCATTGAATGATTTAAAAATAACTTGGCACAAATGTTCTGCACATCAAAACGATGACAAGAGTTTGAAGGTAATGGAAACCTGTATATATGTATATGCACACCTTCGTGTCCGAGCTGTAACTTGGCACTAATGTTCAGCACATCAAGACGATGTGTTGCGTGCAAGACCCACGTCCCTACCTCAAAGGTCAAGGTCACACTTAGAGTTTGAGGATAATGGAATCCTGTATATATATGCACACATTCGTGTCCAGACTGTAACTTTGTCATGCAATGAAGGATTTTAAAAAGACTTGGCACAAATGTTCAACACATCAAGTCGACGTGTTGCGTACAAGACCTACGTTCCTACCTCAAAGGTCAAGGTCACACTTAGAGTTTAAAAGTAATGTAATCCTGTATATATGCATGCATTTGTGTCCTGACTGTAACTTTGTCATGCATTGATTGATTTTAAAATAACTTGGCAGAAATGTGTTTACATCCCTTCTGAATAGATCTTACAATGTAAGTAAAAATCATTTCTTTAAAATACACAATCAGATAAAATGACGTAGATCTATCATGTCTTATCACGCGCTGGGATTGTCTAAAATCCGTAAGTAGCAACAATATGTTCTCGGTACGAGAGCTACCGAGGAATACAATGGATACGAATAAAAAACATGTGTGTAAAAACTTCTTGAACTATAAAGGAGTTTTACTGAGTTGAAACATAATTAAGTTATATAGAAAGAAAAAGCGCACAGCATACTAAGAGAGGTAACTCGTACGAGAACATCGCACACAAATTTTGAAGTTATCTCCCTTACACCTCCGAGTTATTAAGTAATGCTTTCGCCCGATATCAGGTAATGCCTAATTTCATATTTAAACTGGCGAAAGATCGAAGGGCGAAGCGAAACGTATATACGAGTATTTAATTGTATACTGAAAGCAATTAAAATATTGATCTGACATATACCCATGCGAAATTACAAAAGTGTTGTGTTCGTGACATCATGCTTATATAAATGTTACGCTGCACCGTCTACCCAGAATTTCACTGACCGTTTTTTTTTTTTTTAAATTCTAAAACATTCATTTTCAGTGTGCATAACCCACGTGACCTGCGACGTCATTTTTAGCTACTGCGCCAAGTGAAAAAGCTCCCGACTCAGAGTTTCAAAAGGTTGTAAGTATTTCCTTTTTAGGTCTATTACTTTGAAATATAGCTTATTCTAAGCGGAAAACAGTCTTCTTTCCATAGATTATAATCTATCCTTCACCAGTTTAGTCGTTTGGCAAATGAGTCAAATTTGAGAAATTTTTGGAGCTAATGTGACAAGTGTTGACACATTTTGTAACCTAGCCCATTACTATGTACATAAACAATGTTTCTATCAGTCAACGAGAGTTCACGAGGATAATTAGCATCTGAAAAATGATTTAAAAATGACTTAAATGCAAAAAAAAGCTAAATATTTGTTCCTTTGAAAATGGGCTACGGTGCAAGCAAATTTAGTAAGTGCTAATGCGACAAGTCACTTTAGAAAGAGGACAGACTACTTTAACTGTTATCAAAAAGTTTGTCTTTTATACGCATGCGTTTTTGTGTTTACTTTTCATGTTCATTTGCATGTATATTTACACGAAATTAAAAACAAATGAAAACAAAATCTCAAATACTTTACACTATTTCACTGGTCTCAGATCATAGAAAACGTATGCACTTATTGCTTTCAAAATCAATTGTTACGGTCCGATGCAAACTGCAATTTTTTGATTTAGATCTTTACGGCCTGTGGCATATACTTGTTTTGGCATATATTGTATGCTATTCTAGATATATGTTTTATGTAAGAGTGGATAAATGAAATAAACTAACACACGATAAGATGCGGAAGACTCTGAAACTTATTGTTGGTATCTATCCTTTTAAAACTATAACAATGTTATTCTTTTCAGATGACATTTACTTTGTCAAGTTTACATAACGTAAAATGTAACATGGAAAGTGAGATTTGAAACACTTATTAGAATTATAAAATTATAAGGCAAGTACCCTTTTTGTGTCGCCTTTTCGGAGAAAAGGCGATACATAGGGATCGCTTTGCCCGTCCGTCCGTCGGTCCATCCGTCCGTCACATAAACTTAACGTTGGCTATAACTTTGCCATTTCTTAAGATTTCTTCATCAAGCTTTATAATTGTATTGCTTATGACAAATGGGTCATGATGCCGTCAAATTTTGTAGGTCAATGTCATATTTTACAGGGTTATGCCCCTTTTTGTACTTAGATTTTGTCATGAAATCTTAACGTTGGCTATATCTTTGCCATTTCTTCAGATTTCTTCATCAAACTTTCAAATTGCATTGCTTATGACAAAAGGGTTGTGCTGCCGCCAAATTTTGTAGGTCAAGGTCATATTTGACAGAGTTATGCCCCTTTTTGTACTTAGATTGTGTCACAAAATTATTGGTTATTCTGACAAAGTGTAAGAGGGCGACACAAGTGTTCTACTGAACACCCATCTAGTATAAACAAATGACTGAACACTTATACCTTAAAAAATTATCAAACATCATTTGCACAGATATTTTGTGACGAATTTACAGTTTCAATACCACAAATAGCCGGTTTCAATACCGGTGCGCACCACAGTTGCTGTATAGGAGGCCACTTAAATCGCTGCTGTATATATGTTAAAAATTATAGTAAGGAATCAGTTAATACAGATAAGTTTTGTGAACTTATGAATCGAACATTTTCACTCAAAGGTCGATATGCTGATACATGTACCACAATATTAGCAGAGATTTCTAGCTATAATAGGACAATGCTATTTTATAAGATATTTTCCACTGCCCTGGCGTAAGCTGTGTTCCAGTTTGTTATCATTTAGAAAAGTGTTTTGGTTTACTTTAACCGTTTTCTATGCGTTGATAGAAATATGAGATTGAATTTATATTATTGTTGTGCAATCATTTTCAGGAATTGAGATTTATTGGCGCCGCCGATGACGGCGGCGGCCTATTATGGCATAGTTTTTCCGGAAGTACATGGTAGGAGCGGTTATTAGAATGCGAAGAAAAAATGTTTTAACTGTATGCTAAAATAATACGAAATAGACATTAAAATATTGATTATACACATTTCCTTCATTGAAACGTAATTGTTTAATTGTAATGTTCCTTTTCATATCTTTTAGAAAAAATACGAAAACGTAAAACAATTTCTCCCTTTAAGTTATCGGTTTTGCAAAATTATAATATCAGCTTATTTTTTTACCACGTGCTTTAAAGTCAGTCTCCGTGGTGTAGTGGGTAAGCTGATGACCGTCTAATTTTACGAGTGGAGTTCAAATCCCGGTCAAACCCAATTTTTTAAAATAATATTTCTTCCGTTTTTTTTTCAGCTTTAAAACCACTATGATTTTAAATGTTTTCTGCAAATATTCATAAAAATTTTCATTCAAATCAAACTAATAATGATTGCTTATCAAAAAGCTAATTTTAGCTATTTAACGCCACACATGTACATTACTTGAGAACGTATAAAAATTTAGAAGCATTCATTTTGATTAATTTTACAGATTAAACATGAGAATAAAAGTAATGCTACCTTCACACACACGGATTTGTCTTACGAATCCTTACGTATGGCACAAATTCGTAAAAGTACACGGATCATTACGATTTGGTCACTTTTATGAGTTATTACGATGTATTTACGGCAAAAATCTACGATTGCTTCCGAGTTACCACGGATAAATACGAGCAATACAAGCTTTTTATACGTTTTTGTCAGGCTACATTGCGATATGCAAAAACCGTATAACTAATAAATGTTGAAATAGAAACTATTTTCGGCGCCCTTTGATGCTTTGCATCAATGGTATTCTTGTATTTTATTGCTATGCTTTGTATGTGATTTGTGTTTTGATTCGATTTAGGGATAAGTGATACGTCGTTACATTCGAAAGAAAGTACATCATACGTTTTTAACATTATCTTTTAAACACAATATACAAAACCATATCTTCCTACTGAAAATCACTTTTTCGCGTTGGCATATTCCTTAAAGCTGTGATAATAGAATCAACTGTGAAATAGTTTTTCTAGTTTCATCGTGTTTTATTTTTAAGTTTCAAAAAACATGAAAAATATGTACCCTTTTTTTTATCATTTACCAACTTAAACAAAAATGTCATGAAGACGACCCTTTAAGGATCCCTAATGCTTATACTGAAAATGTTTAAAGTTCCATTGCCTCTTAAAATACACATTAGTACATGATTTATGTTTTAATACCATAATGATATTATTGTGTTCTATTTAAGGTAATGTCCATGTCTATATTTTCGAAAAATGGAGTTCTTTTTTTCTATTTAGCTTTAACATTCACATAAAAAGCGCCATCTGGGGGCACCCGTTTTTCTAACGAAAATTGATCATTTTTCTATCATAATTTCAATAAGATGTTGGCGAAAGTTCACTTTTTTCAAGTGTACATTATTTTGACAACAGCCTTTATTAGGTAAGAGCAATTTTAATGTGTTTGATGCATTACAAAACCATTATTTCTGCAAAAATAAATAGTCCAAAGCCAAAAACGTAGCGATGTTTTTACGTCAAAATTAACAGACTTTGCCGTATAGCGCGTTATCCGCGCAGTCAAAGATTTTTATTTATTGATGTTATAATCATCAGGTTTTGTTCTTTTAAATGATCAAATAAAAAAGGCATGTGTTCACGTTTGATTTTTTGTTAAAAATCTTCGAATCTCACCAGCAAATGCATTTAATTAAATATATAAACGCGACGTTTCAATGTTTACAAAGCATGACGTCATTCGTTTCATGCCGAAATACGGAAAATTGTTACATTAATCGGAAATTCCGTTCTTGGTAAGGTGAACAACTGTATATTCTAAAGCATAAACGACTGAGTAAATTTAGAATGAATTATAAATGGCCATGAAGTTTAAATTATTTTAAAATGTTGATATGTTAACAAAAGGAACAAATAAAGGAAAAAAATATGGGAATTGTTTACAAAAAGAAACGCGACTGTTCCGCTACCTGCTTCTCACCATTTTTCTATTCTTACAGGAATACAAAAAAATTTCATCACCAGTCATGAGTAAATGAAACGATTCATGTAATCAGATTTCAGATTCAATAATTTCATTTATGATAATCAAATAAAAAGTTAATCCCGAAATAGCTATATTTCAACACACCCGATAAGGACCCTAAACTGATAGCTCTTGGGTTATAATCCGATGTGATAGGTCCAGGGTTCGAATCCCGACTCATGCCTTAGTTCACGTAATCTCGTATATCTCTGACTGTTTACGACATGCAATAAAGCGAAAGTAGGACAAAAAGACCACCCAGGTCAATCTAAGGAAATACAAAAACATTCACTCGTTTTTCTGCAGCAGTATTTCAAACAGGGAAATACTCCACGGCCATTGCAAAGTTTTAGAAGCCAGTTTCAAACTGTGTTTCCCTGTTACAATTCCAGATTTAAAAGAAAATTCGATTGGTCTTAGTAATAGACCTTAAAAGAAGTGCAGACTATGAATTTACATGCGGAAAATAATTTGTTTTGTAACCTGTTAAATTTCTCACATAATCATGTTTTGTAACCTGTTAAATTTCTCACATAATCATATTTGGTAACAAGGCTTGGAAAAAAATGCACCAATCTGCACATTTACATCTCTGCCATCCATCCATAACTAATGCATCACACCTATCTATGTTATTTTGGTTTTAACGTAATATTGAATTTAAAATAAATTTCAAATTTAATTACTTCAAAAACATAAATAAAACTGAATATTTGCAAGTATTATTACTTAACCTGAACGTTTAAGCTATACATTTCAGATATCATCGGTAAAATCAAAATATACAGTAAAGTTGTTGTACAATTAATGGGTGGATAGCGATTTATTACAGAAGTATGGAACGCCGCAGCTGTCTTATTTTGATACATTACAAGTTGTCTTGTTAACAGAGTGTCTTGTCTTGTTTAAGTGGTTTTCTATCTTCTCAAATGGTAGTTATGTCTTGTTAATGAACCGTTACATCTTCTTAAGTGTTATGTTCTTGTCAACGTGCAATGTCATTATGTCAAACAGTCATGCTTTCTTCTTAAAGTGGTGCGTTACCTTGTCAAAGATGACTTTTTTAAGAAAGTATTATATAGAAAATACAAAAATATGTCCAGGGCTCGAAGTGACAGATATATAGCTTAGTCTCCAGATCCGGGGCTTTGGGTGCGGACGAGGACCCGAGACACTTTCAAAAACTAAACAACTATAAATACGCTACATATCTTAATTTTTTGTCTAACGGTCTTAAGTGTCGAAGTGCGGTTTTGGACCCGGAGAACCTTCATTCGTTCGTCACACTGAAGAGGAATTGTTAACACGTTTCAAATCGGGATTAGTTATATAAACTGCTAAAAACGCCGTTTGTACAAATTTCATTACGAAGAATGATTATATTTACTTTAAAAAAAGATAGTTGAAAGAGTTTAAACGCATATATGTCCCACAAGATTTTCTGCATAAATAATAAAAAAGCACATTAATTATTTCAGTGTTTGTCATAACACATTGTAATAGCAACGCATAACGTCGTTGTCAATGGCGCGTTTTTAGCATTTGATCGTAATTTTAAAAGGTATTTTTTGGAAAAAGCCAACGTGAACACGTGCCTTTTTTATTCGATTATTTTTAAGAGCACAACCTGATGCACATAATATAAATCTATAAAAAAAACTTTGACCTCGCGAATAACGCGCTATATGTCAAAATCCGTAAATTTTGACGAAACAAATTCACTACGTTTTTGGTTTCGGACTATTTGTTTTCGCAGAAATATTGGTTTTGTAATGCATGAGACACATTAAAATTGCTTCTACCAAATAAAGGTTGTTGTCAAAATAATGTACACTTGAAAAAAGTGAAATTGCCAAAATATTATTGAAATTATGATAGAAAAACGATCAATTTTCGTTAGAAAAACGGGTGCCCCCATATGGCGCTTTTTATGTGAATGTTAAAGCTAAATAGACAAACAGAATTTAATTCTTGAAAATATAGATGTAGGTTTTTACCTGGGCCGAATTTCGTACTTTTCCATCCACTTTTTGAATTCTGGTTCTAAGGTCCGCAGTTACCTTAAACAATTCTGATATATATATTTTTCTTTTAAAGTTCTGTCGTTTTTCAACAGAAATTGTTTAATTTTTTGCACCGTACTCTTAAAGTGACTTGTCGCATTAGCCCTTACTAAATTTGCTTGCACCGTAGCCCATTTTTCTTTGCATTTAAGTCATTTTTAAAATCATTTTTCAGATGTTAATCATCCCCGTGAACTCTCGTTGACTGACAGAAACATTGTTTATGTACATATTTATGGGCTAGGTTACAAAATGTGTGAACACTTGTCACATTAGCTCCCAAAATTTCTCAAATTTGACCATTTGCCTCTTTTTGGGGACCAAACGACTAAACTGGTGAAGAATAGATTATAATATATGGAAAGAAAACTGTTTTCCGCTTAAAATAAGCTATATTTCAAAGTAATAGACCTAAAAATGCAATACTAACAACGTTTTGAAACTCCGAGTCGGGAGCTCTTTTACTTGGCGCAGTAGCTAAAAATGACGTCGCAAGTCACGTGGGTTATGCACACTGATTCTACGGTTATCTGTTTTATAAAACGTATTTCCCTTCTGAATCAATCTTAAAACCCACGTAAATGAAACTCATTTCTGAAAAGTCTTCGAACAAATGAAATAAAGTAACATATCACGCGTTGGAAATTCTGCGAACCCTCCGCAGCGGTTACTTCCCCTTACAGTAAACAGTAATAAAGCGGAACCGCTGTGAGGAGTTTGACACCTTATGCTTTCGCCCGATATAGGTAGGTATTGCCCATTTTCATATTACGGGCAAAGCCCGACATAGGTAAACGTATGTACGAGTATTTAATTTAACACTAAAAGCAATAAACTAACTGATTTGACATATACCCATGCGAAATTAGAGAGTGTCGCCTTCGTGACATCATGCTAGCATAGATCTGAATGTTACACTGCACCGTCTACCCAGAATTCCACTGACCGTCTTTTTAATTCTTTAACATTATTTACGATTATCTAATTATAATACGTATTTCCCTTCTAAATCAATCTAACAGCACATGTAAATGAAAACCATTTCTGAAAAACAATCGATCAAATGAAATGACATAACGTATAGTGATAGAAATCGGTTGAATTTTTCACAATCGATTATCGGTTCAATCGGATGGGGTATAATCGATAACCTTCCGATTAATAATCGGTTGAACTAAAACTAACATTCAAGCAAGGCGCTACAATCTACACCGTCACATGAAGTAGTTTCTGCCACAGTTATGGCAGGTTAACCCTTTATAATGCTGGAACAGTAAATAGGTAATGCTACATGTCACCAATGGAAGCATTGGGCCTTATATGAGATTTTTAAAGGGAATATTCAAAGTTTTCTTATAGAAACCTGTGTAAAATCAAGAGACCCCAAGGCCTGAGGTCATGTTTTCAACAATATTGGCCTTCTGGTAAGGGCCAGAAACTGGTAGGAGACTAGAAGATTTATTTGGAATAAATTTCTAACACAGAACTGATGGCCGAGTATGCTTTTATGCTAGACAGACGATAAAGACCGATACGTCTATGATCCAGACGAAAATAGGGTGACATAGGCGCTCTATGTACAGTACAGAGTTTGTTTAAGCGTCTCGAAATCAAGATTATTTGTTTGTAAACACAAAAATAATCAGTGAATCATCTTAATTTAAACTTGTTTCTTCCATCACGTGAGTCTAATTATCTCCCTTGGGTATGGTATAAAACTTTTACCGCGACGTCGCAGACCGGATATGTGTAATCGATTATTATCGCCCTTCATTTTACTAACCGATCGTCGGCGACTAGCGACAATCGGAACATCACTAATAACGTATCACGCGCTGGAAATTCTGCAAACTCTTCGCAGGGATTACTTTCCCTTACGGTATACATTAATAGAGCGGAACCGCTGTGAGGAGTTGACACCATATACATATGTACTCTCGCCCGATATAGGTATTGCTATATGATTACTAAAAACAAAACATTTATTGCGGGCTATATTTAATACGGGGTACATAAAGATGCATGGAGACTTAAGCACTAGTGTCGTTCCTTATTGAGTTGTCGTTCCTTTCACAGAGAAAAGGGCGTTTCACGTTTCAGCTTTTGGCATGAATGTAACGAAGCACATTCTACTGAATAATCTTCGATTGCCCTTTTAATTATATACAATATTATATCAGCTTATTTGTTTTAAATCATCATTGTAGTCGGTCTCCGTGGCGTGGAGTATAATTGGTAAAGGCGTCTGCACATGTAACTGTACTAGTGTACTTTTATGAATGAGTTCGAATCCTATCCAAACCCATTTTTTAAAAACTTTTTTCTTCTGATTTGCTTATCATTTTCAGCTTTTAAACCATTTTTAAATGTTTTACGGCAAATAATCATTGAAAAATCTGTATTAATGCCAAACTAATAACTAAAGGACATTGGCAATGAAAAATTAAGACATACTGTATACATATTATTCGGTAACAGTAAAGTGTCTTTTTGGGCCATGCCTCAACATCAACCATCACCAACTTCCTAAATATTTACATTTCTTTTTTGTTTGTGGGCCCGCTGTGATACTTATTTTCACAGTTTTTCTTGTCTTTATCTATTCTATAATAAGTCATAATAATATACGAAGATAATAAAAATCTACCACCACGTGTTGAATAAAACAGGACATTTATTGGCAAAATGCACAAAGGCTTTTTTAGATTCCTCGTTTTAGTATACAGTACACAGAAGGACCAGAGAACACGGATATCAGACGAACTCTTGTATTTGTGTGGCCCCTTTTCAATCGGGCGGACAAAACTTTACTGTACTTTGTAAAACGATTTGATTTGAATCGAATTTTATAAAGGTCCGTCCATGAGATCAACTGTATTAGCTGTTTTCTTCGTGGATGAGACGCCAACTTAAACTGTGTTTGTAAAAATATACATACTTTATACATTTTACCCAAAGAAATGGAATACAATTTTATCTATATAGTATGGGATTACTTGCCATTTTGATTAAAAAACTTGTTTAAAAAACAAAATAAATCCTACCTTGTTAGATATTTTATCTTATTGGTGATAATACTACATGTACTCGGTTTAAGTAAGTTAAGAATGCTGATATATGGAAATAATTGATAATCTACTTGACTGTGTAATTTAACCTTTTCAAAAATGATCTTTAAGTATGTATTAAGTTTTGAAAAATTGTCGAATTCATTTATAGTTTGAACATCGGTGAGTTTGCAAATCCTTGAGCTCCTTTTTCAAATTAATTATAGGTTAAAAATGAGAACTATCTTTAAAAAAGACGTCCGGCGCAATTTTGAGTATATGAACTCAATTAATAACTGATTTTTTTAGAAAAAAAGACTACGCCTAGACCGTGAATCGAACCCATCTCTTATACGGGGAAAGCCCGAGCGGGTCCCAAAGGGCCCCGCGAGGACTTGGACCGCCTTTAGATAACCTGTACGAAAGAAAGAAACAAAACAAAAAAAATGAAAAAATCCATATACTGTCTAACTTATTTTTTGTGTCCAAAAATGTCAGCGCATGGAGGCTGCCATTTTCTTAATGCTTTCGGTCACCCAGACACTCTAAAATGAAAGATTAACACCCCCTTCAATGAGCTTTTGTATGACCTTGACTAAATTAGTTTGTCCACTTTCGTCGTCAGCGGATTATCGTTGTCGTCTTACGGCGCATTATTTTCGCATGATTAAGAACTCTAAAAGCCTTTTTATGTTGTTTTCCATGTTGATGTACCGATTTCTTCAGAAATAACAGCAACATGCCTCGTATGCATTAAAATGAGCAGAACTACAGTATAAATCCTGTTATATCACTGAAAGACATAAGAAAATATGTTTCATTTGACCACAGTCACACTGTAAATCTGAACCTGTAGATGAAAGCAGCATACGTTTGGTCCAACATATACCCTTAACAAAGGCAGCTTATGACTATTTGTCCACATTTTTCTCACTAGATCTACATGGCCACAAATATCTCAAAACTGCACAACTTGTGAATGAAATATGTTCTGTATTGTAGATCTGCATGGAAACGAAAATACTGTCAGTCAACAGTACGAATGGGTGCCAGAAAGGCCCACTTCTAAAAAGTATCAGTACTAAAAAAGCACAAAACCAGAAAGGCCCATACCAGAAAGGCCCACCCAAAAAGTACCAGTCTTATTTTCTATGTTATTATGTACCCTAGGGAAATGAAAATTAGAACGCATATGTACACTGAAAATTTATTTCACACAATTAAAAGAAAAGGAAAAAACAGTCACAGTACTATAGTAGTAACCGATAGGGGTGATTAAGAAGTAATGCAATAGTGAAATTAATGATGAAAACACAAAATATTTAAATATTTATTACTTAAATATTATAGAATTAATAAAACATCAATATAGGGCAAATATATTTTAATCAAATAAAAAGTGTCATCGGCTAAAAACCTATTCTAAAGATCTGCTTAATGAAAAAAATGATAGACTATATGCACCAAACAAGAGTCTGGTACATCTCCATGTGTAGTGATAGCTAGACACTTTATCTGGATATCTGCAAAAACATCTTCAAACTAAAATGAATCTCTTAGTTCACTTAACAATGTAAAAGATAAAACTAAAAATATATTTGGCTTTAAAGGTTACACAGGAGAGTGCAGGTTTTATGTCTATTGATGGTACAGAAAAATACTTGTATCCAGTTCTGCGCACAAAAATGCAATAAAATAAAACCTGATCTACAAGACTAACCATTGTTAGCCAACTTGTTTGTTTGTAATTGTGCTTATTGGGTCCACCATCCTCTAAAGAGGCTATAATCGGTACGACCCGGTGGACAACTTGTATGCCGTATTACGTCCTTTAAACAGATCCATATGCTATGCTAAATCATGGAGGTATTGTTGCTAACAGTCATTTTGTAACATTCCTATCTATATCTATTTCTTGGTATTACCTCACACCTCTTGCGAATATTAAAAATCATTATGGGCAGGGTGCACTCTGGGTGTTAAACTTAATGGTAATAAGAATAAATTTACTGCAAGATAGATCCTCTAGAACTTTAAGAAAAGCATCATTGTTAAAAAGAGTGAAAAAAATGAGAGTGTCCACTGCCTGCTTCAATGATTCAAGGTATAGTGTACGAATACTTCCTCAGATCTTTTGTTTTACATAGGCTTTCCCCGTTATTAGGTAGCACCTATATTCATATTAGAGATGTTAGATCATATGCTCTACCGTCTGAGCTACTCCGAAGTGGCCACTTGCCTTTTTTCCATCACAATTGTAGTTGTTTGTTCTTTCCCAGGATGTAACAGTTGGAATTGTACAGACGCACATGACTGAACAATGCATACCGGAAGCAATTTTTCGTTGTGTTTCCGTTATAAGTGAAACGTTGTGATATTGAAAATGCGTTCTGCCGATTGGATGAAACCAACTAATAACCAATAGCATTTCTTTTCTATACACGGTATATGTTTACGTTACTGTGGTTACTTCTTAAATTGCAGTTACTTCGCTTAGTAAGCTAGTGCATGTTGAACTTGCAGAAATTGTCCGACAATGCGTTTGATTTTGCATTGCTAGTTTGACAAGTAGCTGAAATGAATGTTAATTTGCATATCGTTTGCATAGAGTAGAAATACGTTAATATTGTGCTGGAAGTATTGGCGCACACTTATCATGTGACCATATCATTATTATTTAAACCTATCTGCACATTAACATCTCTAGCATCCGTTCAAACCTACTGCATCATAACTCTTGCAATATCTTTATTTTCATCTATGCTAATTTAGTTTTAAAGTGCATGCATTATTGAATTTATTATGTTGTGCATGTTATGAGATGTTCTTCAGGACAAATTGTGGGAAATCACGTTGTTAATGTTTATAATAATTTCTCTTTATTTTACTATACTCGTACTTTAAAGCATAAAACCACATTTGTCAAGGCTTCTGTATCTTTCTGATGTAGATTTATAAATCTAAAAATAAAATCTTACTGCTAAGGTTAACAAGATGCCCACGTGCAACATGTCGAGCCCGCCATATGTCAAAAGGGCTAACTCCTAACCAAGCAGAGATGGGTCAAAATACACCTAAATATTGGATGTAACATGCATGTTGTACCACAGAAAATTGGTCTCGATTTTTCTCTACGGCCAGTAATGAAAAAGTTAGAATATAAGCTATTTATAGTAACAACAAAGGGAAGTAATTCTAAAAACAAGGGTAGACCATGGTGGTGAACATTTGTACAAAGTAACATCAAAATCCCTCCATGCATGAAGAAGATATGCTCCGGACAAAGTCATTCTTGAATTTAACCTTTAACCTCCAAGTGTGACCTTGACCTTAGACCTAGGGACCTGGTTCTTGCGCATGACACTCCGTCTCATGATGGTGAACATTTGTGCCAAGTTAAATTAAAATCCCTCCATGCATGAAAAAGATATGCTCCGGACAAAGTCATTCTTGAATTTAACCTTTAACCTCCAAGTGTGACCTTGACCTTAGACCTAGGGACCTGGTTCTTGCGCATGACACTCCGTCTCATGATGGTGAACATTTGTGCCAAGTAACATCAAAATCCCTCCATGCATGAAAAAGATATGGTCCGGACAAAATCGGACGGACGGACGGACGGACGGACGGACGCACGCACGCACGCACGCACGCACGCACATACACCGAACCGCCAAAAGTAACAACTAAGTCGAGCTCACCGCAAGCGGGCTCGACAAAAATGGAGAAAGAAAAAGCTGTTGAACATTTGTAACAAAATATAACACCCAGGCGTGGCAAATATTAACCCAAGGGGCATGATTTGAACAAACTTCGAAAAGAGCCTCAATATAATGCTCTATGTATAAATGGACCAACTGGGCGTGGCAAACTCTACTCCCACGTGTATTATTTCTACAAACTTGGAAGAGGACCAGTAGACAATGCTTCATACAAAATATATAAGTTTTAGACATTGTGATTTTGGAGAATAAGTTTTGATAAAGTTTCTCCTATATAAGTCTGGTATTATAGTCTTGATTACTTTCAGAATTTTTCTATATTTCGTACTACAGATCAAATAAATAGTACTAGGGACGTGTAAACAATAGTACCTTCAAGTACTCCAGACTATTCTCTACTGCCATTGGATAGTGTATGTAATAATTTATCTGTTTTATGTGGTCTTACAAATGACCAGGAGATGTCTTTTGGTAAATTCTATGTCAGTTAGACCCCTTATACATCTATGGGCGATCATAATTCTCTATAATGGATCAATGATTTAGTTTTGTACCTAAACAAAATTGATGACGGTGTCTCTATTGGAGATGAGAAAGCATTTGAAAATTATGTTCTATTATAGAAGAAGTGTATTTGTCACGTTGGCTCTACCGATCGCAACTCACATTGCACGTCCGTCAATGTGCGCGTGTGCGTAGAGTCACTATAACCTGTTAGAGATTGAGGGTCATATAATCGAGCCTTGCTACCGACCATGTCTCTTTATGTGAGAAAATTTGAAATTTCTAACTGTGAATAAGAGTCTAGCGCTGGTTCGTCCCAGGAACGATGTTTAAATAAACTGTCCGCCTGTTAAAGTAACAAGAATACGATGTGGTGCAGCCCCCATAGTAACGTGATGGAATGCCATTACATAGTTTCGCTGTGCTCAAATTATTTATTCAGTTGACTGTTTGCATATAAATGCATTTTTGGTATTAGCTCGGTCATTTCCGGTGTCGTATGAGCTTTTAAAGTCTATGAAAGATGTTATTTGTACAGAATATGTAATAATACAATTTTGTTTTACGGAAATGCAGTTTTTTCTTATACGATACCCTGTCAGACTAGGACCGGGTAGCCAAATTTTCTTATGTTACTTTGGAAAATATTGCAAATTGTCAAATAATGTAGATCTAGTACAGTAAAATTGGTAAAAAGGGTACGAATTGCTGATCAAAACTCATTTCTTCATTTAAATACTACTCAATTTAAACAAGCCTGTCATTTTATTTCAATTCCAAAAATGCGTTGAAATGTGGTCATTTGCTTTTTAATCATTTAGTTGAGTTTTCATTAAAATTGTGTGATTTCAATCAGGTTTACGGACGCTACAAGTGAATCTTTGAAACTTCGTGAATTATTATACAAATTATATACGGATGAAACGTAAAATAAACCTTTTCATATATACTCAGTTGCAAAAGAAAGTGTGCACTATCTCCACTTTGATTAAACGTATCGGTCTCATTTCGAACACTAATTTTATACACCATTTGCTATCGATTGAAAGTGTGTTTAATGAACATACAATTGAGCATACATTGCTCTAAAATTTGATACCAAACATTATATAATTCTGTTAAAAAATAATACATAAAATTAACAAAAAGTCTAAGTGCACACTTTCTTTTGCAACAGAGTATGTATTTTTTTCTTATCTCCATGTCTTAGCGATGCGATGTAAACGTCAAGGTTTTTCATGAAAAAATCTTGAAAATGATTTTTTTTAATGACGGCCGGTGTAAAATTATGCACGATAAGAAAAGACAAAAAGTGTATTTTAAATTCGGCCTTTGTAAAATTATATAAATTTTAATTAATTTCTTTAAGTTGTTAGATCTAATATATAGATCTAGAATATATTTGTAACAACATTTTAACAAAACACTTATTCATTCAGATCTATATTTCCCTACGTGCACAATAGATCTAGTTGCAAAAGTTATATTCTCATGTGGCTGTAAAAGCACGACGAAACACAAGGAACTTTTTATTTCTGTATCTGTAGTAAATAAGTAAATATCTTAAACAGTTTTTGAGAAATGACTATTTTCGTACCCCTACCCCCATTTTGGCATATGGCAAAATTTGTCAATTTAGTCACAAAATGTAAGGTCAAAATTTTTTTTCTCATAAAAGTTCATTTTTTTGCACTAAAATATTCCTATCATGTTAAAGTTTACTACTGCATAATTGTTTTTTCCAGTTAAATCATCATTTTTGAAATATTACGAATGTAAATTTTTGGAAGTGCAAAAATCCAAAACCTCACCATTGACCCCCCTTTAACTACAAACTTTTCTCTTTATTTCTTTTATTCAGATTGGTTGCGATGAAATTACCTTTTTGTAAGTATTGTTTTGATAATTTGCATAATTTCAAAAATTCAGTTTTGACTTTGCTACAGATAAGTAATTTAAGTTTTAAAGTATTCGTAAGCCTAAAGTTATATGGCTTAGTTAATTTTTTCATTTCGTCATCGAAAGGGCATTCTAACGAAAATGGAATTCATCGCCAAGTTTATCTACACATTGCTACACGTTCGCTAAACAATTGGTATTCTATTCCAATTTCCTTCTTCTATAAAAAGCGTTATCATATGTGAATATACAATAGCTGATAATTTCTTTGGTATATTATTTGGATCAAATACAGAAATTCGCGATATGATTTTTTCTTCGATATCTAGTGCTAATGGCATACAGCCCGTTTCGCTGTAAACCATATAAGTTGGAGTGGAGCGTTTTAATTTAAGCAGGTACTTCAAAAATTTAAGCTGCACCCGTTCTATAATTTCTAAATGTCCGTATCCCCATATTTCTGCCCAATATAATAATATTGGTTTTATGTTTTATTGAACATATCAATTTGTAAATCTACTGTAAGATTCAACCTATAACAGTTTCTTATTAGACTGTACATAGCTCGTGTTGCTTGCATAATATACAAATGCAGCTTAAAAGAGTAATCGGTCTATAGTTATCTTGTTTAGTAGCATTACCTTTAGTCAATAATTCCAATAGTCCACGTTTCTTGGACGATACCATTGTAAAACATTAAATTGAAGAGCTTTATGTAAATAGTTTTCATAATAGGGTAAGAGCATTTGATTTGTTAATTTACAATTTTATCTATTCCACTAGCTTTATTGGTTTTGAGGGTTTTAATAGCCCTTTCAACTTCGTCTTCTGTAATTTTGCAATTAATTTCTTCATTTAATTGTTGTTCAGTTACCGGTATTTCATCATTATTATCGTGTGTGTTATGCTCGTTATTATTATGATTAACGTTTTGGAAGAAAGAAAAAAGGTCGTCAATGATTGCTTCAACTTTGTTCTGTTGTTTTTACAATTAAGTATCTTTCAATAACTTCGTGGGTCATTGCTCTTTAATTTTCTATTTTTTTCTCCATTTTTTTGTTTTGATTTGTTATAAAATAGACGCATAGTTTCTTTGTATTTTTTACTTTGAACTCTTAATTTGAATTTGTTCTCGTTGGATCTGTTAAGTTTATATAAATATTTTGCCTTGTGTTACGAGCCAGGCGTAACGAGAAAGACAAAGCCAGCAACAAACTTTACAACATTTATTTAATCAAAATTATAAAGTTGAGATAAAACCTAAATACCTAATTCACAGTTCCAAATATCCTAAATTATTCTGATCCTGTTTTATGTCCTCTTGAAAGTCTAAATCCGGTTGTTGAATGTTCCTGAGCACTTTGAAATTAAATCTCACACACTACAATTCAATAGTCCACAACGATTTTGTCACTAAATAATATCCAAAGAATAATCCAGAATCTTTACAGAGTAACTCCATATAATGACTGTAGACTAACCAAAGATCAAAGATAACCCTACAAATCTTCAGTTCTATATATATACTTTATCATCTTTCTAGAAGGATACGGAATAATGTTGTATTTACTCGAAAAATCTCCAATTTCCTAAATGTTCCAGCAGTTTCCATATCATTCCATAACCTTCTACCAGTTTCTATAATTTTTCTATAAGCTTCCAAATGTTCTAAATGTAAATACTATTGGTAAGTAAGTGCTCATTAACAATAAACATCATTTTAAATATAAAAAAGTTCATAATTCACAAAAAAGCTGTCTACATTAAACTTGTGAAAATTTCTTATGCTTGTTTACATTTAGGACCAAACCAACCGGTTGCATTATTATTCTTAAGATTTTCGTTATAAGGAGTGCCTTTATTCAAATTAAAGGTATTCAAAAATAGCGTAGCGATGCTTTCAACGATCTCGTCTGCTCTGTCTTGATTAAAAGTATTATCATTTTCATATTCATATAGTTTATTTTTTTACGGCCTGTATAACGTTATTGTTGCAGATAATTATTTGCCCGTTTTGTAAGATTTTGTTTGTGTTATTTTTCATTTCCACTGGGTTTGCTACAAGTCTTATACTTCGGGATATGTAGGCATTTTTACTGGCAAACCCTTCTCATCTACAGTAGAGAATTTTCTATGATGAAAAAAGTAAGCCCTATCGAGAGACTTGATTCGTGAAGGTGCGTCCCAAAAACGCACGTGCATCAATTCGTAAACGAGTCTACACACCTGAAATGCAAAAATCAACTGCAATGTTAAACTATCTTCTGTTCTATCATTTTACTCAAATGATAATATAACAAGTATTGCCACTTAATTTCTATGTAGTTAAAATGTTGTGTAAATTCTGGGAAATATTAGCCGCTATCCCTAAAATGGATTTTTCCACAAAAACAGTACAATTGTTTATTGGATATCCGGTTCCGGTTTCTGATGAACATTCGGTATCAAAGACAAATCAATGGAACTCTACATTTAAGCAGAGGAGAAGTAAAAACAAGACTAAATTTAACCCAATCTAACGCTATTTATAAATTATATACCCTTGGAGATTTCCTATTGTAATTAATAATTGTCCACGTCAACATTAATGTCCATCCATCAAAACTTGATATCAACAGAAACTGTATTAAGCATCCTTAAGAAAGGCGAGACGCGATGCGCAAATTCACATGACGATACGGGAATTCACCATCGCAAAACACAAAGTCACGCTGGCGATACGAGAAGTCACCATCGCAAAACACAGAGTCACGGTGGCGAAGTGACGATGGCGATACGCGAAGTGACGATGTGCGATACGCAAAGTCATGATAACAATGATGCGATGTTCTTCTATCGTAACGTCGCGCATCACCATTGTGACTTCGGGCATCGTCATCATTACTTCGCCCACTGAATTATTAGAGAGAATGCGATGGTCATAACAAAACACCGTACAAGAACGTGTTTCGCAAATGAATTATTCTAACATGTCAAATCCTATTTTTCCAGTTAAACAAAGAAGAAAATCAATTGTAAAATCTGCAATGAACAAGGTTCTGACCCGCAATCCATCAATGTTTTCTTATGACGTACATACCGTGTAAATAACCGTGTATAATATATAAATTCCGTTGCATATATATCTTTTTTTGGTGATATTTAGTCACGTTAGAATCAAAAGAATATCCTTTAAGCGTTATTCATTGTCTCTTTGCTGTGCAGCTGATAAGATATAAACCACTCAGACCTACGGCCTTCGTGATGTATTACTGCGCATCAGGATTCCGTTTTATCAACATACTTACGCCAACGTTTTGGCGTAACTTCTAGCGTAACTGCTAGGTTTGGCTAAGAAGCGTTTTATCAACAGCTGGCGTGATGTATATAGACGCAAACATTTGCGTTACTTTTACACATGTCAAAGGCAGGCGCAGGGAGTTACGCCAGTCAAAATCAAGATGGTGACCATTATCGTAGTGGCCCGTTTGTGATGCTGCAACACATTAAAACATTAATATTCACAACTACTATCTTTCACGGAAACCATGCAAGCGAAGTTGATCGATAATCAAGGTAATAAAGACTTTTCTTTGAATTACAATTTCTAATAACTTTATGAAAAGTGGTTTTAGTGATTCAACATTTTGTAGAAATAGTTTTCAAACAATTTTAAAGATGGATGAACTTTCCCTATGAAACGTCTGCATTTTCACCATTGTCTTCAAGCTGTTTCTGCGATCCCGGAAGAAACAGGCAGTTTGAGTGCACAAAAGATCTAAAATCAGTGCTGTATTTAGAAATGATTTAGTGGTTGTAAATGTAATTAAAATTATAGTATAACCCTAAGAAATGGAGCCAGCTTAGCTGCTTACACAGTTAGAAATTGCAATAATAGGAAAAACATAGGTAAACTAAGGGAATAACAACTGGGATGAAAACAATAATTTGTAAAGAGAGTTTCAATTCGTTAACATCTTCTGAATAGGTATGAGTTGCTTTTGTATTAAAATGTATAATAATGAGCTGGCACGGAGATGGCCGGGTCCAAACTCCTTGACTGACTTGTAGTATTGAAACTGTTATCGAATAATATGCATCGATTAATGAAAGATTTGTAAACAAATGTGTACCCCACTGTCTTGAATCTAGAATATATATCATGTGAAATGACATGCATTCCTATTTTGTCTGCAAACTATTTTCGCCACGCACAATTTCCTTAGAGTTTGTAAAAAAACACATCACCGTATTTTGTTTATCTGCATTTACAATCAATTGCTCAACTTATACCTTAAACAAATACCAACCCAGAGTAGATACGGTATCAAGTATGACATGTTGCAAAGCAAACGTAAGGTGCTCAGCCCATAAGGGTCAATTTTTCAATTGTTATTTTCATTTACTATATGCTTTTATTGATTCATATTCAAATTTTAAAAGACCGTTAATGAAGTTTTATACCCCTGGTCCCATCATGTAAATAACTAATTTAACGTATACCAGAAAGAATAATTTGTCAATTCAGTAACCATTATAAAATCATAACAATTTAACATAATTTTGGTAATAAAGTTTAAGTTTTCAGTATACACTGTAGAGGCACAGTAATAACACATTGACTTATGAGCCTGCCCAAATGATAGTGATATTATATGATTACAAAGTTAAAACAAATTGATAAAAAAGTTAAAGGGGTTTAAACTCGAAGAAAATGCAAATTTATTAACTCTGATAATTTTTGTCTTTGTACTTTTCTTAATGTAATGGCAAAGAACGGTATAATTTTACCGTCTAGATTTTCAAATAACCAGATCTAAAATAAGCCTTTACCGTATTTTTATACCTCTAATAGTCTTAATTTTTCAATTAGTTTCATATGAATGAAGTTGCTTGCTCTCAGTTACCGTTGAAAGAAAATATTTAAAAAGAAATGATATACTAATACAAAGATATAAAACTAAAGGTAAGAATCAAAGTAAAGGCAAAAATCTAGGTACATGTAGGAATTTGCAGAAATCGATTGAAAATGTCGGTTACACGGCACCACTACACTATATGTTTATATTGGAATTTCGAAAGCGTTTGCAACGCTTTTGAATTTGGAAGCGTATTATTTGAAATTTAAAGATATACGTGACAGGAATTTATACTGGAGCCTTTTTATATGACTATATGTTCTAAAATACGTAATTTACATACAGTTTGAAGAACTTATTTTTTTTACCAAAATCTGAGAGCGAGCAGCTTTAAATTTATAAGAATGGTTAAAAAGCAGAAAAAGATAAGTAAAACGGAAGAAAAAAAAGAAAACAAATATTGGGCGTGGATTGGATTTGAACTCCATTCGAAAAAATACAGCGATAAGACAATCTTTTGCACACATTAAAATTTTAGCATAACTAAGTATTTAGCATCATTGTTTGAACAAAGTCTCTGAAATGTGTTAATTCCTTGAATATTGCGTAAAGTGGGTCCCAGGTTCAAAGATCCCACCTAAAGGACATCAAAAAGAAAAGATCACACATGTCGGTTTAATGTACAGTCATAGAGTTTTTTATTTTTTGATATTATGTGCATCAGATTTTGCTCTTAAAATAATACAATGAAAAAGGCACGTGTTCATGTTGGCTTTTTGTTAAAAAAACTTTTTGTTAAAAAAATTACGACCATATGGTTAAAACGCGACGTTGACAAGGACGTTTAACGTTGCTATTACAATGTGTTATGACAAACACTGAAATAATTAATGCGTTTTCTATATAGTTTGTAGAAAACCTTGTGGAACATATATGCGTTAAAACCCTTACAACTGTTTATTTTCTTTTAAAATCATTCTTCATAATGAGTTTTGTGTTGTACGGCGTCATTATCAGTTTATATTAGCGCCGGCCAGTTCAATAGCGTCGGAAAGATACGTCGACGTATTTCTGCGCAAATTCGACGTCGAAAATGATTTACAGTGCCTCTGACTTAAATGTCGTGGTACTGTTTACTTTATAAGGATCTTAAGTTATAAATTGGATAAAGATTTTCCGCATATAAATTTGAATGAGATTTGAGAATAGGCGATAATCGGCCAGTAACAGCCCGAGCCCTTCCGGTGAGCGATTCAAAGACCAATTTTGCACTTTGGTGTGACCTGCAGCGAAGCAGCGGATGAGTTATCAAAGGCAGCTTTGTGTGAAATTGATGGCCTTCATGATGATTGCGAGGACATGTTTTTGCTAGTTCAAAGTGGCGACACATGTCCATTTTTAATACTGCTGAGAAAGTATGACCGGTTTATGCTAAAATTGAGTTAATTTTACTTCGGAGTCGTGCGGTATCCAGAATGCAGGTGTATGCGGTTTGCAGGGGTGAGCTATATCGATAAAAGTTCGATATCGGTCGGTTGTGCCCATTTAGGTTTTGAAGGGGACAGGAATGCGGGGTTATACTGTATAAATTATTCTCGCTGACTGTATCTGGGGTTCTGACCAGTTATCGTGTCGAATTTGGGAATTGTTGAGCTATCTACCATAAGGATTGAGCTCTTTTTTGCGAACTTTTCATATAGAATCAGACAAAAGTACGACTCTCTTTAGAAGTCCTACGAGTCTATTCTGAACAGAACGACGGTATGCTACTTCTGACAAAAAACTGCCTTTCAAAACTTATTGTCAAATGTACCTATGCTTTATGATCGTTATTAATTTTTTATGTGTTGAAAAAAATAGAAATACAGCTATGTCGGGATTAACGTTTTCATTTGATTATCATAAATGATTTATAGAATCAGAAATCTGTATGCATGAATTATTTCATTTACTTATTACTGGTGATGAAAAGTGTCCACATGTATTATGAGATTACAGCACATAATACTTTGTATTCCTGCAAGAATAGAAATGGCAAGAAGCAGGTAGCGGAACAGTCGCGTATCTTTTCTTCAACAATTTCCATATTTTGTCTATTCTCCGTTGCTTGTTACTTTTAAAAACATAACAACAATTTTACTTCGTGGGCAATTATTATTAATTATAACTTTAACCTAAATGTTTATCCTTTAGAATATACAATTTCTCGCCTTACCATGAACGGAATTTCCAATTAATGTAACAATTTTCCGCATTTCGGCATGAAAAGAATGACGTTCACGGTTTGAAAACATTGAAACGTCGAGTTTGTATGCATTTTCTGGTGATATTTGAAGTTTTTTAACAATAATCTAACGTGAACACGTGGCTTTTTTATTCGATCATTTAAAAGAGCAAAACCTGATGATTATAATATCAAAAAATAAAAAAAACTTTGATCGCGCGGATAACGCGTTATACGGCAAAATCCCTAAATTTTGACGTAAAACATTCGCTACGTTTTTGGCTTCGGACTATTTATTTTTGCAAAAAATAATGACTTTGTAATGCATCAAACACATTAAAATTGCTCCTACCGAATAAAGGCTATTGTAAATATAATGAACACTTGAAAAAAAGTGTAATCGCAAACAACTTATTGAAATTAGGATAGAAAAACGATTAATTTTCCCCAGAAAAAGGGTGCCGCCAGATCGCGCTTTTTACGTGCATGTTAAAGCTTAATAGTAAAAAAGAAATTATATTTTTCGAAAATATAGACATAGAACTATATCTGGACCAAAATGCATACGTTTCCGTCTACTTTTTGAATTTTGGTCCTAAGTTCCGCAGCTACTTTCAGGTAGTCGGGGTCTATTGGACACTATTCAAAACACATTAAACTAAATATTCTTATAATCTACATCTGTTAACTGATTAGCGTGCAACATTTAAGGCATTTTACAGTTTAATTAAAAAATTATTTTGTGCTTTGTTGCCCCACCGCCACTTAAGAAATACTAGCCATATTTAAAAGTACCCTTAAAGTTGAAATAGGTATGTTTGCAAGTATTTATTTACATTTATATTTGTTCTGGGTTCCAAACAGTATTACAAGCAATGTAGAATTACAAAACATGTATTATAATTCTACAAGCTTAACATGTGTACCAAAAACAATGCAGTAATGACAGAAACTAGGGAATACAATTTTCCTAATTTTGCCCCGAGACATATCACACATAAAGACTTCAGCAAACGATTTGGAACAGGGCCATCACTATTGATTATAAAACTTTTATTCGTAGTATATGAACTGCAATTTAAGAAAAAATGAAAATGTTTTACTGTGTACTTTTTGAGATATTGAACTTTTAAAAATGAGCATGGTCAATTTTCATATTTTCAAGTGATTGTACAGCTTGATAAAATAAAGGAAAATTAAGTAAAGTTTTCAAATCTTGTAAAATGGCATAATTATTCATGCAATTTAATGTGTATACTAAAAAAGAAAACAATAACGAACACATAATTGGCTAAATACAGTACTAAATAGGTACAGCTTTAAAATCCAAAATATATCAGATGGTCATTAAACAGGTAGTACTCATTACACCCCCACTTCCTTTAACTACATCACCATAATCATTATGTCTCATGCTGATTGCAAAGGACTTTGCTAGCTCTTACAAAAGGCTGCTTATTTAGTGTAAGCAAACTGGTGCTTTATTTAGGTGGTCACTAACACCTTTTCAGCTGTAAAGTATACTGAGAAAATGCTTATTTGCTCATATTGATTCATTTTTTATGGCTGTTGTTATACTGTTACAGTCATTTTCATTGTCACTAAAAGTGCATAAAATTTCAACTTTTAGATAAAGGCCTGCTAGAAATCATCAATGAACTAACTCATACTCTTACATTTTAGATGTCATTAAGAAGTATAGTTCTTTGCAGACATAAACAGAACCAAAATCTATTTTAAGTTGTTTTCTGTTCTATACCAGTAAGATAATCTTTCTTTTATGGCAATTTTTATATTTGATAGTTTAGCGGCCAGCGAGTTGACACTTTTGCTGTAAAATGACGTCACCGGAAACAGGTGCTTTTGACTGTGAGACGCATTTCTTTACAATTTACGTGAAAGTGACGCCAGTGCAATTTACGCCAATTTGAAATGTGTTTCATAAAACACTTTGCGCAAAACGTAAAAAATATGCGTAAGTTTACTTTAAGTACAAAATAAAAAGTTATATACAGAAAAATTCCTTCAGACAGTATAACTTACACTGGAAGAGAGTGTACAGACGACAAAGTCGCACCTGGATAACATTTCGATTTCAAAAAACAGTTCACGAAACGATGCCTCTGAATACCTGGTCTTCCGACTTTCTGCCAGTACAGAACCGTTTATATTTGTTATAAAAGTATAACTACGATACCTAAAATGTAAAAAAATTTACTCGAACAAAATTGTTTCGATCATACATCATAAATGTTAATATACAAAATATATACATTCAGCACAGCATTCAGCCGTGATCAGACACCGTACAATCTAAAACATTTAATCTTCAAGCTTTGAGGAAAATGTAATGCAAAGGACACATGTTATACTTAATTTAGAAAATACAACTATACAAATGCAGGCAGACGAAAAGATCACATAAAACAACAAACTCACCAAGGCATACCCGATATCTATATTCGGGTAGTATCTTAAGTTAAATCTTAAGATCTTCCTTGAAATTTATCAATTTAACTTAAGGTAGTGCGGGTCTTATGGACACTGTTTCAAAACACATTAAACTTAATATATTCAAAATCTACATTTGTTAGCTGACTAGTGTGCAAAATAAAAAGACATTTCACTGTTTAATTAAAAGTTTGTTTCATTCTTTGTTGCCCTACGCATACTAAAGAAATACGGGTCATATTTAAAAGTACCCCAAATGTTAAAATAGGTATTTTGCAAGTTTATTTACATTTATTTTTGTTCTAGGTTCCAAAAAGAATTACATGCAATGTAGAATGAAAAAGATGTGTTAAATTCTACAAGCTTAACATGGGTAACAAGAATATGCAGTAATGCCAAAAACTAGGGCATACAATTTTCCTAATTTATCCCTGAGACATATCACAAATGTAAATAAACACGACTGTAGCAAAAGATTCGAAGAAGGGGCATCACTATTGATTATAAGACTTATATTCGTAGTATATGAACAGAATTATAAGAAAAAATGAAAATGTTTTACCGTCTTATTTGTGAGATATTAAACTTTTAAAAACGAGCACGGTCATTTTTTTTATATTTTAAAGTAATTGTGCAGCTTTATAAAATTAAAGGAAAATTAAAATACCGCTTTCAAATCTTGTTAAATGGCATAATTTTTCATGTTATTTGATTTGATACAAAAAATGAAAAATTAACGAAAGAAACATTTGGCTACTATGGGGATTGAACCAAGGACTTCTTGATCTCAAAGCAGACGCTCTAACCACTGCGCCACAGTACAAAATAGGTACAGCTATAAAATGCAAAGTATTCTAAATGGTCATTAAACAGGAAGTACTCACTACAACCCCACTACCCGAATGTAGCTCTCGGGTATGCCTTGGTGAGTTCATTGTTTTATGTGATCTTTTCGTATGCCTGCAATTGTGTAGGTATATAAACGTATGTACATGTATCAAGATTTCTCACAAAATAGATTTAAATTATAAAAAAGTGCACATATAATTCAGATTATCCTTTTCACTAGTGTACACTGCTTTAAAAAAGCATAGCGTGAACGGAACTGGGTTTGAAATGCGGAGTCAATAATCTGATGAAAACCCTGAATTAACCTTTTTGTACTGTTGTAACAGGGAAAAACGACAGCTTGAAAGCAGTTGTATCATGAATAGAAAACAAATCTACCAGTTGAATAGTACGGAAGAGCTATGACGTCAGATCTTGATCTAACAGTTGGTGAGTCACGAGCTTATCACAGTTGTCGCGACCAATGACCTTAAAGTCTGACCTTGACCTTTCGAAAATGCTGTTGAAACTAAGATTCTGCACATCGATAATGTTAACATTTGACCAAAGTTAATGAAAGTTCTTTTTCATTAGTTTAAGAAATATGGAATGAGCTCAAAATGTACGGTTCGAATCTTTGACCTTGAGTAGCAATCTTGACCTTGGTCACAATGTGTAATATAGGTTCTTCGATAAGATGAATATTTAACCCTTTTTAATGAAAACCATTCCAAGCGTTTAGGAGATATGGAGCGGACACGAATGCACGGTTCATCCATTGACCTCAAGTTGTGACCTTGACCTTAAGACGATCCAGTTGTAACATAAAAATATATTAGTCGTCTTGATAAGGTAAACATTTGACACAAGTTTAATGAAAATTCTCGAAAGTTTGATCGGTTTCGAAATGTTACGGACTGACTAGGAACGGACTGGCGGACGAAAGCTGTTTATATATCCCCCTCGCGCCTTGCGGTTGGGGATAGTAAAATATTAAACTTTCTCTTGAATTACATTACTTAGTATGCTCAAAGCAAACAATGGAGTATATCTTTTAAAGAAGGCATGTGATCGCAATTTGTAGTGTATAACAGGAGTGTGTGGCTCTTTTATTTAGTTTAGTTGTCATTCAGTCTTACCGTTTTCTTGCCTGGATGACATTCGGGTCATCAGATGCCAGAAAAACGAAGCGTTGTACAGCGCGGTGAGACTTTTCATACTTGTCAAACCATTTTTCAACGATGTTCATGTACTCTTGTAATTCATGATATTTGGCTTCTTTTATTTTGTCTGTTCTTCGAACATGGATTCTGTAAAACAAAATCCGTTTAATGTACGCGTGGTTACAGAAATATTGGTACTTGTGTATATTTTATATTTATTATTGTATCATGGCTTTGAGGTGAATCTACATCAGAGCAAAATAATATATTCATGAAATCATGCTTTGTGCAAGGGGGCGCAGCTTCAAACTGTACTACGTCTGAAATAGATAGTAGAGTAGTTCAGGAAATTGGCCATGAAAAAAATCAAATAGAGAACTGATTGCTTGAACAATCAAGTTATTTCTCGGAGACGACGTCTCCTCATAATAACGTAATTGTTCTCGCAAACAGTACTCTATCTATTACATGTTCGTCACTTCACAACTGTTCTCCAGAAAACTAAAGTCTATTGTGTCACCATTGCTCGTGATATTGCAGAAATTACTGTACATATATATTGTTTTATAATTTGGCATGAAGAAATGTTATATTCATATAGCAGTTTTATATAAAATAAAGAAGGGTAAAATCAAGCCCAAAAATGCGTTCCTTATATCCGGACTTTCGCTATATCCACATTCGTTATATACGGAGTTCATTGTACAGTGCTCCAGCTGGCACAAAATAGCAGGGTGCAGCACCCTGCTCCTGTTCTTGTGCACTTTTTTCTGGCACACTGTTGTGCCCTATTTGACAGGACCTTTGCATTTTATGTAATGAACATATTTCTTTCGGATTTAAAGACAAACTTAATATGATTCTTTTCCTATATCAAGGCACAAATAGTTGTTTAAAAGGAGTTCAGAAATGACAAGAAGTCAGTAAATAAGTAATGGAAATGTTAATTTAATTCAAATATAGAGCATCTGAACATGCCCTTTTTATACACTTTTGTGCGCTCTCAAGTGCCGTTTCCCATCAGCACACTGCTTTTTTAAAATCCTAGCTGAAGCACTGCTGTTCATTGAAGAAAGTAAAAACTATCGCACCTACCCAATTATCGGGTGATGAAATCGTAGTGACTGTAATTTCTGTGCTACAAATGTTTTCAGAGTCTGGTTTTTCCTGGTAAGATAAACAAAGAGTTGTCCAATCCACCAGCCTGCTGGACTTTGGTGAACACGTCTAAGGTCGGCAGCTAGGTCTTCTGGTATTGAAGGCGGTATATAGCTCGGGCGTTTCCTAATTGTATGTGATCGCGGTAACTGCACAACTTCAATGTCTGTTATATTCGTCAAATCTGAATAAAACATTTTGTGTAAAAAAGTGTAGTCATTATTCAAGCCAGAGACAACACTAATCTAAATCCCCGCTAGTGGTCCTGATAAATTTATGCCCATTATTCTTAATTACTCTCCAAAGAACATTCCCTAATCCTCGAGGTTTTATTCCAGAAATCCCTTGATGAAGTACACTGCCATCCAAGTGGAAGTCAGCAAATGTTGCTTCCATCTCCAAAAAGGCGACAGGTCGTTCCCCGCCAACTTTGGGCCCATCTCACTAGTGTGTTCTATGTAAGGTACTAGAACATATAGTGTCCTCCTCTATAGTAAAACACTTTACAAACCATAGCATCCTATACCTACTGCAGCATGGGTTTCGTGAAATGAGATCCTGTGTGACCCAACGAGTAATGTTAATAAATGATTTGGTCACCTCAGTCTATAATAGACAGCAATTAGATATTATACTCTAGAATTTCAGCAAGGCTTTCGATAAGGTTAGTCATGAGAAAATTCCGCTGAAAATGCACAATTATGGTGTCAGAGGTCAATCACTTTATGGATTATGAGTTTTCTAGATAACAGACTCCAATCAGTTGTCCTAAATGGCACCATTTAAGATGCCTTTCCTGTCTTCTCCGGTGTTCCACAGGGGTCTGTACTAGGACCCCTGCTCTTCTTAGCATACATAAATGACCTCCCACGTAATATCAATGCCAAAGTTCGCCTTTTTGCTGATAATACTAAACCAAACATCAGGGTTTCTACGCAGAAACAACAAGGTCAAATCCTTACCCCTTTAATCCACTGCTTACCAGACCCTAGGGAGACCTCAGCTGGAATATGGCTCCTAGATATGGTCAACCCATACCCAAACCCTCACAGACCAGATTGAGGGTGTCCAGAGAAGAGCAGCTCGATGGATAAAGGCCGATATAGGCCAAACATCTAGTGTCACCAACATGCTCCATTCCCTTAACCTACGCAGACTACATATTAGGCGTACTGACAACAGATTATCTCTTTAGCATAAAATCCATACTGAACTGGTCGCTATCCCAATTGAAAGCTACCAACTCCCCTTATCCCGCAGAACACGCCACTTTGATTCCTCAAGTTATAGGTTATAGTCACAGCAACTACAGACTTTTATAAGTACTCCTTCTTCCACAGAACTATATACCACTTGAACCATCTACCACCCGACGTTGTCCAATCTCCTACCCTAGAGCAGTTCAATGCGGCTGTTTGCCGCATCGATCATGTATCTACATACATGTAGTTGTACTGCTAGCTGCTTTTACATTTTACTTTTTTAACCAAACCTATTTTTTTATATTTCAGTCTCCTAATATATTTGTGGCTGACGCACAAAATGTCTACGTCTCCGCGAGGGGTTTGACATCAAAGGAAGACACAGTGCCAAACTGTCACAACACACGCCCGTCAGAGAGGGATAACACGGTATCTGGCATTTTTCTATTATTCAAGGGTCATAATTTAAAAATGCCTTGCGCGATTTTGCTGGTTATGGAACATGGCCTATTCATTATGCCAACAAAAGTTTTTATAAAGTTTGTTGAAGATCTGATGAAAACTGTTTGTTTAAAACAGCGGACAATGCTACTTGGATGGATAATTAAAGGACCATTTTCCAAAAGTGCTGATTTGACTGGTTATCGAACTTAGCCAAGACATTATGCCGACTGACATGTTCAGCAAGTTTTTCGAAGATCAGATGAAAACTGTTTGACTAAGAGAGCGGACACCGTGTGGATCTATGTAGTTATAAAAAAATATATTATCAACAATATGTACTTTTAATAATCTTTAATGTCAGTTCTTGATTTAATTTTCTTTAAACTGGCAAAATTTCTCAAACTGTTTACGTATCAATTTTCGTTGAAACAAAGTGCATGTCGCAATGCATATGGCCTATCGTTTCAACATTAAGATTTTTCAAAATGTATTAAGTTTCTTATATATAGTTACCGTTCTTCAGGGTTACAGTTTGGTTCTTGATTGACGTGCAGTTCGTACTGAGAGGTAGGAACGTTGACTCCAAGCCTCGTTTTGAATACATCCAGCCTGCAGATTTCATAATAAGTGTCCGCCTAGTTGCGTAAGCAACAGCAAGACAAAACAACGCGTCATGCATTTGACTTCCATATCCAACTTAAAGAAATATCGTGAAAATTTTAACATGGGTGTTGCCAATAAATAACAATCTTCAGTTAATTATACTGGAAGCATATGTACGAACAATGTGTACGTGATAAAGTACAGATGTTGTTATTTTGTTGTACTTTACAACGAATTATCGCATCGACCGATGCGTGTCAAACCATTAAAGGTACTCAATGAACACATTAATATATGTTCATATATAAAAAATGTTAATTTGGCGCACAAAATATTAATACAGCAAACTTCAGTAAAGTAACGCCTTCTATCCAAAATTTGTAAAACAACCGAAACTTACCTTTATATGTAAAATTACATAATACTTTCCTTTGAGTGTCACAATTCGTTGGGTTCTGAAATATTTAATTGCGATATGACGTTATATAGTTTTCACCGGCTTGTACAGTATTACCATTACAAAACGATGGATACAAACATTTATTTTATGTTTTTTTTCAGTGGTTTATCGAACTATAACGATGGGTTATATCCCGATAAACTCACTGTTCACGCAGTGAAATTATCAAAATCTTATTACCGACTTAACGTCAAAAAGTATACCGAGCGCAATGAATGCTGAAAACCACATGACGATGACGTCGTTAAAATGACGTCATGTTGTTTGTTTTCTGATGACGTTTCCCGCAGTTTTCGACATTTAATTGAAACAAACTTAACAAAAGTAGAGTTTTAAATATAAAATAAAAAGTAAAATATTGGAATCAATGTAATGTCACGTTTATTCCACGCGGTACATCACGCCGTCACGGGATCATAACGGGATGATCTAAAACGCGGATGATATAAGCAGATACAGTAAATCAAAGTGCTGTAGGCACTGTAGTTCGTCAGTCTGGATGGGCTGATCAACTTATATCTTGATGTTATCCTTAAAAAACTAAGTTAAACAAGTGGGAAAAGTCGCTAATCTGCGATCTGCATTTGAAACGGACCTATATACGCATGGATTTGCAACTTCCAAAAATCGATTTAACGATACCTGGAAAGAAGTTATCCATAATGCTTTGCGCGCGTTCGGTCACGCACCTGTTTACAAACATGGAAAAATGCGATATTTGATTTGAAACAACGGCCGCTTATCTTTTTTAAAGATACATCTTGTTATACAAATCTTTTTTAAGGCGTCCATTGCGTTAAAATATATCTAAATATCGTTCCGTTGCTTGGTAAAAGATCCCTGTATCTTCACAAATTTTCAACAAATGAAATTAATAGAAGAGTCGTATTACGAAAACCGAGACAGATTTGTATACGACAAAAGTTACATAATTACATCATATACAAACAATTGAGCAATAAATATTGAGAAAAACACGATTAAAATTGATTTCTTTGAAGCAATTTTCCTTGATTCATTTCAATATGGACGACAGTCAGAAGCGGTTCGGATTTTCGGATAACATCGGATATTTTCATTGGATGCAAACATCTCCCGCAAAAAAGTCTCTGACCGCGATATTTTGGTGATTTGTGTTGGAAAATACGGGAGTTTTCAGTGCATGTGTATATAGGTCCTTAAACTGTTTAACCTATACATTTTTGGGACGGTTGTCGAAAGACAGCCGTTCCAGAGGGAACAGAGGGAACAGAATAGATAAGAATTGATCAAAATTGACCAGAACAATATATAAACGGATTTGCCGTTACAAGATTAATAAAAACACAGGCATCTCCGATGAAAGAAAATGTTACTACAGTATATTTGCCTTTGAAATCCCTAATATTAAATTGCATATTCGCAGAAATGCAATAAATTACCATATCATCTACAAACCACAAAAGTGTTTAATTTTCTGCTTCAGACTGCGTATATTTTACATAAATTAGCATACCGGCAGTTTGTAAAGTTTACCTTTACATTATCGGAAAAATGTTCTAAACCGGTAAAGATTCGAGCACTGTATGGAACAGTGTACGCGCGCCCGCATTTACTGCTGTTAAATTGCTATCTTCGTGTTTGTCTGTTGTAGGGTTTGCTTTGTTTTGTCTGTGCATTCTTTTTCGAGAAAATGTTCTTAAAGACAATAAAATCTCCTTCATCAGCGGCTCCTCCCCCAAAAACCGCAGGAGGTCTAATCCCTTAATTGTTTTATGGACCCTTATCAGATAAGATACTGTCATATTAGGTGTCTTTAGACTGGACATTAAGTCCAATAAACAGACCATTTCTATTGACATGTAGAGATAATTTGTTTTTTGCTTATTTCCTATTGTTTTTGTTTTTTTAAGAATTAGTTTAATACCCAACGGTGAAAATTCTTTTTATCACAAAAAAGCATTTACTTAAATATTTTACATGTGTTTTTTAGGCAAAATTAGCAATGTTTGATACAATGAACACATTTTATATGCATAATACTTATTCTCACTTTAGAGAATGATGTGAAAATTGGCAAGTTTTATCAAAATCAAATGTTTTGTTTAGAAAAGAAATAAAAGAAAATGCAATTTTCTCAGACTTCTTACTTGACAAAATTATTTACATAGCAAATTTTACATAACTCAGCACTTTGAACGAGAAATTGCATACCTTTATGGAATTACATTGATGATGTACTAACCACCATATATGTTAAATGTGCATTGATGTTATTGAAAAACATAAATAAACTTAATGTTTTTCTTCATTTTTTTCTTTTCTTTCTTTTAAATAAGAAGATTTTAACCTTTTTAAACATGTACACCATTATTTATCAACTTTTACCTGCTGCAAATGTAGCTACGTAGTAGCTGATTAAGAAAACAGAAGGTAGTCTATCATTGGCTATGATCCCTACTGTGAATACACAGGTCTCTCTGGACCCTCACATTCCTGTTCAATTGTCTTTAAAGGAAACAAAAACGTGATCTTTCGTTACGTTTCTTCAATAGCATGTTGTGTTCCAAACGTAATCTGAATTTAAGATAGTTGTCACTGTTCACTTATACCTAAAGTTAACCGTATTTGGTTAATGTTTATTTTCCATTTGGCATTTACACTCGCAGATGTGAAAAAAAAATGTCAAATTTTAGTGATTGTACAAAGTCAAGAAAAAATAAGTGAAATAATTTTACAGTACTAGTGAGTTGACTTGGATATACAGAGTTATGTCACGGAAGTTAAACTTCTACTATAATGGTTGTATGAAACAATCCTCATATATCAGTGGTTTGCCGAGCTTTCAACAAGCATGCAATTACATAATGAATGCTCTAGATGACGAGAATGTATAAAACAAGTATGTTATGTTCTTCTTGTTGACATGCGATAAACCAAAAATTATATCCGCAGTAATTTAAAGGTCCAATACTAAGGAAAGCGAAAATTCAAATATACTTTAAAAAGTACAGAAATAAGTTATTTTTAATAAAAAATGAAAGTTGATATGTAGAAATTCTACATAAATCACAGTACATGTACATGTACTATTATTTTTCTATGTATTATGAAGAAAGTTAAAAAGACCTGGGTGGTCATTTTGTCGATTCACTGAGATTTCAACATAATACACATACTTTTCTTCGTGTTCCAAACACTTTCTGTAAATTTTAACCTGCCAATTTTCATTATTTAGTGTCTTGCATAAGGTAATGTACTTGCCATTGAAATAACTGTCACTTAATTTTTGGTTAGTAGTGGACCTTTAAGAATTTATTGTTTATGAGTTAGCATACTCATTTAGTGTTTGTGTATCGGCTGTGTCCATGGGTTTCATGGCTGTTTTGACTGAAGTTTCAAAATTACGACTAACAATAGTTACTTCAAACTAAACTCAAGCTCTTTAGTACTACATTTTGAGTGCTGTAGTATTGCAAGTTCATTTACCCATTTGCAATCTGAAACACAATTTTGCGAGAATTGTAAATCAGTTTTGATTTCCCTGACATTGACCTCCATCTCTAGTTCACATTTTTACGTCTTGGTAAATCAGCAGTTCAGTCTCTTTGAATTGAGCATTTTAAATCCTACTTAGTAGTTGAACAGAATCACTGAGTTTGTTCAGAAATACTCACTAGAACGAGGTCAAATGTATATTATGCAGCTCATTTTTTATCAGTAAGTACAAAATTTACCTTAACTTGGATACTTTATGCTCATTTTTATATCCTGATTCCTCTGCTTTAAAAAATCATGATTTTGATATCAAAATGATAAATAAAATTGATTAAACTTTATTATAATTTTCCTGATATATTCTGCAGCCTTTGTTCAGCTACAAATAGTTCTTGCTAAATGTAATTTAATTTTATCAATTACATTTGCAGAATTGAGGTAATTCAATTGTTTGTAATCACAATATTCCAAAGTAATTGTAATTTAATCGATAACATTCTAATGTAACCAGTCACAACTCTGACATTTTGGTGCATGGAGTGGCGTAATCGCTTTGGGAGAAATATAAATATAAATAATCATTGATAATGCGTTGTATGTGTAAATAAATTATCTATCAATGGCTACATAGCTACTAGCTGTGTATAATGACTGAACAAGACAGATTAAATTATCTTAGACGTTTTACAAACAAAATCGGACAGTTGTTAAAAAAAAGTTTTACGTAAAAACACATGTAAAATTGGTTGCAAATCAATATTATGGCCATCAATCCATCCATCTTCCATTTCGTTAAACCTCTACTGGGGACCAAGACTTGACGCGCGTCAAGTGTCAAGACATTTTATAAGAATTGAAATTAAAGAATGAAGTAAGATTGGTTAAAACAGGTTGAAAACAAAGCTTGTATATAACTTGTTGTACAGAAAGAGGAAGCTATTATGTGAGAAAGTAGGCAGTTTCTTACGGAGGACCGGAATCAATAACTGGTTCTACCCAGAAACGATTGAGAATGACACGGAAGCGAACATTCACGACATTTAAACTCCTATCACCATTTTGATTACTTCCGGCAGGGACACCTCGTTTCACTGATATCCGGTGTACGCCGGGAACTGACATCTCGCCCGACAGGCAGATGTTAACAAAGGTAAAATACTAACTAACCAGTTGCGTGTCGGTACACGGCAAATGCTGAATACAATGAAATGATGTGGGCTTGTTATGCGAAGGATACTGCACGGTTTTCGGACAATTTAAAATGGCGGACATCCCTATCAAATGCCCGTTACATTCAATTTACGGCTTGTTTTGCGGCTTATTCATCATGGGTGAAAAAAGTAAAAAATGTCAGCGACACGACTATAAAATGACGAATGTTTGGTAATTTTATAAGGCATTGTTATCAAAATTAATTTAGTGATATCCTGAGCATTTGAAAGTGGCATTCCGGAAAATATGCCTTTTCTCAAAACATGAAGAAAAGCAGAGACATGTTCAAGCATTTTGACATCATTTGAAATTATTTCCATAATTTTGTTGTTTTCTTATACTTTGTAAGTTTTACAACATAAACACGTAGATGAAATCGTTTCTGTGCTACTATAAACTATAATCACTTTGTCATTTTCATACGCTTGCATTAAAACTGAAAAATCTTTCCCCTCGTGAGAGGCCAGGGCTACTTCATCTACTTGTAAAAAATCGCTGAATGTTCCTCATATATAATGAATGTATAATGGACCTGTTTAAAATTGAACAATTATTTTGTTTTGCGAAACCAAACGTGAAATGATGGATATAAACAGGTTGCGAGCAAACATCCTTTCAAAGTTTATTTTAAAGAAGGCATGGTCATTTTAAAATACAAAAATGTACCTCTAAAATTTAGAATTCGTTATACCGATATGTACATGCATTATGTCTATTTTGCATCTCTGTTACCCTGGGCTTAGAATGATATCACTCCAGGACTTATTGTACCGTTGGCTGAATCTACATAAGAGCAAACTAATCTACTTATGATTTGTGCAAGGGGGCGGAGCTTAAAACTGTAGTCTATCTGAAGTAGAGCTTAGTTTCAGTAGAATATTACATAAAATTGGCCATGATACAAATCAGATAGTGAGCTGTTTCTTCGAACAATTAAGATGTATTTCTTGGTAATTTAAGTGCTGCAATACGGCCTGTAAATACCGGCGGGTCGTACCGAATATAGCCTCTGTAGAGGTTGGTGGACCTCATAAGCACAATTACAAACAAACTGTAAACACCGGCTCCACCTCGTTTTGGAGATGAGGTGAAAAAAAGAGCCAGCTATACTTTTCGAGCCGGCGTTAAGGACCGGAACAGGACGACATATAGATGAGTTGAATCAATACTCTGTGTAACAGATATAAAAGCTTTTATTTAAAAACGGTCGATTTTCAGAATATACGTTTTCCGTCACGTGAGAACTTTTAAATTTCTGCTTTTTCAAAATAAAAGTTTACAATTGGGTATGTATTCAGCCTGAATTCATGCAAAGCGGACAGTTCACAAAAACCATGCCTATTTGGTTGAGAAGCCTGTTTAATTACCAAATAAATTAGTTGGTTGTTGACGGTGAACACCGATACATTCACCCGTTTTACAATAAGAGGCTGGGACAGTGTACAGGACTGGAGGTGACGCAGAAACTCGTTTACTTAATATGTATAGAGATTAAAGCCCCTATTCCGTCAATTCACGCGGAATTTATATCTAAATGTCAACTTGTTTTAAATTGGCCTGGCATAAAACTTCAAAAAGTTCTCACGTAAAGTAACACGTATATTCTGAAAATCGACCAAAATAATCAAAAAGTATTGGCACCAATGAATGGAACCATACTGACCCTTTTCGAATAAAAGCTTTAAATTTGTTACAGAGGGTATAAATTCCACTATTAATCGTCTTACTTTGTTTACAGTTTCCGTCCTGTTTCGGTCCTTAGCGCCAACTTGGAAGTATCACTGGCAGCTTTACTGAGCTCGCTTTTAACCGGAAGTTGATATTTTTTCAACCGCCATTTAACTGACTAACAGAAAGTACAACATTTTTTGATAGAGAAATTTACTCTGTAAGGCACGTTTTAATTAGATTATTGTTTCAACTAACATCTAAAACGAGATGGAGCCCGTGTTAACAGGCTCTACATCCAAACGTTGAAGCAAAATATAACCTGAAGGTATGTTAGTCTTCGCTGTACAAGATCACTTAGCCGCTGAAGTTCTTTCATCTTCCAATCAGCATTCACGGTCTTTGATTCGCTTTGAAACTGGTATGTTTGATTGTTCACTGATGTGTTACTGAAAACGACTTTCCTGCAGTAATATGTGGAATAGATAAAGCGAAGAAAAACCCGTACTGAAAGTTTAAAACAGTTCTTATTCAGAACCGCAGCGTAGCTTATAGATTCTCATAACTATAATGTAGAAAATGACTCATGGCTGACAATTTTCCCAATGTTGCGTTTTGAGGTTGTCGTTGACTTGCTGCTGTAGAGGTTCAACGCCTTTTTTAATTAATCATATTTCGGTTATTTTTACATGCGGGTAGTTTACATATAACTGTTCCTGGGAAGAACCAGTACTAGATCCTTATCCTTCGTAAGACATTGCTAATATTATCACAGTAGCAGGGATTAAACCCATGACCCTCAATCATTAAGAGGTTACAGTGATTTCACGTCAGCAACTCTAACCGCCTGACCTGGGAGGCGGACCTTTAAAAGTAAAAGTGATACACATGTGTTTACGCTTAGAGTTACCATTATCTGCTCGATACATATATTTTAGATGTATGGTAAACTCCATAATTATGTGATAAATTGTACGGGGACTGCATAGAATAAAGATTAACTCACGTCTCATCTTCTGGGGATATGAACACTTTATTGATGCGAAGTTTAAGATCAAACAAAAGCAAGATCACAATTGTCGCGACAATCAGCAAAATTGTCCATTTGTGGTTCATCATACTGTAAGTAAATTGTGTATGTACAACAAGAGCTGTCTCTCACAAGTGACTTAACTTTTGAGGTAGGGATGGTGGGTTTTGCACGCGACAACTCGTCTTGATGCGCTAGACATTTGTGCCAAGTCATTTTAAAATCCTTTAATGCATGACAAAGCTACAGTCCACACACGAATTTGTGCATATATACAGGATTCCATTACCTTCAAATTCTAAGTGTGATCTTGACCTTTGAGGTAGAGACATGAGTCTTGCACGCGAGACACCGTCTTAATGTGCTGAAAAGTTGTGCAAAGTTATTTCAAAAGCTTTCAATGCATGACAAAGTTACAGCCCGGACACGAAAAAGTGTAAGAGTGGACGCACAGACGGACGCACGGACAGACGGACGGACGGACGTACTTACCAGGCGGACTTTGTGAGGTTATCCCTTTGATCTTTCTGAACTTTTTTAACCCCACAATGAAATTATTTAACCCCACAATACCATTTTTAACCACATAATGACGGAATGAACTCAAAGAACCTCACAATGCTAAGTTGTACTCAAACCCTAACCTCAGAATGTCTACTTGGCATGTACGGACTGACGGACGGTGCGATTTTAATATGCCACCCTTCGGGAGCATAAAAAGCAGATGCTGAAAGGATATCGAGCAAGATCGCTCACCTGATTACCAGTGCACTTACTAAGGAAGTCATTGGTAATTAGGGAAAGTCACTGTACAATAGTTGAAGTCACTGACTGCTAGGGAACTAAGTTGTTGCTGAGGAAATCAGTGATTGCTAAGGAAGTCACCTGTTCATAGGGGAATCCACGATTGATAAGGAATCAGTGGTAACTAAGGCAGTAACTTGTTTCAGGGGGAAGTCACTGGTTGCTAAGGAACTCATTGGAAGCTAGGTGTTCCTATAACTCTTTAAACAGACAAGGGGACCCCAAGCGGGCGTGATCAAATTTTAACCCAGGGGGCATGATTTGGACAAACTTATAAGAAAATCACAGTGTTACATTCCTAACATCTAAGCTCTATGTCTTGTGATTTTGGAGAAGATTTTAAAGGTTTTCCAAGTCTAAGTAAAAAAATGGACTCCCGGGCAGGGCAAATATTGATCCCAGGGGCAATATTTGAACAATGTTGGTAGAGGTCCACTATACAATACTACATTCAAAACATCTAAGCTCTATTTCTTGTTGTCGTGTGAAGAAGATTTTCCTATACCAAGTGATCCCCGGGCATAGTCAATTTTAACCCCGGGGGTATTATTTGAACAAACTAGGTAGAGGTCAACTTAACAATGTTATAGGCAAACTTGTTGTTTCCAAGAAGAAGAACTTTAAAGTATATATGAAAATCAGTGACCCCCTGGTTGTGGTCAGTTTTGAACCAAGCGTCAAGATTTTTTAACACACTTGGAAGAGGTCCACTTGACAAGGTTACACACAAAACATCTAAGCTATGGGCCTCGAGGTTTAGGAGAAGAATATTTTTAAATGGTTTCACATATGGGTCTGTGTAATCAAGTTATCACCACGGTGGGCCAATATTTACCAAAGGGACACTATTTGAACAAACTTTGTAGAGGTCTACTAGACAATGCTGGATACTAAATATCTAAGCTCTATGCCTTGCGATTTAGGAGGAATCCCCCGTTTGAACAATTTTGGAAGAGGTCCACTTAATATTTATGTTTTAAGCCTTGCGGCTTCATTGAAGAAGATTTTGATTTTTTTCCTATGTAAGTCTATGTACATGTTATATCAAGTGAGCCACCTGGTGGGGTCAATTTTGATCCGGGTATCATGATCTGAGCAATCTTTGTAGAGGTCCAGTGGGCAATACTACACGCTAAAAATCCGGGCTGGGTCAATAATAACCCGTGGGTCACAATTGAAATAATTTTGATAGAGGTCCACTCAACAATGCTAAATATTTAAGCGCCATGCCTTGTGGTTTCAAAGGAGACGATTTGTAAACTTTGTCATATTTGTTGCCATAGCGACCAAAGTTCCGCATGGAATAAAATTCGTTGAACGACTTTGATAGAGATTCATGCAAGGATCATTCCTGTCAAGTTTCTTCAGGACTGGATTTCAGAGGAGATGTTTGAAGCAAAATGTTGATGGACAGACCCTGATGGACGATCGACGGACGACGGACAATCATCGATCCTAAGTGCTTACTCTGGCACTTTACTCCAGGTGAGCTATAAATGTCAATATCACTTTGGCATACAAATTTATGGATAAAGAACGAATAACAGTTTACTGTATTTATTGCTTTCAAACGTGCTTTATGGATAAGCATCGTTCCTACCAAATTAATGTTGCTCAATTTCCCCGTCCGCGTCCGAAGACCACAGACACGTCATAAATCGAACAAACCAGAGCCCGGTAGCTTTCTTATATCAGAACATATCTTTAGAACGTAATCGATTTATTAGTATTTAAAAGTTTCAGGATACAGTAAACTTCGTATATAGCGAATACCTTAGGACCATTTGAATAGTTCCGTATATCCGGAATATGTTATATCCATATTGAATTCAAGAAAATTAGAGTACTAAATGTACTAAAATGCGGTCGTGTTTCAAATTAAAGTGGATTGCCTGTGATTAAAAGAGAAAAAACTTTGTATAGCAGAATTCTAATGTCAGGGGCAATATAAAGCCGGCTTTTCAGCAAATAAACTACAAAGTCAATTATTTACGTGATGGGCTGACTTTTTACCAATTTAACACACAATTTCACCAAACATCTATTATATATGAAATTTCTTTTTCGTGAATATAGCGATTTGTTGATTTCAGCTACATCGGCAAACAATGTCTAGCTTTCCGCGATACGTGAGAGATATGGCTTTATTAAAAGCTTTTCTGTCAAGAAACGATAAAATGCGCTATCATGTTTTCATCATTTAGACATGATTGTACTTATTACAACGAAAGCAAAGAGACAACCCGGAACTACTTTTTGTAAAGTGTTCGCGCTAAAATCTGCCGCTAGGTGTCTCTGGTGACCGGATTAATGCCAATTTTTATCGTATTATTAAGGCGTTCGGTAATGTAGGTAAGAAAATATGTTCCTTACATATGTATATCCTGAATTTCGCTATATCCGAAGTAGTTTTATACTTCAGAGTTTACTGTTATAACGTATATTTCGATGAAAAGTCGAAATGTATTTCGCTGAGTTGACAGCAGAAGTGAAAAAAAAATTACTGACTTGATGATTAATATAGGTATCATAACTTCACCGATACAAATCTTTTTTTTTATATTCATGAATATTTCTTTAATTAAGTGTTATTTGATATTGAAGTGTCAGTGAATAGAAGGGTGATTATGAAGTTCAAGAACTCTGGAGCGCTAGAACGTCTGCATGATGCATGGAAAGATCTGGTAAGCGGACTATTCGTTCAAAAAAATATTACTCCCTTCCGCGAACGTCTGTCATTTGAAGCCAGGCAGTTAAAACGTGCACAAACAACCTTGAAAAACTTGGCTGAAAGGTCTACGCATCACTCCCTTCAAGTACCAACATATTCACAGGCGTAACGGAATCTGGCAAAAAGGTCCATATCAAGAGCTTGAACACTATTCAAGCAATACAAGAGGGGAAAATCTAACATGTAAACAATAATTTCCTTGATAACAACATAATATAACACACCATGAACAAAATATTTACATCTTAGAATCGGCTGTAATGTCATCAATTTACAATGTACTACTTGTCAAATCAATAGTGTGCACTCATGTAAATCCATAGTAAAACCTTAAAGGCCGATTTCAATATTCGAGTTTTAACGGTTATGATTCTGATTAACGCGCGATTATCCAAACCTGCATATTTGGTGTTGTATAAATCAGTGTTGTGCAAAATTCATTCCTGATGACACAAAGTTCTTGGAAAGGGTTCGTCTTAGTAAAGAAGGTGTGACACATTAGCTCAATGCCAAGCGTAAAGTTAAGGTTTTGCATTTTTTAGCAGAATACTGAACATGGGTACACCATATATTTAAAAATACGTTAGACAGGAGTAATAATTATTCAACGTTCCCTTGGTTGAGCTCTTGTGATGTGCTCTTTATATTGGAGTTACAAATTTCAATTTGTGGAGGAATATCACCTCTAACACCTTTACTATCTAACACTTTCAGTAAATAAAAAGTAAGAAATGCTCTAGAACGTAGCTCCAAGGTACGCGGTATCAGTTTACGTCCCAAAGGTTTTGGTTGAATTATTATCTTACTCTTAATCTTATAATTGCTTAAATATTAGTACAACGATCAATTATATCAACATCTTTTACTCAAGAAATGAATATTGCCTCATGTAAGAAATTAATCTTATTTTGATCTTAAAGATATAGAACATTTTAGCTTACCAGCTAACACTTTAAACTTAGCTGGATTGGCAGTCAGTCCTTACATTTTCTTCTATTTTTATCTGATTATATGGCGACCCTTTTCTTGCAAAATTCCCTCCAATTGCCGGCAAAACATGTCGGGACTACAATTATGATATAGCCCTGTTGAACACGAACATCTTCTTATAATAGAAATAATTACATAGTATGTATCCTTTAATTTATAAAAAAAACTGTACTCTCTGTTGTTACAAATGTAACCTGAGAAAATAGGGGCATATTGTATTGAAAGAAACAGGTCTCCGAATTTAATGAAATAATTATCATCTACCTGGTGGCCCAGCAATCACGTTTTCCATTAGTACATTTTTTTCTATTTTTCAATTAATTTTAAAAGAATAATCTTTTCAAGAATTGTAAAATTAGGTGCTCTACTTGCCATGGTCACTCAACATGTATAAATGCACATACTTGCACGGGACAATCACAATTTATAATTTACCTGTTCTGTTATTGGCGAGTTATGTCAAGCAGATGCAATGAAATCCAATGTTGTTACAGCTGTATAGCAGACAACACTATTGCCCGGTTGCACAAAGCGTTTATCTCTTACTTTCATCCAGGGTTACAATAATCCGATTGCGTAAAAGAGAATTAATTATCCATGCCACGCGAACCTGATGAGGGTTTTAACTTTTACTGCTTCATTTTGTAGCAACGGTTTGATAGGAAATTATTATACAATCCGTTTGCACGAACAGTTATGATTCGAGTTATGTACGGGTTATCCAAACCTGGTAGGGAATAGGTTTATAAATCGAGTTGAACATTTGAATATGCAAAGTGGAATATATTAATTAAAAAGAGAAAATGAAATATAGTATTGATTGCTGTTAGATTAGCTATACAATGATTGGAAATATTCTTTCATAACCCTTTGTCCCATTATTATTTTATCAAAGTATAAAGGAAAGCAACTGAAAATCGCAGACGCTATAGTATGTGTGAATTAATCTGCCCTCAGCCGCTCCCTCTAAGTCTCTATATAATTAAAGATTCAATAACTTGAAAGTTTAACTATCTAATTATTGATAACTGAGAACTTAATTATTTTCGAAAATTTAATGGTAACTTTTACTTTCTTACGTTGTCACTCTAAACACGCATTTTTTTTCCGAGAAAAATTTGTAAATAAGAAAAATAGACGAAATGTGCGAAGTTGTTGTTATGCAGTTTTATGCACCTTATCTTTGGACCATGTGTTAAAACAAATTGAAAGCAGCTGTTACATAACTTCCTTTCAAGAAATATTCAATAGTTGTTGTATGACGATTGTTTTTAAGTCAATATTCATTGACTGCATCTATGGAAGATGTGTATGATATGTTTTTGTATGCTGCGCTTGCAACATATCTGTAAAATTTATTATTATAATGGACAACAGCTGCTAGTGTCTACACATTGACTGCCCATTCAACATGACCGGCAGTTACACATATTGATGTAAGAAACACAAGGCTACAACTTAATTACTGCAGCTACGGAAGACGTTCTCCTTGCCTGTGGTGTACATGCCTCGTTATAGGCCTGCAGACTATGCATGGTATAGTCTGCAGACATGCAGAGTATGCATGGTATAGTCTGCAGACATGCAGAGTATGCATGGTATAGTCTGCAGACCTGCAGAGTATGCATGGTATAGTCTGCAGACCTGCAGACTATGCATGGTATAGTCTGCAGACATGCAGACTATGCATGGTATAGTCTGCAGGCATGCAGATTATGCATGGTATTGGTATAGTCTGCAGACATGCAGATTATGCATGGTATAGTCTGCAGACATGCAGAGTATGCATGGTATAGTCTGCAGACCTGCAGAGTATGCATGGTATAGTCTGCAGACCTGCAGACTATGCATGGTATAGTCTGCAGACATGCAGAGTATGCATGGTATAGTCTGCAGACCTGCAGAGTATGCATGGTATAGTCTGCAGACCTGCAGACTATGCATGGTATAGTCTGCAGGCATGCAGATTATGCATGGTATTGGTATAGTCTGCAGACATGCAGATTATGCATGGTATAGTCTGCAGACCTGCAGATTATGCATGGTATAGTCTGCAGACCTGCAGAGTATACATGGCATTTTCTGCAGTATATTTGACTGTTCTGTAGTTTGTGCATGGTAAATTCAATTACTCCTACTACAGTGTACATTGTTTTCTCTATATTCAATTACTCATACTACAGTGTACACAATTTACAGTGTAATGATAATAATAACAACTGCTGTTACAGTAATAATTTCTTTATTTCCAGAAGTTAACAGTGTAGGTTATACAAAAAGTGCAAATAACGCAGGCATGCAGATTATGCATGGTATTGGTATAGTCTGCAGACATGCAGATTATGCATGGTATAGTCTGCAGACATGCAGAGTATGCATGGTATAGTCTGCAGACCTGCAGAGTATGCATGGTATAGTCTGCAGACCTGCAGACTATGCATGGTATAGTCTGCAGACATGCAGAGTATGCATGGTATAGTCTGCAGACATGCAGAGTATGCATGGTATAGTCTGCAGACCTGCAGAGTATGCATGGTATAGTCTGCAGACCTGCAGACTATGCATGGTATAGTCTGCAGGCATGCAGATTATGCATGGTATTGGTATAGTCTGCAGACATGCAGATTATGCATGGTATAGTCTGCAGACCTGCAGATTATGCATGGTATAGTCTGCAGACCTGCAGAGTATACATGGCATTTTCTGCAGTATATTTGACTGTTCTGTAGTTTGTGCATGGTAAATTCAATTACTCCTACTACAGTGTACATTGTTTTCTCTATATTCAATTACTCATACTACAGTGTACACAATTTACAGTGTAATGATAATAATAACAACTGCTGTTACAGTAATAATTTCTTTATTTCCAGAAGTTAACAGTGTAGGTTATACAAAAAGTGCAAATAACGAATACCCCGTAGGCCTTTTATTGAATAATGAACAAAATAAGACCAAAAATACCAATTTTCAAGTATCTAAGAAATGAAAAGCTGTAAACCAACCTTAATTTTATTAGCAAGGACAGACCCTAACACATATATCTGGCGTTAGTGTACCTGTATCTGGTGTGCGTTCAATTATTTAAAGTACATGTATCTTCTGTTCGATTCTACAGTATGATTTTATCAAGGAAAACATCCGACTCAAAGTTTATGAAGATCCAATGAAAAATGCAACCTCTATTGCATGATACATATGGTTTTTCTTTGATTATAACTTGTGACATTTTAACCCAAGATGACCCATATTCGAACTCAACCTAGATTTCTTTAAGACAGTCATTCTGACCAAGTTTCATAAAGATCGAATGAAATATAGGCCATGATGGCCCTTTATCGCTCACCAGAGACCTACTTATGTCAATATGTGACTAAAGATAGTTCAGCCCTAACTACATATCATTAACACAAACATTCTGTTTGACCTGGACTGCTGACCAATTTACATGAGGATGGGTTGTACATGTAAATGTCATCTGTATGGTATACACATGGTTTTTAATCTGTGACTTAGTTTCTGACACCAGATGAACCACATTCAACCTTGATCTAGATTGCATTAAGATAACCATTATGTCCAAGTTTCATGAAGATTCAATGCATTCACAAGTGGTTGCTATGACTTGACCCTGTGACCTAAGTTTTGAACCCAGATGACCAATATGCAAACTCTATCTAGAATACATCAAGATAGCCATTCTGACCGAGTTTCATAAAGATCCAATGAAATATGCAACCTATATTGCATACACAGGGTTTTTCTATGATTTCACCCCATGACTTAGTTCTTTAGCCCAGATGATCCATATTACAAATCTGGCCTTATTTTTTTCTTTAAAGGGGCACTCCCTACATCTAGCAGATTGTATCCTCGAAACATACAGTAGATTATGTATTCAATGAAAGAAAAATGATAAATTAATACAATTTCAAAGAAGAACCTATTGCGAAAAATGCATCATTAAAATTGCAGTCGAAAAGTTGAGGCTAAGTACATTTGTAGATCATGCGCTTCAAAGTCTTTTATCAAGATGTTCTTCTGGGTCAGAATATATCTGCATAAAAACAGGGAGAAAACAAGACAACAGTCTCGTGGAGAAAGAAAATTAGTTGAAATTATGTTTTGACCACAGATGTAGTGTAAAAATGTAACAAGAAAATGACCTCAAAAGTGGGGTTACACTGGAAATATCAACCCCATGATTACATGTAAACTGTCTGTCAGCACATTTTCTTCCAATCATCTGAAAAAAGCTAAAATGGTCTAGATCTAGTTCATAACCCAGGTAAAAATAGTTATCCAAAATATTGAACTAAGAAATCCTTGCATACGTTCAAAGGGTCACTAAAACAGGTCAGCCACTGAAACAGGTCCTCCTACATTTTATATATAAGGCACCTTCAAATATTGGTTAAAATTAAAAACATTAAACAACCGAAAAAGACCTTATATAGAGATCTATTTTCATGTTGTTTCATTGTTGGCCAAGACAGTTTTAAGTTGTTGATCTATCATCATGATCATGCCATCACATATCGTGAGATTTACATTTGCACCGGTACTTTGGGACCATCGGTACCGTGGGGTTTCAGTATACACTGTCCGACCGACTAATCAAAGTAAAAATAGAGAATCTAGCAGCATTTAATGTTTGAGAAGTCAGAACCAGATCTACATTCTCAATAGTTTTTGCGAAGATGACTGACGGTGTCTATCGTCCCCTTTATGTCTGTAAAGACGACGGAGTACGAACTGTCTTATGTACGAAGGCATCTCTACTATTCTAATGGTTACCTCCCTTTTGAATTGCTGTTGTTGTTGTTGTTATTTCCTTTTCCGTCAATAAACCGCTGACGAATGGACTCTGTGTAGTTATCGTCTCTTAGTAAGTTTAAAAACACTATGTAAAACTAAGTCACTTATTTAGTCACTATGTGAAGTTGGTCAATTTAATGTTTAATCTAATCTTTTAGTTCCCCTTATAAACTGTTGAAACAGCCTTAGGAGTGATGCCCTCATATCTATTTTTCCTTCTATGTTTCCAGTTATGACCCTTAAATTGATATCTGACAGATCTTCATTATACTTGTTCAGTGTATCTTCCACATCTCTCTCTAGTACCTCTCTTAGAGTTTGATACTCTGGGCAGCTGAAGATATAATGATGCGTTGTCTCTTTTACATCACAATGTGGACACCCTTCTTTGGTATCTTCATTTATTTTTGCCATGTGACCATTCAAGTGAGAGTGCTCTGTCAGCAGCTGATTTGTTAAAACCTCCATCTTCCTATCTGTTGGTACTGATTTTCTTTTTCCTACCTTTGGAAAAATTTGAAAAAACTTTTCATTCACCCCTGAATTTTCATATCTCCTCTGCCATTTATATTTTGCATTTTCCCTGATTATCCTATTTACTTCCTTCCTATCCAATTTACATGGACTCTCTTCTATTGTTTTACCTATCATTTTTTTGCTGCTTCTTTTGCTAATTTGTCTGCTATTTCGTTTCCTTCAATATTTCTATGAACAGGAGTCCAATGAACGTAAGTTTTGTTTTGTTTATCCTCTAAATTTTGTAGTATCTGTCTGGATTCTATTGTTAATGCAATGTTTGATTCTGGTATCGTGTTTGAAAAAATGGAGCTAATAGCTGGTTGGCAGTCTACAAAGAAGTGGATATTTCTTTGCCTGATATGTTTTTCCTCAAGAAGGGTTAATGCAAGATGAATTCCATTTAGTTCCCCTACATAGTTATTGCTTGATGGACTGACTGGACGTTTAAGCTGGACTGGATCTGAATTTATTCCCCTAAAGTATATACATGCTCCTGCTCCTGTCGGTCCTGGATTTCCTTGGGTAGATCCATCAGTAAATAGGCATATGTCGTTGTCATTTAGCCCCTTGATCATTTCTGTTATGTTTTCTACTTGCTTTTCTTTGCTGTTTTTGTGTTTTTCTAAGTTGTCTACATAGCCTATATTTCTACATAATGAAAGCCCTCCTTCCTTTGTAAAACTAAAGTCTGATTCCACATATTCCAAATCTGTTTTGCCTTTAACTTCGTTGAAATGACCTACTAAGTATTTGTACATACACTTATTAGTGCCTATTCTATCTGTCATCCATCTCTTCAGATCTTATTTTATTGGCTTATATTCTACCTTACTGTAAAGTCTAACTAGCTCTTCTGCGTTTTTACATTTTAAGTGCAGTGACATTGGTAAGGTGCTAGTTAGTATCTCCAGCTGTTCTGTTGCTGTGGAAGTCATACATCCTGTCGCTGTTAGCAGTGCTTTCCTCTGATCTTTGCCAAATTCTTTTTCTGCATAATCTATTGCAGTTCCTTATTGTGTTAATTGTTTGTTAATTATTGACCGTAGTCGATATCACACATATACCGATTATAGCGGACCGCCATATTGCAGTTCCTATAACTGGTGCTCCATAATCTAGTACTGGTAATACAAGGGTTTTGTATAATCTGGTAAAGATTTCTTGACTACATCCCTTCTTGTCATTTCCAAAATGGGTTATTGGCTTTAGAGCTTTGTAAACGTTTAGGGTGTACCTGTATCGTATATTAGGGCTTTATCGTTGGTACCGGTTTCCCATATGACCAACGCCCCCAGAAGAGGTTAGTTATTTTAGGTTTCGGAGGATAGTGCAAGATACAGAAAGCGTCCCAATTCCAGAGACACCACTGGTTCTTATTCATGCCAGGTGTATAGCACCCATCCATGGGACCTCGATTTTAGTCTCATCCGAAAGACTGTTAGTAATTTTAGTTGGTCAGCCCCGGGAATCGAACCCGCTACCCCGAGATTACAAGTCCCGTGCTCTACCGATTGAGCTAACCGGGCTGACCGGGGTGTACCTGGTAACAATAAATGCTATTTATACCCAAATAGGTGTGTTTTAAACTAGGATTTTCATCATGATTATGATAGTTGCAAGTTTAGTCTTACTAGTTCCACTTCGAAGGTAGACCGATTTTACAGGTTGACATTTTAGAGTTGTCCGCCTTCTACAGTTCTACAAAGTCAAAGGTGTGACACTGTCACTGACAGTTATGAAATATCAGATCTGTGAAAGGGGTCACACTGGAACGCCAAACGAATAAGGCCAACAGACTGACAGATGTGTCATGCCAGCCGCGGATTCAGGGCTGGGCTTTAGGGCTGCAGCCGACCCACCCCGAGTCAGCCCCCCAGACATGCCTTCTCTGTATCCGCCAGTGCATACCCCAGTCATTTCACCTTCCAAACTCGTAAATGGTTTCACTTCCATGACCAGTCACCATGATGACAGAACATGTTGCATGCACTTCAAAACAGAAGGTTTAGAAATTATTCAGTTAATGTTAAAAGACTTTCATACGAATGTTCAAGCTTTTTAGAATGTTTTGAAGAATTTTATGATATAGATGTAAATATAGTCTAGATGTAATTAATACATTGTTTCACTAATTAATTATGCATATTATATTATATTATGTTGTTGTTGTTCTATTATTTCTATATCAATATTTGCCATCACATTTGATGCTAACCACAGGGACCTGGCATCTCCTATATACTGATACATTTGTATATTGAAACAAAGTACACCGTAGTAAACTTTTTCTTCACTATACACCTATATGCGGATTGTGTAAGAATTGGCAATATAACATTCAATCATTTATACTGTAAATTTGTGTACTCAAAGCCTGAATTCTGATTGACCTTGCAACTTTGACACTTCTTATAAGACTGTCCATTCCAAACATTCAACACTGCTCTGTAACATGAAAAAGAAATATTCTTAGATGATGCACCAAGAAGATGTTGTGTACCAATTTCAGGGGAGAAAAATGTAAATAAGAAAGATATATGTAAACAAGAGAAAATTGCTATACTCAGACCTTGTTTCTGTATGTTATTTTATGTTTTACATATTTACTAAATTTTCAGGAAATCATGCATCTTGTAGTGTCATCGCAACCATTTTCACATCCTGCTCTGCCTAACAACTGCTGCTCTGAAGCCAAATATTCTGCAGCTGCATGGAAAAAACACATTGGTATGTGAGTAAACTTGCTTAAAAACAATTGAAGACTTTCTCGTTCTCGTTCATTTCGGAATTCCTATAATGCATTATGTTACATACAGCAAGTTTGATGGTGATTTTCAGAACAAAAATAAATCTACATGGTCTTATTTGCAATGTTGTGTGATCAAAGCCACCCTGCAATGTTGTGTGGTCAAAGCCACCCTGGTCAATAATCCCAAAGTGATCAATATTATGACAATATATGGCCAATTGGTGGTCAAATGAATATTTTGTGATCACTTTTGGTTGTCTTAATATGAATAATGAATTAACAATTCAAATTGATAGTATTAAGAATAAAAAGTAAAGTTCAGCTTAATCTCGTGGTCAATACCTCCAAAGTGGTCAATATTATATATACATCAGTATTGGTTGTTTCATCTAGCCACTCTCTACGTGGTTATTGAAACTTTTCTCCCATTGTGGTCAATACTCAGTCTGGTCAATGGAATATTTTGCAATAATTTTTTGTATGTATTGATGCAAAAAATGACTTAATTCTCCAATGTGGTAAAATTTATGATTGATAAAATAAGGGTAATGTACAATTAAATCTACCCTTAGGTGGTAAATGTAAGTCAATTTTGGCTGTTTTGTCTGTTTCCTCCATTGTTGTCTATACTGGTCAATTGATGGTCAATTGAATATTATTTTTATTGTAAATTAAAGGTAAAATGTACATACATTAGTACTTTCTTTGTTCCTAAATCTGTAAGCTAGCAAATTCCTTACTATTTTAAAATTTGTATGGTATTTTCTTACAGTGTTGCTTACATACATGAATACTCATTTTTCAAATCATGCCCAAGGGGTCAAAATTGCCCGTAGACACTAGGCAAGTGCACTGATACTCAGATGAGCAATATAGGGTGAGCATGGCCCTCTTGTTTTTAATTATATCTCTTAGTTAAATTGTCTCTTCCGTTAAATGTTTCATGTAATGATTTTGCTCCCATTTTTACTCTAGCTGAAATAGCTCACATTAGCTCTATATAGTGTCTGCAGAAGATGAGTCTAACTACACTTACCATAATATAAGCACATGGGTCACATTTGACCAGCAATCATCAGGAAAAATTGTCAAAATAATTATCTTCATGATATCAATGCCAATTTTGAATGTGGGTCATATGGTGGCTATCATCACTTCTTCTGTCAACTGATTTGGTGCTTCTTTAGTCAAATCATTAATAGGTTGAACACTTTTCTCTCAAACAGTAACAGTAACTGGTTCTAAAGTAAAACAGTACTTCATAGAATTGGATGTTGACCAAATAAGATATAGCATGCTCTGATGAGCAACATATTGCCAACTGAGTCTCATGTTATGATATCATGTATTGTTCAACTTTCTTTTTACATACATTCTCTTATTACCACATGATATTTTTTTTCATTTCAGGAGCCATTGTCATATCGTGGGAGTGAAGAAAGTTCCTAAATATTGTTTAGAAAGACAGTCCTGTTTTACAAGTTAACAGCCAAATGGACTGAAACGTTAAGCTTGTCAATAAAACGTAAAAGTGTGAATAAATACATTTCAGAGGCAGATGCAAGAATGATATGTTTAAAACAAGTAACTAGTTAGATATGCTTTGTATGAACTTTAATCTTACATTTTTTGTGTCGCCCTTCAGGAGAAAAGGCGATACATAGGGATCGCTTTGTCGGTCTGTTGGTCCGTCACACAAACTTAACGTTGGCTAAAACTTTGCCATTTCTTAAGATTTCTTCATCAAACTTTACAATTGTACTGCTTATGACATAAGGGTCGTGATGCCGCAAAATTTTGTAGGTCAAGGTCATATTTGACTGAGTTATGCCCCTTTTTATACTTAGATTTTTGCTATAACTTTGCCATTTCTTAAGATTTCTTTATCAAACTTTCAAATTTTATTACTTATGTCAATTTTGTAGGTTAAGGTCATATTTGACAGAGTTATGCCCCTTTTTGTACTTAAATTTTGTCACGAAAACTTAACATTGGCTATAACTTTGCCATTTCTTAAGATTTCTTCATCTAACTTTCAAATTGCATTGCTTATGACATAAGGGTCGTGATGCCGCCAAGTACATTTTGATCCAAATTTAACATAACCTCAATATCGTTATATTGTCTTTTGCAGCTTCTTACTAAGAGGTGTATACCGTATAATTGGTGATTAGACATAACCGTTAAAGATAGCTTTAAATGTTCAACTATTCATTAGTTATGTTGATTAAAGCCTAATTAGTGTAAAACTGTTTGCTACCATTAACCATACATAGGGTCGCAAAAATGTTAACCACTAATCGCTATTTCAATGCACAGCTTATTTTAATAATAATTAATTTAATAATGTATTGTCAAAACTCCCCTATGTAAAGAATATTCATTGAACAATGCAATAGCAATAATGAAAAATGTTGGGCTTATAGTGTAAAGCGTCTATTAGATAACCTTGGCTACAGTGGTATTTGGAATAATTTTGATGTTAATGTTGAGTATTTACCTCTCCTAAAACAACGTTTAAAAGACCACTATATACAGGTTTGGAATACCTCTTTGCAAGCTTCACCTAAATAAGATTATTACAGAAAATTTATAACAGAATTTTGTTTCGAAAAATATATTGATGTTATTACGAGTGATGTTTTGCGAAAACAATTCAGTTGTTTTAGATTAAGTTCTCATCAATTAGAAATTAAATACGGCAGATAATCTGGTGTAGCTAGACCTGATCGGATCTGCAAATTGTGTACATGCATTCTGGTAGAATCGGAGTATCATTTCTTACTGGGTTGTCAAGCTTACACTAATGTACGAAAGAAATATTTTGGTAATATATCATGGCCGAATTTACATATGTTTGCTAATATATTATCATCAAATAGTAAGGGAAGTTTGTTTAAAACTGCAAAATATCTAAGAGATGCATTTAAATTACGCAGTGAATATTTAGAGCAAATAGATGTACATTGAATTAATACTTTCTATACTATGTGTACTATGTGGAGGCAGTGAAGATGTCTATGTATATATGAACAAGTGTGTGTATATTTTGTATGTATTGTCCTTGCCATATTTGTCATTATGTATTGTATTGGCCAAAAGCATTTTTGTGCTGAATTTGCCAAATAAATGAATTGAATTGAACTGAAATTTAAAATGAGATACTTAAAACGGCATTCGATTTTTGCGACTATATATATGTACCTTGACTTCATTTAACAGTTGCAAACATTTAAATGACAAAAAACAATAAAAAAAACTACATCACATCGGCAGTGCGTTAAAATTAAGAATAATTACATGTTATATCTTAAATGTTTGATACACTTTTGGTAAAAACATGTTTTTTTCCGAGTCTCCGTGCAAGAAAATCAGCTGACAGCTTTTTTTATATGCTTCTCCATTTTCAATCTGAAACATTTCGATTTCGACCTCTTTGGTATTACTCACCTATTAGATACATAATTCCACGTACAACCTTATCATTGACCCTTTATCTCTGTTCGGTGACGGACAATTTTTACGTAAATAACAAACGAGCAGCACATTACATAAAAATCGAAAATTGACTGTAAAAAATTATTTTTGAAATAAGCATAGGGTTGTGGGTATTCATTTTCTTAGTTAGGTCATTTTCTATCCATTTAAGAATTTTTTCGAGAAAAAGTTGTTTTTCATTATTTCATCCTCATTGGTATTGTCGATCAGTGAATTAATTTGTATGCTAACACTTGAATTTTTACTACATTACATTGTATACATTGTATATTATTTTGTTGATATAACTTAAATTTGTGTATCGGATATTTGCACATACTGTTAACTTATATATATGTAAATAAAACAGTTACTACTGTTTTGAGAGTCATTGTTATTATTACGCTGTATACCATCTAATAGCCAAGACACCATGCTTACAATGAAAGCATGCATCATTGCAGCACTGTCAAAATATACTGCAGAAACTATAGCTTGCATATAGCCTAAAATACACATATCAATTCTTGCATAGACTCAAAGCTACAGAACCTGGAAAAGGCATGACCTGCAGAAATGCAAACATTCCACCATGCATAAAAAGTACAAAAATTATGCCATGCTTAGACTACATGGTTGTCAACATTATACCATGCATAAAAAGCAGTCCTGCAGACTATGCCATGCATCATCTGCATGTCTGCAGACTATACCATGCATAGTCTGCAGGTCTGCAGACTATACCATGCATACTCTGCATGTCTGCATAATATACCATGCATAGCCTGCAGGTCTGCATACTATACCATGCGTACTCTGCAGGTCTGCAGATTATACCATGCATAGCCTGCAGGTCTGCATACTATACCATGCATAGTCTGCAAGTCTGCTTGCTTCTGCTTTCATCTGTTTCAAGGCACAGGTGAATTTGTTCATCTTTACCTTGCTAATAATCAGAAGGTGTGCGAAACTGTTGAGGTGCTCTTTAAATTGACTGCGTCTTGCCAGACCTTAATTCGTTGATTATTTGATATGCAACACTTTGGATTACATACAAACTCAGGGCTGGCGTGGGTTATACAGGCAGAAAGGCTGTCCTCCTAATTAATATCCTCACGACCGCTTTCAAACTGCTACTATGCAACTGGTTCAAGCAATCTGGACAATTTTTCTTATTTTCAAGATTTTTCTCGGAAAAAAAAATAGCGTGTTTCTACTAGTTCTAGTATATTTAAGGAAGATAGTTTACGTCCTATCACCAACTCAAGGGAAACAACCCAAAGATTTATTTAAAGTATGCTTGATTTAACCTCCCTTGGGTGTTATAGCTAATAACAGGTCCTTCTTGTATTTGTCAAGATTAAGTTTCTTTTGTTATATGCTTTCCAGCTATTCAATACTAGCACGTTATGTACGTACCATTTAATGTGTTTTGACGTACAAAAATAGTTTTGTGTTCAACATTTATCCGGAACTATCTGGGATAACGCTTGCGTAATCTGTCAATTATAATTTCATTTTGTCGAATTCAAACACGGGCCACACTAAATTAAATTTTGCAGCACTTTATTGTCATGCGAAAGCTTAGCCGTTCATTGTCTCTTTCTTAAAAATCCGTTAAAACTGTTATTTAATTGTCCAAAGATACTATCAGATATAGAGCTTTTCTATGTAACTTGTAATGGAATTTATTACCGACTAAGTGAAATAGTGCAATAATTACAAGATACCAAAAATTTGTGTTTAAAACCGTCATTCACAAAAGTGTTATACAACAACTTTCCAACAACAGAGTTTCTTCTTCATTTTCTTTAATTTTCATATCATTTTTCAATTTCTTCATTTTACTTTCTAGCTAAATAATTATGCAGCACTTTCTGGATCATGTGTACATCTTTATATTACTAGTGTTATTCTAGTTCTTTGACCATTCCGGTTACTGTCGTGAATCGTCTCGCCGCGCCGTTGCAGCAGTATATACGACTTTCTTTGACTCTACTTCATGAATCATAATGTTGCTTGTAAGAAGGCTAGTTATTTATAACCTATCTTAACACTCGACTCTGTGTGCTTCCAATCCATAACACTCCATACTCGACCTCAGTCATCACTCTTTATGCCATTTTTGAAGCATTCTACTTACTTTTTGTTACTGTTGTCTGGTAATGTACATCCTTATCCAGGTCCAGATACACATTACTTAAGTAATACTTCTCTAGGCAAAGATTCTTATTACAGCTTCCAGGATGTCATAAAATTGTTTAAGTATAATACACGTTGTTATTCAAAGTCTTCGCAATAAGCTCGATATACTTGAAATAGAAGCTCAACCATATGATATCGGAGTTCCCGGCTCCTTTCGTGCACCGAGATTCAACACCAGCTCCCCGTTCGGCGCACGTTCTACGATGCTTTGCCTGTGGAAAGTTCGACCACTTTAGGAGGAGTTGCCCACACGACCCCTTCAACTTTAAGCCCTTCTCCGCTGCAGGAGGTACCGGAACCACACCCGACAAGAAATAGTGAACTGGATTCAAACTTAATAGACATAAAAAAACAACTATCACAGATCAATGAAATGTTATCAAATGTTATGCAGAAGGATGATGGCAATCTTCAAAATATGATCAAAGAAACAATTAATCAGATGAAAGATGATCTTCTTAAATCTTTAGCAAACAGAATTGAAAAACTAGAAGCTTCCCTATTCGACAAAGATCAAGAAACCGACAATTTAAATGAAAAAATAAGAAAATTAACCAAAAGCCTAGATGATCATAACCGTGAACATGACCATGTCCAAAAATATCTCAAAACTGAAATAAAAAATCGGCTGAATGGAATTGAAGAAAATCCGCCAGAAATTCTAAATGTAATAGAAGGTGCTACAAACGATTCAGTAAAAAACACCGAACCAAAAACTGATATAATGAAAAACACCGAGGAAATGCCAGCTCAAGTCTGTTTAGATATAGTAAAGCCGTTAAGACACAAAAAGGTGCAGAAAAAACCTTAGATCAAAAGAGTTCAGAGAAAATGCAGAACAGACAACTGAAGTAGTTATTAAGAAATTGAATGCAGCTATTCCGGATTTACATCTCACGAAAGATCAAATCGACATGTGTCATCGTTAAAAAAGTCCAACAAAACACCGACAAATAATTATAAAATTCACTTCAAGGCTTGTCAAGAACAAAAGTTTACGAAACAGAAAGCAACTTCCAAAACCTGTCTTTGCAGTAGAAGACCTAACAAGAATAAACCATCGAGCACTAATGGCAGTCAAAACAAAAATGCCAGACAAAGTAGACACTTGCTGGACACAAAACGGCGAAATCTTCTATAAGAACAAAATGGGAAGTATACATAAAGTGACATATGAAGATTATTACCATTGTTTTGAATTACCTTCACCAACAAAAAAAAAACAAGAAAAAAAATCACAAAACTTTGCAACACTAAAACCGTGGAATACAATTTATGATATATGTAGACAAGTTTACAGTTTGATATCATTTTAACTCTGATTATACACGTGAATCTTGCATAACTAAAATGGCAACACTAAAATTGAGGGGTACTTCATTGGGTTTAGTACTATACTGTTACTGCTGATGTATTAACTATTGTATAAGTGCACTCTATTGTCGTTTTGCTGTACTGTTTTAAACATCCTTTTTTTCCTCTAAATATACAAGTTCACATATGTTAAAATGTCAAAAACTGTATTAATGTGTAAATAAGAAATGGTAAAAACACGTCAAGTTCATTAAATATAATACGGTTAAAGTAAATTAACATTTGGGTTGATAATGCCCGATATTTTTGACCTTCTTATAGCTTTCATTCACTTTCGTTTTACAAAATATGTGTCCAAAATCTTTTGTGGGTGTCAATATTGTAATGTCGAAAAAAGAATACTACTTAACTGATATAACATGACTGCCTTTATAAATTCTTCTAATGTAAGAGGCTTATCTGACTTTAAAAAAAGACAACGAATTTTTCAATTCTTAAAAGAAAAGAAATACACAATATCCTTGCTTCGAGAAACACACTCTTCACTTAAAACTGCCGATCAGTGGACATCAGATTGGACTGGAAAATCATTTTTTAGTGGTAACAAAAGTAATAGTGAAGGTGTTGCTATACTTATAAGCAAGTCATTTGAAGGTTCAGTGTCAAATTTTAAAGAAATAATCAAAGGAAGACTAATATCAATAGATATAGAAATTAACAGCTGGGAATTTACATTATATTATATTTATGGACCAAATAATGACAACTTTGATTTTTTTAGAACTTTACATAAAGGAATTATAAAAAGTCCTGAAAAAAGATTTATTTGTGGAGGTGATTTTAACACAGTTGTTGATATCAATGTCGATAAGAAAAATGGTAGATTGGATACACACAAGAAATGTAGAGAAGAAATTAAAGACATAATTGAAAACAATAACGTGATTGACATATGGAGATTTTTAAACCCAAAACATCACAGTACACGTGGCACTCTAATACAAAACCTGTCATTTTTAGCAGACTCGATCTATTCCTTATTTCTGATTTAGTTAATATTGTAGAAAATTGTAATATTAAACCGGGCTATAAGACAGATCATTCCATTGTAGACATGAGCATATCATTTATAAACGATAACAGAGGTCCTGGATACTTTAAAATAAACAAAAGCTTATTGCTGGAAAAGGAATACCAAGCAGACATAAGAAAATCTATTAAAGAACTTCAGAATTTAATAAGGGGGTTAATCAAAATACACTTTGGGAAATAATAAAGGGGAATATTAGAAACCAAACAATTAAATATGCTAGCTATAAGAAAGAAATGACAGTAAAAAAGAAGAAAGCCTGGTCACAGAAATTATTAAATTAGAAAATGAAATTTGTTTAGACACTGCAAATATTGAAGCTCTAAAGCTTGAACTTGATGAAAAAACAACAGGAACTGAACAATCTAACAGATAAAAAAATAAATGGCTTAATGTTACGTGCCAAAGCACAAAATGTGGAAGGAAATGAGAAAATGGTAAATACTTCGCTCACTTAGAAAAAAGAAACGTAGAAAAAAAGGCCATTCATAAACTTATTGTCAATAACACAGAAATAACTAACCCAAAAGAAATAATCAAGGAAGAGGTAAAATTTTATAAAACACTCTACTAAAAAAAACAATCATTCACAAATAGCAGCTACGACCTATTTAATACAGAACACGATATTCTAAACGATGAAGATAAATCATTATGCGAAGGTCAATTAAATGAAGAAGAATGTTTGGAAGCATTAAATGAAATGAAAAATAAAAAAAGCCCAGGATCTGATGGTCTGTCTGTAGAATTTTATAAAACATTTTGGAATGAATTAAAACACCTCTAATTGAATCACTGAATTATTCTTACAGCAATAAAAATCTAACACAACTCCAAGAACAGGGGATTATCACTCTACTTCCAAAATCGAATAAAGATACTTCATTACTAGCAAATTGGAGGTCTATAAGTTTATTAAATACAGACTACAAGATTGCTACACAATCAATTTCAAATAGACTGAAAAAAGTGATTGGCTCAATCATAGATAATGCACAGACAGGTTTCATTAAAGGGAGATATATTGGAGAAAATATTAGACTGTTGTTTGAAGTAATTGAATATTTAAGAATAAATAACAAACCAGGCCTTCTACTTTTTGCAGACTTTGAGAAAGCCTTTGACAGTGTAGATAATGACTTTATTTGTAAATGTTTGAAGTATTTTAACTTTAGTGATTCATTTATAACATGGGTTAAATTTTTTTATAACGACATAGTAAGTGTTATATCGAATAATGGACATCTTTCTGAACCTATACCGATCAAACGTGGAGTAAGACAAGGATGTCCACTTTCGTCCACTTTATTTGTAATATGCATTGAAGTCCTTTCAAATTGTATAAAAAATGAAAAAGAAATAAAAGGTATCAAGGTAAATGATGTTGAAATAAAGCAAAGACTATTTGCAGACGATGCAACTTATGTCAACAAAGGAACACGGGAATCGTTTGAGAAACTGATAGAAACACTAGTGTGTTTTGAAAATGCCTCTGGACTAAAACTCAATACAAATAAATCTACAATTCTTAGAGTCGGATCTTAACGTAACACTAACGTAAAATTTTGCCAAAAAAGAAACTTCATTTGGACTTCAAATTCAGCTAACACACTGGGAATGACTTTTACTAATGACCCTGAAGAAAATGTTCATTTAAACCTAGAACCAAAACTATTAAGTTTCAAAAATTGTTTGAAACAATGGCAACATCGAAAACTGACGCTGCTAGGCAAAATCACGGTTATAAAATCTGTTGCACTGCCGACACTGATATATCCTCTAACAGTATTACAAAATCCACCTGAACATGTTATGAAAAACATTATTAAGACAATGTTTGAATTTTTTGGGGCTAACGAACCAGAAAAAATAAAAAGAGAAATTATCACATTAGATTATGAACTAGGGGGGTTAAAAAGGATTGATTTAAATAAATTTCTCAACTCATTAAAAGCCAGTTGGGTTAAAAGAATAACGGATGAAAATAATCATGGCGTATGGAAAGTCTTTTATGTTAGCATGATGAAAAACTATGGAGAAGCCTTAATATTTGATAGTAATCTAGGGGAACAAGAAATCAAAAAAATAAGCAAAGGAAACAAATTCGTCAAAGATATTTTGAATTCATGGAGAAAAATACATCTTAATCTAATGAAAACCAAACAAATAAGAAAACAAATAACTTGGAATAACATTAACATAAAAAACGCAAATGGTACATTTTATTATAAAAACTGGTTTGACAAAGGTATTAAATATTTAGAACACTGTTTTGATTATAGAAGTAATGAATTGAATTCTACACGTTTGAAGACTTTAAGTTTCTATTCAACATAGCAGATAGCGATTTTCTTAAATATAATCAATTAATAACAAATATTCCAAAAAATATAAAAAACGAAAATGTCACGAAGAAACATTAGAGCACTGTTTTTGGAAATGTGATATAGTTCAAGTCTTGTGGAATGGATTAAGTAACCTATTGAAAGAAAAAAAATAATATCAGTTTGAATTTTCAGGATATATGCTTTGGTATAAACATCAAAAATAAATTTACCAGTGCTATTAATTTTATGATAGTAGTTATGAATATTATATTTACCAAATGAAAAAAAGAAAACAAATACCGGTGTTTTGCCATTACAAACATTATCTTACAGTCAGAATAGAAATTGAACACGAAATTGCTTTAATACAAAACAAAATTGAACAACACAAAAAGAAATGGCAATTTTTGAATTTATATTCATAAAACATACGTCAAATATTTCTAAAATACTAGGACGTTGTCTTTTAAATCTTTGAGTCAAACATTATATAACAGCATAATACCAATAATATCAAGATCGACACCCATCACACCGATTTCATTAATGGATATCATACTTTCAATTCTCTTTTCCTCCAAAAGTTTTCTTTTCTTAACTGATCCTTAATGCATAATTTGGCTCTTATTTTTGTTCTCCAAAATATAACTCCTTTCTACCTTGCACTTCCATTTCTTCTTTAATTCTTTTTTGTTAAAAAAACCTGTATATGCATATTACACAAAGTGTTAGAATTACTATGTTTACATTACAAAATGTTGTGTATATGCATGTATGTTGGAAATTGAATATTAAAAGATAAAAAAAAAAAAATAGTGAACTCTCAGAACAGAATTTTATAGATGAGTATCTTTTTTCAAACGATTTCATAGGTAAATATCTGGACCATGTGTCTTACTTTGAGCATCAAGAAACCACTTACTTAGAAAATTCCGATTCTACATTTGTAAAGGGCAGGCTAAAACGAAATTTTAAATTTTGGGAAAAAATACCTTGTAACTCTTATATAAAAGAAGTAACTTCGAAGGGCTACTCTATACCTTTTATTCATACACCTCAGCCTGTTTTTTTAAGGAATAACAAGCCGGCCTTGGATAACTTGCAGTTCGTTAAATAAGCTGTAACAGAATTAGTTCTGTCGCACAGAGTAGTCGAAGTTCCGTTTAAGCATTTAGTAGTTAACCCACTCACCGTTTCCATTAATAGATCCGGTACGAAACGCCTCATTCTTGATCTTAGGCATGTCAACAATAAGTGTGGAAGCAAAAGATCACTTTCGAAGACTTAAGCTTAGCTCTATATTTTGTTGTTAAAGATGGATTCATGATAAAGTTCGATCTAAAATCCGGGTATCACCATGTAGATATTGTTCCAAAACATCAAACTTTTCTAGGTTTCAGTATTAGTGACGCTGGTGTAACGAAGTATTACATTTTTACCGTACTTTCTTTTGGGTTTTGTTTACATTTACACATCTGACCACAAGGGGTAGGCGTGGTTTCTTTAGGCGGGAAATAGCACGTTTTAATAGTGCATTAAATGTGTATATTGGTAATTCGAGGTAGCTAATTCAAGCCGTTCGGCCCTGTTATTTTATCACATTAAGTTTATTGCATTAATTCCTGAATAAGTTCATTGTTTTATTGCGTTACGTTTTCAGGTACAAGCCTCATGCGACAGCACACAGGTTGCAAGGACATTTATTCAGCACAGACATTTACAGCTTCCAATCTCTTCGATCCATTTATTACAAACCTTGAACAAAAAGAATTTGTTCAACGTGAGCAATTGAAAGTCAGGGGGTTGAGAGAACCCTTTCCACTGGTCAGAGCATTTGGATTCTCCTTACCTCCCGCTCCTTTAAAGTATGAAAAGATGAAAAGAAAAAAGAAATCATAACAGAAAGAAAATAAAGGACTAGGGTTGGGCAGCCGGCTCGCAGTACTATTAACCTGTCTTTCTAAATCGTTTACCATAATTTCGCTTTTCGTTTCTGTTTTATAAAGCAATGTTTACTTTTTACATAAAAACCTAGTAATTGTTGTGATTTGGATTCAAATAAATGCCGACGGCTTGCAGGTCTGCCTCTTGCCTATATTAAAGTCTGTGTTTGTGTTTTATTTTGCCACGCCTCTCGGCGTGTTAGTTCAAAGGTCAGGGTCACGTATGTAGGGGTTGTTGCACACCAGATAATACCCGTCTTCAAACTGCTCATTCAGTAGCAGTTTGATAGTTTAAAGTGAAGTGTTTGATGGTTGATCCTCATGGGCCGTAACTGATTTATGCTCGTTTGAGGGAACCGAATTAGAGCATAAGTATCACTACTACAGAGATAAAAGACACAACCCTTACACATGGTTGGCTCTTCTTTAGTTGCCTCGTCTGACTGCATTTAACCGCAATTTCGATTTAATTGAAATACAATAACTGAATTAAACGTTTTTATATAAATTCAGCATATAATTGTGCAATCGGTGTATTGTTGAAATTATTGATTTTAAGTTGTACGACCTATTATATTGCAACGCATTCAACATGTAACACTGATAATAAAAGTTCTGTGTCTCAAAATACTGCTTACTACTCAATGAAATTCAGTTGGATAACGTACATGTAAAGGTTATTTAACATATCTGGCAAGCCAATGATAACAAAACTTACTTATATAATTTAAATACATCAATAAGAATACAAAAGTTCATGAACATTGTTAGAATAATGGTTTAATTTGATGAATAAATTTCGTGATCAGAACTTTCGGTCAGGGACTCAATATCCCCCATCGCCCAGCCCCTTTCCCTTTTTTTGCTGTAATCTTAATTGAGGCCAAGCGAAGTTTATTGGTCTATACAAAAACCGTATTTTGCTGGGCTTTGAAATCGTGGATATTTAGGCAGCATGCCTAGAAATCATACTTCGAAGTATGTGCTAGACGTTTTATCGTACGTAAGTCTTGAAATAGTGTTTGTCACTCGATTCTGCCGATAGTTGCTGTCTGACAGTTCTAAAGAACGGTTACTGATATCACAGGCACGCCTTGAAATAAAAGCTGGTCCGAATGCACCCTCATAAGGTCGATCATAGAAACCTATAAGATGTACAGTTTCTAACGATACTTATCTATGTTCCCAAAGCATGTTGAACCCTTGGTCTAAACTCCATGGCCTGCAATGCATAAAGAATAGAATGTTTTAAGCACCGATTTCCGTAACCTCACACAGAATCCAGTTCTGTCATAGAGCGTCCATGCAACGTGATCGTTGGTCCAATCAAGACGTCATGAGTTTATACAAACATCATGCAAACGGTTTCTATGGTTAAAACTTTTAATTAAACTTCTTACACGGGTCATAATTTTGGGGTCATTCCTCAAAACAGAAAGGGTATGGAAACATTTACAACGAGCCGGAACAACAATAAGCCGATACTGAACTTGGTTTGTTGACCTTGGCGACCACCACTTTGTCAATGCATATATCATGCAGTATTCGGAAAACACATTCTTTCAATGACGCTCTGCAAGTCAGTATTCCGCTGTGACATGAATTCCCGCCTTAAGAGGTCTTTATATTGCTTCTTATAATTCCATCAACATTGATCCGCCTTTTAAATTGCATTTCAGAATACCAAACGTTTGAGCGAATAAAACAAGCAAACATTTCACTATGTTCACTTGGACAATCATACAGATTTATGCGCGGTTGTGCTTCTGGGGAAAAAAAGCTGTGAATCATCGTTAGATACAGAATTTAGCTTTCTCGCAAACCAACTCAAGACATCTGCAGTTCTTTTTTTATATTTTATTATTCAATTTTCATTATACATGCATATACACAACATTTTGTAATGTTAACATAGTTATTCTAACACTTTATGTTATATGCATATACAGGTGGTTGTTTAGTAAAAAAATTAAAGAAGAAAAAGAAGTGCAAAGTAGACAGAAGTTATATTTTGTATAACAAAAAAAAGCCAAATTATGCATTTAGGATCATTAAGAAAGGAAAAATTTTGGAGGAAAAGAGAATTGAAAGTATGATATCCCTTAATGAAATCGGTATGATGGTTGTCAATCTTGATATTATTGCTATTACATTGTATGCTGTTGTATTATATTTGACTCAAAGCTTTAAATGACAACATCATAGAATTTTAGTAATATTTTGACCAGTTTTAGTCCAGAGGCATTTTTAAAACAAACTAATATTTCTATCAGTTTCTCGAACGATTCACGTGTTCCATTATTGACATAAGTTGCATTGTCTGCAAACAGTGTTTGCTTTATTTCAACATTATTTACCTTGATACCTTTGCAGTTTTACAAGTGTTTGAAAATCTCATCTTACACGGGGGTGTAAGATGATTCGCGTGCTCTTAATGACGCCATAACGAATTATTTATATGAATGAATGCGTAAATACATACACTACTTAAAGGTTGCTTCTCAGTTGCTTACTAAGAATACACAGGCCAGTCTATCGCTGTCCTACTGAGGATACACAGGTCCGTCTATCGCTGTCCTACTGAGAATACACAGGTCCGTCTATCGTTGTCCTACTGAGAATACACAGGTCCGACTATCAATCTCCTACTTAGAAATACACAGGTCCGTGTATCGCTGTCATACTGAGAAAACACAGGTCTATCTATCGCTGTCCTACTAAGAAAATGCAGGTCAGTCTATCGCTGTCATACTGAGAATACACAGGTCCGACTATCACTGTCCTACTGAGAATACATAGGTCCGACTATCACTGTCCAACTGAGAATGCACAGGTCCGTCTATCTCTGTCCTACTGTGAATACACAGGTCTATCTATCAATGTCCTACTGAGAATACACAGGTCTATCTATCGTTGTCTTACTGAGCATACACAGGTCCGACTATCACTGTCCTACTGAGCATACACAGGTCCGACTATCACTGTCCTACTGAGAATACACAAGTCCGTCTTTCGATGTCCTACTGAGAATACACAGGTTTATCTGTCGCTGTCCTACTGAGAATATATACAGGTCCATCTATCACTGTCCAACTGAGAATACACAGGTCCTTTTATCACTGTCTTACTGAGAATACAAAGGTCCGTCTATCGCTGTCCTACTGAAAATACACATGTCCGTCTATCGCTATCCTACTGATAATACACAGACCGGTCTATCGCTGTCCTACTGAGAATACATAGGTCCGTCTATGGCTGTCCTACTGAGAATACACAGGTCCGTTTATCGCTGTCCTACTGAGAATACACAGGTCCGTCTATCGCTGTCCCACTGAGAATACACAGGTCCGTCTATCGCTATCCTACTGAGAATATACATGTCAGTTTATCAATGTCTTACTGAGAATACACAGGTACGTCTATCGCTTTCCTACTGATAATACACAGGTCCGTCTATCGGTGTCCTACTGAGAATACACAGGTCTGTCTATCACTGACTTACTGAGAATACACTTGCCCGTCTTATCATGTTAAAACTGATATTTTGAACAGCTACCAGTATATTTATATCAAAAATGTTAATGTGCCTTTTATTAGCTTACAGATTTCCAGTCAGGAGGGTAGTCAAAGGGAAATGATACAAATTTGTTTGAGTTAAGCCCGTTTCAACCATATTTCGGTCATTTCTACAGGCGGGAAGTTTACGTTACCATCGTTTCTTGAGATCCCTAGTATGTCTTCCGTAAGAAACTGCCACCTTTCTCACATATGATCGGCAGCAGGACTGGAACAAAATTTCCAAAAATTTTGTCATTCAGTTTATATACTGTGACTTCGTCATATCCCCACGCAATGATCTATTTTTTTACATATCTATCTGATCCATGTCCTCTTTAGATATGTGTATCTGATCAGGCCAAGCAAAAAAGAGGTGGTTCATTTTTTTCTGACACCCCATGGTCCCCTCTCTGTTATGAATAAAACATAAATAAAATAAGAAAACTGTGATTTAAAAGTATCACAGCGGGTCTTAGAACAGTGTCTTAACTTGATTAGTTATTGCTAAGTCCCAATTCATTTTTTTCTCCTTTCGAGAGACAGCTTCCTACTTTTTTGTAACATGGACAAAAATGTTTCAGATATTACAACTTTTATCTTTAAAAAAATTTAATTTATTTAAAAAGCAATGACTATAATTGTTGATACCAACACTCAAATTTTTGTTAAAAAGAAAATGTAACAGATGAAACAAGTCACATGTTGATGCCTGGCATCAAGACGAAGCGAATTCAGTAAACATCAAAAACTAGTGTAATGGTTAGTAAATGCATTTATAGGCAATGTATGCAACCATTCACGCTACACTCAGCAATCGAGTGAATATATTGTAAGCTACTGTTTACTACTTATTGTATCATAAGCTACACATTGAAGAGTGATGTTAACTCATTCTTTATTTTACTTTCGTAGACGACTTTTATTCATTACATAATATGTGTGCAAAGAACTATCCACCTCTTCACTTACATTTCCGTTTGACCGAAGCAGGTGCACAACTGTTGACTACTTTCTAAACGTGTGCAATGAACTATTCACTACTTCACTTACATTACCGTTTGACCGAAGCAGGTGTACATCTGTTGACTACTTTCTAAACGTGTGCAATGAACTGTTCACTACTTCACTTATATAAACATTTTCTAAAGCCGTCCTTAATAAATAAAACTGTTCAAATTTTCAATTTGTTGTTAATACCCACACTGATAATAAATACACACACTACAAATTAAATGATGTTTGCCCTTTGTGTTTATTAAATTCAGTTTCTTTGATAATTCTAATACCATGCAATAAAAGAGCATATCCTTTCAGTGCAGCCTGCAACTTTTATAAAGTCTTGCTTGATAATTATTTACTGTGGAACAGTTGAAAGTGAATAAGATTTTTATGAAAAAAGTTTACTTTTCATGAAATCTAGAAAATTTATAGGAAACACAAATCTTACATATATTTTTATGTAAAAATTACTGTCCTTTGTGTGTATCTGGTCTTCTGCCACTAACAACAAGGTCAATTGCTCGGTAGTTTCTTTATTTTATAACTGATGATTTTGCTTTCTTTAATTTAAAACAAATTTGGAAAATTGTTCTTTTTTAACATTATCTTTAAAACATGAAAACGTTTGAGGTGCGATAAAAAGTTACGTTCGGTTGGAAGATCGGAAACACATATGTTATTTGGCCTGATGAAAATGCGGTTCCTGATGACTGACAAATAACTTACAACAAACAACGCCAGCAGTGCAAGAAGACGTTAAAGTCGTCAATGAATGAAACAAGATGTAAGATTTTGTTTGTTTTATTTTCCATTTTTGCGGAATATTTACAAGTCTTATACTTCGGGATATGTAGGCATTTTTACTGGCAATCCCTTCTCATTCCATTTGTCATGATGAAAATAGTAATCAATATCGAGAGAATTGATTCGTGAAGGTGCGTCCCAAAAATGCACATGCATCATTTCGTAAACCAGTCTACACACCTGAAATACAAAAAGTAACTACACTTTTAAACTATTTCCTGTTCTATCACTGTACTCAAATAATAATATAATAAGAATTGCCTCTTAATTTCTATGCAGTTAAAATGGTGTGTAAATTCTGGGAAATATTAGCCGCTATCCGTCTGAATCTTAATTTTTTTTCCACAAAAACAGTACCATTGTTTATTCATTAGGGCATTGCACGAAGTTACGCTGGAAAAAACCGCGTATCGTTTCGTGACTCCGCGTATCGTGATTTTCAGTATCGCCATCGTCACTTAGCCATCGACACTTTGCGTATCGCAAGCGCGACTTCGCGCATTGGTCTCGTGACTTTGCGAAACGCTTGTCTCTAGCGTGACATCACATATTGTCATCGTGACTTCGCGCATCGCGTATCGCCTTCATAACAGAGTCATGTTGACCTTTAAGCTTATTTCAAAACAAAAACATTTCTAGCATTGAAGCCATTTTACATGCAGATTCTTTTCTATTTAGTCAGTGCTGATGGTATATGAATGCCAAGAGAAAAGTGATATTGAAAGAATTATTCATTCTGAACATACTGAATTTACATACAAATTACGTGCAGTTGCCATAAAAACGAAGTCACCTATACTTTATTGCCAAATTCTAAAAATAGATGTGATAGCTTTGTGCATAAAAGATGCTCGCCACTATTCAGGGACATAACCCCAAAACGTAAGCAATACACCTCTTGCATCAGTATGTTTATTATTTTCATTTACGGCGTTTCCTTGATCAGACAATTTATAAAACCCAAAGTATACATATAAAGGAAAAACTGATGAAAACTAAACTTTTATCTTAGCTATGAAATACTGAGTTATATCAGTAAAATATGGAGTGATGATATATATATAGATATCAGATCAGTCACAGTCTAGGTGATATAGGTCTGCCGAAACTACATTTTCTATGTGGTGAATATACATGATTTAGCTTTTGTTTTGATAGTTAACATAAAATAAAAGGACAATTTGTGTGTTTTGAGTGGATATGGATTGTTTCTCAGCTCAACACAATTTTCACATCTTAACTGGCGCTTCGCGCTCGGGAAAATATTATAATTGTATTACGATGATATTTATTCCATATCCACTCAAAACAAACAAATAATCTCTATTTATTACGCATCCTTAAGGCGAGACGCAATGCGCAAATTCACATGACGATACGCGAATTCAAGATCGCAATACACAAAGTCACGCTGGCGATACGAGAAGTCTCGATCGCAATACGCAACTGGCTAAGTGACGATGGCGATACGCGAAGTCATGATGACAATATGCGATGTCCTTCTACCGTAACGTCGCGCATTGCCATTGTGACTTCGGGCATCGTAATCATTACTTCGCCTACTGAATTATTAGAGAGAATGAGATGGCCCTAACAAAATACCATACATGAACGTGTTTCGCAATTCAATGTACATAAAATATTCTAACATGTCAATTTCCGTTTTTCAGTTCAACAAAGAAGAATATCAATTGTTTTGATCCGCAAGCCAGCAATGATTTCTTATGACGTACTAATAAATGACCGTGTAAAATATATAAATTCAATATATGCAATATAGTCACGTCAGAATCAAAAGGATATCCTTTAAGCGTAATTCATTGTCTCTTTGTCGTTCAGCGATTAGATATGAACCACTCAGACCTACGGCCTTCGTGATTTATTACTGCGCATCAGGGGGCCGTTTTATCAACATACTCACGCCAACGTTTCGGTATAACTTCTGGCGCAACTGCTAGGTTTGGCGTAAGAAGGGTTTTATCAATAGCTGGCGTAACGTTTACTTGAAAATTTGCGTAACTTTTGCACCATGTCAAAGACAGTCAAAATCAAGATAACGACCATCGTCGATTGAAAAATGAAAAACTCTGTCTCTTACAGGGATGTGCTACTCGTACTGGTACTTGTACTCTTACTTACTTCAGTACCAATTTTCAAGTAGCAGTACTCCGTACTCGTCTTAAATTATGAGTACAAGTTCTCATACTTACTCAAGTACTAATGCAAAATTGCCTGTACTTATGAATAAATTACAAGTACTCTATGAGTACTTCCACACTTACGTGTCAAACTTCCACATAAAGTAATCTAGTGAAGTATATATACAAAGTGAAGGGTAAGAAATAATTCATTTTAACAACAAATTGGACAGGTTAATTTTTTAAAAATGCCCCTACTTTTGTACATATTGTATTAAAATAACTTACTTATTAATGCATGATGAATAGTTATAGCTATGCTAGAAATTACAGAACATTTAATAAGCTTATATTAAAACATCCATATCCACTAAATTTTGTATTGATAGAGTAAACAGAGGTGATATCATCTTAATATACATATATACATTGCATAATTATAGTAATTTGCTAATAGCAATCAATTATGGTATTATCACTTTTACAAACAGGCATATACCATTTTCACACATTGGTGAAATAGATGGTGAAGCTAACAGAGCAACTCAATGTTCAAGATTTGTAGACCACTTTGTAGATTCATTTGTAAACCTGTACTTGAATGTACCAGTCATGTCAAAATCAACTGTGTTGAAACACTATGCAAGTCGGATATGTGAGAGCTAAATAGGCTCCTAAATATCTTGGCATACAGGCATCGTCTGCTGCTGTAGAAAGACTTTAGTATAGGTGGTAAGGTCTTCAGACCTGATAGGTGCAGGCTAAAAGACAACTGTCTACATTTAGTCAGTTTTATACTATATAACAACGAATAAAACAAGAGCACAGTCTGAGGGTGCCGGACGCTCATCTGATTTTATGTTCAATATATTTATTACCATTTTTTTAAGTAACAGTGTCCTTGACCCCAGAACACAATCCCACAAAAGGTTTTCATAATAATAACTAGACACTAAGTTTGGTCACAATAATTCAATTGCAACTAAAGATATTGTTTTTATCCAATTTTTCTATTTTTGGAAAAAAAACCCTGGACTTTGACCCCATGAGCCCCAAACTCAATCCCAATTAATTTAAAAGTCTTTATTCATATGTATTACACACTTAATACGTTAGTTACATTATGTCAATTGTAACTAAAGATATTGAACATATTACTGTTTTCGTATTTTAGTAACAGTGACAATGACTCAAGGAGCCCCAAAAACCAACCCTATCCTCTTAAATACTTACTACAAACAAACGTTGGTTACATTATGTCAACTGTAACTAAAGATGTTGAATATATTACAGTTTTCCTATTTTTAGTAACAGTAACATTTTCAGTTACCCCAGGAGCCCTAAAATACAATCCAATTAAAGATATTCATAAATACTTCTTATACATTAGGTTTGGTTGCATTAGTTGACTCTCTGAAACAATTTACTTTACAGTAGTGGCTCGTTTATGATGGTGTTACACGCTAAAACATTAATTTTCACAACTACTATCTCTCATGGTAACCACTAAAGCCACATATCGGTTCCCGCGTTGTTTATGGCATACTAAATCATAATTGTTCCACTCTTTGTATATAGAGACATTCTTGTGAGTCATGTTAGAATAACTTATAAATGGTTATATGTGCATACCATAGTAAGTCATTTACTTTCATCTGCATATCAATACCAGTTATAGATATTTCTGAAATATAGTTACACTAAATTCTCATGTGTGGTTATATAAGAACGAAAAATGGCATTCTCATTTTGAGTTTGAAAATAGAATGCAAGCTATTATAATTATATAATATACACACTGGCAACAGAAACGCAAATTTACCTTTGTACTCAATTAGACTGAGGTCAGAACAAAGTGATGGCCGTTCATGGTGACTTTAACAAGTATGATAGGGAACTTCACCGTGCTTTGATTTCATGAAGAAATGTTTGCTTACATTTTCTAGAAATGATAGAAAATTGAAACAAGTTGCGTTTCTTTTGCCTTTGAGTATAGTAAATTTCATCTGGATGCTTGTTTAACATTCTTTGTCTATCAGATACTTGATACATCATGTTTATCCGAACTGCCCTTCCGTGCTCTATTGTTCCATCATTCAGCTGTATTTTTGTACACATTGGGAAACTGTTTTACCCAGCCTGCCCCACTGATTGTAAATATATAAATGTTTGACTTCAACATTTTGCTAATGTGGTTCATCTGTTACATTGATTGAGATTTTTTCGGTTTAAACTTTTCAATAACTGTGACAATATATCTGTGTTAAGTTACTAATTTTTCTTTAATTAGATATGTATGATGAGAAATAGTCAACAATTGCATTACTACAATTTTTTATTCATGTGTTTTTGTATTCATTTTAGGTGGAGAGACTGTGTGACATTGATTAGTGACACAATATTTATTAGCTTTAAAGGAGTCAGATGCAGAAACAAATCTAAATATTAATTTTGTGTCTATGTAACATAACCTATTGTAGATTCAATCTTGAAAAGGAATGTGTTCCAGCTTCCAACTTACCTTAACTGATAACAAAATATAAAAACAGCCAAGACAGAATAATAGAACAGAAGTGTGCACTATGGTAGAAAACTAATGTTGCAAGTATAACATTCCTCTTAAGTGACTATTTGGTCAAACCTGTGTACTTTGTTTCTATTCAGACCAAAGTGTTAGTGAGACATAAAACAAGAACTTGAATATTGTCATGTTATAATGCATTGGGTTTTATATTTTAGCAATGTTTAAATCAAAAGAAAACTGATAACGTTGAGATGTCTGTACATGTAGAACTGTTTGGAAGAAAATATCCTTTCATACCAACATCATAAGCAAGCTTTTAATACAGTCTTTTGCACAAAGATATTTGCATTCATTTTATTTTCAGCATAACTGAGTATTTAACTCATACTCTAACATTTTAGATATCCTAAATACTTGATAAAGGTAAAGTACTGATTTCCAAGTAGTTTCCTGACCCAAGTAGTTTTCTGGAACTTTTAAATTAATTAGACTGACAAGTAGTTGTAGTTGTATTACTGATGTATATTGTTGACACTACAAAATCTGATTCACTGAATGAATAAATTGTCTTCCGTATTTCCGTAATTGTCATTACAATTGTGTATGCTGTTTGAATACATTCATGTCTTATTTACACTGTTGTCTGTGTACAAGTGATAAAGATACATGAAGAAGGGTAATGAAACTAAAATAAGCAAGATGTATGCTCTGTAACAAATTACAAATGTAAATATTTACCTTACATTTTTGAAATTTCATACTTATCCGAAAATGCATAACAATGCAAAGTCAATAAAATACAGACATTTCACTTGATTTGGTAAAACTAATTCTGTTCATTAAGGTAACTTGTGTTGATGAATACTAGTTAAAGGAATTCCAAACGACTTACTTGTTTTCTGTTCTAAATCAGTAAGATAATCTTTCTTTTCTTGCGATTTTTATATTTGGCAGTTTAGCGGCCATGCAAATTGACACTTTTGCGGTAAAATGACGTCATCGGAGACAGGTGCTTTTGACTGTGTCACGCATTTCTTTACAATTTACGCCAAAGTTACGCCAGTGTGATATAAGCCAATTTAAAATGTCTTTCACAAACATTTTGCAAAACGTAAAAAATGGGTAAGTTACGTCAATGTTGATAAAACGGCCCCCAGAACTCCAAGTCGTTATTTATAACAATGAACACCGCCTTAACAGGTATTATTTTTAAGTACAAAATAAATAGTTAGAGACAGAAGGTTTTCTTAAAAACAGTATAACTTACGTTGGAAGAGAAAGTACAGACGACAAAGTCGCACCTGGATAACATTTCGATTTCAAAAATCAGTTCACGAAACGCTGTCTCTGAAAACCTGGTCTTCTGACTTTCTGCCATTAGAGAACCGTTTATATTTGTTATAAAAGTATAACTACGATACCTGAAATGTAAAAACGCTTACTGGAACTAAATTGCTTCGATCATACATCATAAATGTAAATAGACAAAATAATTAACACAGCAGTCAGCCGTGATCAGACACACGGACAATCCAGAAGAAAGTATCATCAAGCTTTTATGAACATATAATGAAAGGGACACCTGTTATACTAAATTTAGAAAATACAGCTATACGATTGCAGGCAGGCGAAAAGATCGCATAAAACAGTGAACTCTCAAAGGCATACCCGAGTGCTATATTCGGGTAGTATTCTTCAGTAAGTTAAATCTTAAGATCTTCCTTAAAATTATCTATTTCCTTAAAGACAATTGAAAAGGGAATGTGAGGTATGTGGTCACAGGGGTCCAGACAGACCTGTGTATTCATAGAAGGGGTCCTAGTAAATGGTAGACTATTTTCTGTTTTTCATAATCAGCTACTGCATACCTATTATTACTGTAGGTAAAAGTTGACAAATGAAGGTGTCCATGGTTAAAACTTCTTATTTGAAAAAAAAGATAAAAATGTTATTTATGCTTTTCAATAACATCAATGCATATTTAACATATATGGTGGTTCCATTAAGTACATTGTCAATGTTATACCATAAAAGTATGCATTTTGTCTTTCAAATTGAGTAAAGTGTTCAGATATGTTATGTTTGCTATGTAAGTAAGTTACACAAGTAAGTTACTTCAGCTACAGTTTGAGAAAATTGCATTTTCTTTTATATCTTTCTTAAACAAAACATTTATTTTGATAAAACTTTCACAGAATTCTCTAAAGTGATAATTTGTTTTCTGCAAATAAAATGAGTTCAATGTATCAAACATTGCTAAATATGCGTAAGAACTCACATGTGAAATATTGAAGTAAATGTTTTTTCTGATAAAAAACATTTTCACTGTTGGATAATAAACTAGTTTCTTATAAAAACATAAACAATAGGAAACTAGCAATAAACCCATTATCAATAACATTTAAGGTCTGTTTATTGGACTAAATGTCCAGTCTAAAGGCACGTAATCAGACAGTGTCAGATTCAGTAAATAACATTCAAATGTTCATCACACCCAGGGGTTAAAAATCATTATGATGTGTGTCCTAAACCGCGTGACGGATTTTCATGAAATTTGAGTCAAATATTTATCTGGTCGAAATATGGTTCAAGGTTAAGGTCATACTTAAGGGTTCAAGGTAATGAGTCGCAGTATTCACTGTCAAATATTCAAACATTGTAGACACAAATGTATAAACATTATCACTGTACTTCTAGTATTTAGAGCTGTCAAGGTTGATACCTCTGGTGAAACTGAATAACAAAATATGCCCCCTTCTCCACTTTAAGTCGACATTTATCGAATCAATGTACTTTATATCTGTAATTCAGAAACTGTCCTGATAGCAAGTTTTAGCCACCAGCTTTAAACGTTCGTAAATGTATCATGATTTCTTCCAAAATAGATTTAAATTATAAATAGAAATGGCACATATAATTATGAGTATCTTTTTTAGTTGTGTACAATGCTTTGAAAAAGCATGGCGTGAACGGTACTTGGTTTGAAAATCGGCGTCATTAATCTGAGGTAACTATTAAATTTTTGTATTGATATATGTAAAAGGGAAAATGACAGTTTGAAAGCAGTTGTATCATGAATAGAAAACAAATCTACTAATTGTATAGTAAAGCTATGACGTCAGATCTAGATCTCGCGGTCGGTGAGTCACGAGCCTATCGCACTTGTCGCTCCCAATTACCTTTAATCCTGACCCTGACCTTTAGCTAATGCTGTTGAAACAGATATTCTGCACATCTCCCCGATAAAAATATCTTTTTCGTTAAGGAGATATGGGATGAGCATAAAACGCAGGGTTCGAATTTTTTACCTTAAGTAGCGACCTTGACCTTGGTCAAAATTTGTGATATAGGTTCTGCACATTTGATTCAAGTTTAACGAAAATCCTCGAAATTTAGATTGGGTTCGAAATGTTACGAACAGACGAGGAACGGACTGGCGGACGAAAGCTATTCCTATATCTCCCTCGCACCTTGCGGTTGGGGATGGTAAAATATTAAACTTACGGAGATTGTTCTTGAATTCCATTACTTAGTATGTTTAACGCAAAACGTTGAGTATATTTTATCTTCAAAAGAATACAATGTACTCACAATCAAAATACGTTTACTGGAATCACGTGGCTCTTTTGTTTAGAGTAGTTTTCGTTTAGTCTTACCGTTTTCTTGCCTGAATAAGAACATTCTGGTCATCAGATGCCAGAAAAACTTTGCGTTGGACAGCGCGGTGAGACTTTTCATACTTTTCAAACCATTTTTCAACGTTGTCCATGTACTCTTGTAATTCATGATAATTGGCTTCAGTTATTTTGTCTGTTCTTCGAATATGGATTCTGTAATATAATAAATTTCAAACCCCTTTGATGTACACGTGGTTACAGAATGATTGGCCTTTGTATATATTTTATCATTGTATCATGGCTTTGAGGTGAATCTACATCAGAGCAAAATGACTTATTCATGAAATCTTGCTTTGTGCAAGGAGGAAGAGCCTAAAACTGTGCTATATCTGAAATAGATAGTAGAGTAGAATAGGAAATCGGCCATGATACAAATCAGATAGAAAACTGTTTGTACGAACAATTACGTTATTACTCGGAGACGACGCAAACAGTACTCTATCTATAACATGCTTATCACTTCACAACTGTTCTCCCGAAAACTAGAGTCTATTTTCTCACCATTGCTCGTGATATTGCAGAAATTACAGTACATGTATATTATTAGATAATTTAGCATCAAGATATGTTATATCCATATGGCATTTTTAAACAAATTAAAGGAGGGGGAAAACCGGGCCCAAACAATGTCTTCCTTATGTTCGGACTTTCGCTACATCCACAGTCATTATAAACGGAGTTCAGTGTTACTGTACATGGATGAAAGTAAAAACTATCGCACCTACCCCACTATCGGGTGACGAAATTGTAGTGACTGTATTTTATGTTCTACAAATTTTTTCAAAGTCTGGTTTTTCCTGGTAAGATAAACTAAGAGCTGTCCAATCCACCAGACTGCTGGAGATTGGTGAACACGAGTAAGGTCGGCAGCTAGGTCTTGTGGAATTGCAGGCGGTATATATATTGGGCTTTTCTTCATACTAGCTTCTCGCGGCACCTGCACAACTTCAATGTCTGTTATATACGTCAAATCTGAAAAAACAATTTGTGTAAAAAAGTATAGTCATTATTCAAGCCATATACAACACTAATCTAAATCCCCATAAGGCTAGTGGTCCTGATAAAATCAAGTCAATCATTCTTAAAACACTCTCCAAAGAACTCTCCTTAAACCTCCAGATTTTATTTCCACAAATCCCTTGATGAGGAATCACTGCCAGTCTGCCATCCCGGTGAAAGACCACAAATGTTGCTCCAATATACAAAAAAGGCGACATGTCAATCCCCGCCAACTATAGGCCAATGACACTAACATGTGTTTTATGTAAGGTACTAGAACATATAGTGTCCTCCTCTATAGTGAAACACTTTACAAACCATTGCACCCCCTGCAGCATGGGCTTCGTGAAAAGAGATCTTGCGTGACCCAACTTGTAATGTTATTAAATGGCTTGGTCACTTCAGTCTACAATAAACAGCAAGTACATCTTATACTCTTGAATTTCAGCAAGGCTTACGATAATTTTAGTCTTGAGAAAGTACTATTGAAAATGCACACTCATGGAGTCAGGGGTCAATCACTTAAGTTGATTAAGAATTTTCTAGATAACAGACTCACGTGTGCCTTTCCTGTCACATACAGTGTTCCACAGGGGTCTGTACTGGGACCCCTGCTCTTCTTAGCATACATAACTGATCTCCCACATACATGTAATATCAATTCCAAAGTTCGCCTCTTTGCTGATAAAACTGCAGTCTATCTAGCCTTGTCATCAGCAAACCAATCGGTCATCTTCCAAAATGATCTCAAAAGGTTAGAAGAGTGGGAGTTTCAGTGGGACATGGAATTCAACCCCTCCAGATGTCAAGTAATCAACGCCACTAGAAGGAAACATCCTATTCCCACCCAGTATCATGGAGTCCTCGGCTAAATATATGGGCGTGGATACCTCAAATAATCTGTCGTGTGACGAGTTGGACGAGTTGTGACGTTTGTAAGTAGCAACACATTATAATTAGATCTATGTTCATATAAAAAAATATTATCAACAACATGTACTTTTAAAATTCTTTAATGTCAGATCTTTATTTAAAAAAAATTAAAACTAGCTCAACTTCTTTAACGTTTTACTTATCAATTCTCGTTGAAACAAAGTGCATGTTGCAATGCATAATGGACTACCATTTCAACATGACGATAATTCATAATAAACGCTATGTATTAAGTTTCTAATATATAGTTACCGTGCGTCAGGGTCACAATTTGGTTCTTGGTTGACGTGCAGTTCGTACTCAGAGGTAGGAACATTGACTCGAAGCCTCGTTTTGAATACCTCCAGCCTGTAGATTCTATAATAAGTGTCCGCCTAGTTGCGTACGCAACAGCAAGACAAAACAACGCGTCATGCATTTGACTTCCATATCCAACTTAAAGAAAATGTGAACATTTTAACATGTACGTGTATGTTGAAAATAAATAACAATCTTCAACTGATTATAATGGAAGCATATGTACCGGTGGTATTCGTACGAACAATGTATCGTGATTAGTACTGATGTTGTTATTTTGTTGTATTTTAAAACAAATCGTCGCATAGACCGATGCCTGTCTAACCATTATTTTAAAGCTGCTCGCTCTCAGTTACCGTTGAAAAAAAAATTGTTTTTCCAAAAATTGACATACTTATTCATAACCATGAAACTAAGTGCTAGAATAAAAATATAACCAAAAATCTAGGTAGGAATTTGCAGAAATCGATTGAAAATGTCGGTAACACGGCACCACTACACTGTATATGTTTATATTGGTAGCATATTATTTGAAATTTAGAGATACATGTGACAGGAATTTATACTGAAGCTTTTTCATATTATTATATGTTCTAAAATACGTTATTTACATACAGTGTGAAGAACTTAATTTTTTTACCAAAATCTGAGTGCGAGCAGCTTTAAAGGTACTCAATAAACTCATTAATATACATGTATGTTCATATATAAATTTGGCGCACAAAATGCCAATACAGCGAATTTCAGTAATGAAGAGCTGTCTATCCAAAATTTACAAAACAACCGAAACTTACCTTTGTTTGCTAATTTACACAATAGTTTCCTTTCAGTGTCACAATTCTTTGGGTTCTGAAATTTTTAATTGCAGTATGACGTCACAAAATACAGTTGGCCTATAACCATTACAAAACGATGGCAACAAACATTTGTTTTATGTTTTTTGATGGTTTATCGAAATATAACGGTGGATTATATCCTGAATGATAAACTCACAGTTCACATAGTGAAATTATCAAATCTTCTACCCGGGTTAACGTCAAAATGTATACCGAGCTTATGGTGCCACACCGGTCAAGTTCTTCCCGGGTCGTTGTACCCTAGGAAATAGTCAAATGCAATTTTGATGTCATCATTTTAAAGTTGTCACCAGCTGCTGTACTGGATCATTGTCAACTGTTTTTATTGCTGCTGTGTAATGTATTGGCATTTTTGACTGTTGAAACTACAAACTAAAAGAAAGTAGAGTTTCAAACATAAAAAGACAGTAAAAGACAGTAAAAATTTATGAATCGATGTATTATCACGTACATCACGCGGTCACGTGACAATAACGGGGTGGGCTAAAAGGCGGACAATATAAGCAGATACAGTAAATCAAAGTGCTGAAGGCACTATAGTTCAGTCTGCATAAGCTGATCAACTTATATATTGATGTTATCCTTTAATCACAAAGTTAAACAAGTGGGCAAAGTCGCTCATTTGCGATCTGCAAACGGACCTATATACACATGGATTGGCAACTTTCAAATATCGATCAAACGATACCTGAAAAGAAGTTACCAAAATTGCCTTGCGCGCGCTCGGTCAAGCACCTGTTTACAAAGAAGGGAAACAAAATGCGGTGTTAGATTTGAAACAACGGCTTTGTCATTATATAGATACTTCTTACTATACAAATCTTTTTACTTATCTAACAATTGCTTTAATAAGGCGTCCATTGCGTTGCAATGTATCGGAATAGCAATTTGTTTCGTCGGTTGGTAAAACATTCCTTGTATCTTCACAAAGTTTCATCAAATGAAATCGATAAAAGTTTCGTATTACGAAAAATTATACAGATTTGTATACGACAAAAATTACAAAAAGAAAGAAAGTAAAAACCATTGAGCAATAAATATTGAGAAAGACACGATTAAAATTGTTTTCTTTTTATCGATTTTCCTAGATTCATTTCAATATGTACGACAATCGGAAGCGTTTTGGATTTTCGGTTAACTTCGTATATTTTTCTTGGTTGCAAACTTCTGGGTGCTGAGGGGCTCGTTTTGGGGAGGCTGCGTTTTTGGTACGTGGCATTCCCTGTTTGATATTATTTTTGTTTTTTTTTGCGCAAAAAAGTCTCGGACCGCGATACTTTGTTGATTTGTGTACGACAGTTTCTAGTCCATGTGTATATAAGTCCGTGAATTGTCTAACAAACTCATTTCATTGTACGCCGCCATATTAAGGTAGTACACCCCTAATAAAAACCTCCATTTGAAACTCTTCAATTTCAATTAGCTAGCCTAGGTTGTTAAGCATTGGACTGAAGATCTTTTGAGGTTTTTGGGGGCGTAGGTTCGAATCCAGCCGGAACCCAAAATTTTTTTTTTACTTTTTCTTCTTTGTTTTCATTATTTTGCACTTTTCTTCATATGTTTATATTGTTTTTAGACTAAAAAGAAATTAAATATTTTTTTATGAATTAGTATTAGCTTATTTGAAGATTTTATTACCTGTAGACACGTCTAAAATTGTCGATGGAGATTTTCAAAATCAAATTATTTTAAATAGAGACGGTAAAACATTGTGAATTTTTGGCATGCTGTTCCCAAAATGTAATAGATAATTTTTAATATACAAAAAGACATGCCCCATTTCTAGAAAATGTTGATTTTTCCTAAAAACTTTGATGTTCAAAATTGAACACGGCCAAAAAAGTACATGAAAATTGTAATACTATCTGATTATTTCATAAAAGTTTTATAAAACTTGTTGATTATATAGTAAATGGTCTGTAATTTCTGAAAGAAAACATAGTTCTTGTTACTCTGATACCAAATCTGTACCAAAGTTTTGAATAATAAATGAAATACATGTATTTTCTAATCTCTTGTGTGATGTCATTTTATAGATAATTCCAAAATGGGGGTAGGGTTATTCAAATTCCTATAACTTTTTTTTTCACGGTAAAATTCTTTTAAAATTTGTTTTTAAATCCAGGAAATGATACACATTAAGAAAATATTAAGCCTATAATGATTTGAATAGGTGCCCATTAGGGGTCTACTACCTTAATCTGGACGTCCCCGGTTCGAAGCTTAGACAGGGAATTGGAAATTTCAGAAACGCTTTTCAACCAACCAATCTAGAGATGAAACTCAGAAGTAGTATTGTGTATCGGTGCTATACACCAGACAAGTAAAAGAACAAAGGAATCTATACGTAAAAGAACTTAGGTCTAGTACCCGGACTTCCTTGTTTCTGCATCTGTTTTTTCGAACTGCGCATGCCAGGAGCCTAAGGAGAAATCCTTAGGTCGACCTGAACTATAAATAATAAAAAAACAACAGCAGTGTTACGAATACCTATTCTCCTGGTTTAAATATGATATACAGGTTATACGTAACAAAGGGTCCGTTCTGGCCTGGCTGGTGATAAAATACCAATTTTGTGATGACCACCTATAAAGGAGGTGAATAAAGTTTAATATTTTATTTCAACTTTAACTTAACAAATAACTATGTAAGTTACTATGAAGTGTTATGCTTGTATAAAGTAATTTTGTAGCGTTTAATAATATATGTCACAGTTATACATATATTCCTACTACAGTTATTGTTCGTTTTACAAGTAAACAGGTTCCATATTTCACATAAAGTTATTGTGATTCTTTAAGGACATTCTCAAATTTCCATATTGCACTTAAAGTTCGTGAGATTGTTTAAAGACAGTTTCAAAAGAGTCCACAAATATTCACGTAAATTTGTTGGAATGCACGGTATTGGAAGCTTATACCAATATGTCGATATTCGAAACAGGAGGGGTCCCTGGTAACCTGTTACAGTGACCTGAGTGTCTTTATTGTCATAGACTGACTGTGTAGGAACTTCCACTGTTAATATAGTGCTTTTAGCTTTATTAAGAGAAATACCATCCATTGGTATTGGTATTCCATACCATCTGTTTATATTATTGAACTGTTAATGTTTATAGAGATGGCATTCGCTCTTGGTATATACCGTCTATGGGTATTGGTATTTGATAGCATCTGCATATATATTGTAACAAAGTTAATGTCTATAAAGATGGTATTCGCTCTTGGTATATGTCATATAATATGGTATTCTGTAGGTGATGGTAGACCACTTGGTTGATATGTCCGACAATGATGCAAATAACATTCGTGGGTATACGTAAAAGAAATGGTATAGGTAACCCTTCCCTAAAGTTGGTAGTTAGCACTTTGTGATCAGGATATGGAACCAACTAAAGACTGGTATTCTGGAACTGGTATCCAACATCAGATATCAGGGACGCCATTGACGTTATCAACAACGGAGCTATACCAAATTGGTATTCTATGCCAATCGGACTTCAATGGAAACTGCACATGACCGAAGCTGGAGACGGAGGAGTGTTGCGGCGACTATACCATTTATTATGGTATTCTAAACCTTGCGGCGACTATACCAATTAATTATGGTATTCTAAACTTGTGCTTACCTCGTCGGTAGACGGATAAACCATACCAATTCGATGATTTCTTATATGTGGACGGTATGAGTGAGCATACAACACTAAAGAATTACACTGAATTCCATATCATATAGTTCGCAGAATATGACGTCATCGGAGTCTGGCGTTCTTATAGGAAGATCACCGCATGATGGAAATGGCTGAAAATAGCTTCCGTTTCGAATGTTAAGAAGTTATTTACGGGATACTTGTAGTTAATACGATATTTAATATGGAACTTTTGCATTTTAGAATTACGAGTTATTTAAGATGGATTATCGATTTGTAAGTATTCTGTGAAATTGTAGAATATATCGATGAATCAAATTTCGTGCTAAGGCATTTTGTGGTGGGTAGGGAACGAAAGTCATCTTCAACACGTTTAGTTTTATTGCTTACGAGGGTTCTACGTCTCCTTGGTGGTTCAAATGTAGAAATTAATGAAGGATACCTTTGTTTACTTTCTTTTTTGTATGTTTTCTTAGACAAACTGATTATGCTTATGTTTCCAAGGCAGCCAAGTTACCAAATTAAAACTTTTTCAGTCAGTACGTTTTCTACTAGACTGTACATAGCCGGATAAGGGTTAGCATCAGTTCGTTACATTGCCCCTTCGATGTCTAGAAATTGGTCTCCAATGGTAGGATTATAAGTTTGACTTCAATATCAGTCGTTAAGATATGACAGCAACAAAGCGGTTTTATATTAACAAACTAGAACTTTAATTAACAACAAATACACTTGGAGCCACTTCTAACCCGACAATTTTCAAATTCATTTTTTTTCAAATATGGTTCAAGCTATTTATTTCAAATTAAATATTATTTTGTTTGGCAATATTGGCTGTATCAAAATGACAAAATCTTTCAACTGTGACGATCGGTAACTTTTGCATGTGGGACATGTACGATTTCACCATTTTGCACGAGGAAATGTAGGTGACCGAAAAATATCGATTCTCATTTTCATTTTATTATCCTAGAACGCAATTCAAACCGTAAGAACAGAATTTTATTTTGAAAAATCAATTATGGTCCGAATGAATAACCAAGAGCGCGGTCGCGCAATTTGCATGCAGGCCAATCACTCAGACACGTATGTAAATGTATCATATTTATATAGCAATAATTCTATTTGAAAAATATGCAGCATTAACCTATTCACTATAAATCGTAACAAAGGTGTAAATGTATCTGAAAAAAAAAACATTTACTCTGATGTACGGATTGTATTGTGATTCGGTGACTTTTCACATTGTTGGGATTTCGCGTAATGTCATTTTGTGAATTCGGATTTTACAGTGATGTTTTTTATTTGTTAAGTTTTATACGTATTTGTTGATCAATTGAAATTAAATTTCGCAGAAGTACGTATGATTTGTTGAATCAATTATATTCTCAATTTGAACGAAATCCACATACAAATAAGCCAGTTATACCGATTTATATAAGTGTCGGGTTAGAAGTGGCTCCAAGTGTATATACCTGAAAGGTTGTCTTGAACACTGATTGGGAATGAAAAGAATAAAGTTTTATCCCATAATACTTACAACAACTAAAACCCATTAGCCCATTATCTTGTCCTGCAACCCGGAATGGTAAACAATGATAAAAAACAACATGCAGTTTTCTTTTGTTAAAAACACACAATAAAATATTCCAGACACATGACATTCCTCAATGCTATCTTTCAAAACAATGAAAACATCTGGCACTCATTGGCGTTATCATTCAGAACAATTAAAACTTGAACACATATGGCACTAATCGGCATTATCGATCAGAACTATTAAACTTTGAACACATATGGCACTCACTGGCATTATCCATCAGAACTATAAAAAATTTGAACACATTAACATCAGCGGTATCCTTAAATACAATACTTTGTAGGTAGTAGTTATCAATGCATGTCAAACTAACTATTGGCTTAGTTTCTCCTAAATGGCATGAATGAGACCAAACAACTCGTAAAACACCGCTTCATAGTATAATGCATGTAGTGCTGCCGTATCCCTGGGAAGAATTATTGTATCCATCACAGCTGCAAACCTGAGAAAATCGAGTATTAATTGGAAATGAGTAGGATCTCGGTGAAAAAAATGTCATCTGTATCTGCAACTCGGCACAAAAGCGAACCGGTGTCACCGAAATATTCTTGTATACGATCTTCTAACGACGGCTTAACTCTTTTATTTCCTTGTTCATTGGATTGTTGAGGTGGTCTTTTATTTCGGCATTATCCATCAGAACTTACACTTACACTTAGATTAGTGCACTCTTCTCTAACTGTTTTACTATCTTGCTGCCTTTCATGCGATCTTTCACCGCTTAATTTTCCCTTCCTACTTTCTTTCATTTTCTTTCCAGTGTCTATTAAACCTTCTCTTCCAAGCCTTCCTTCCTTAACATCCGACCCTTTTTCTTCTTCTTCTTTTCTACTCTCTTTCCTAGTCTGCTTTTTTCTTTGCTTCGGTTTCGGTGCTTCTTTGCCTTCATTTTTATTTTGATTCTGATCTTTTTTCTTTCAGCATCTTCATAAAGTTATCAGATCTAGGTGACTCTTCTTCCTTACCCGTACTTTCTTTCTTTCTTTGATTTTCTGGCCTTCTATCACTTTCCTTGTCTTTTGAGTGTCTGGTATCCGCCTTGCTTTTTGTACCCCAATCGCTATCTTTACTTACGTCTCGCTTCCCGTCACACGTTTTTTCTTTAACTTTCACTGTCTCTCTTTTCCTGTCACTCTCCTTTTCTTTTTCGTAGCTGATGCGTGCCTTGTTGCTTGAACCCCGATCACTATCTCAACTTTCGTCTCGCTTCCCGTCACACGTTCTTTCTTTCTCGTTCACTGTCTCTCTTTTTCTGTCACTCTCCTTTTCTTTTTTTTTCATCGCCTGGTGTATAAGCTACACAGAGTGTCCCTCTTCCATTTATGGAACAAAACTTTAGCTTCTCGTCTTCTACGCCCGTCTTGGGACACAAATTCATTTTAGTTCCAACGTGTGAATAAACCATTGCACCCGCTGCATTGATGCAAAAACGGAGATTTTATGATCTACCTTTGTACTACGTGAATGCTCGCGGCCTTCTGACGATCCAAGCTCTGAAACAACTTTCTCAGACACAGAATAACGATCCTCTGCAATGCTACAATAGATGCACATAAGATCTAGGCATGGTCGCCTAGGAAGGGCATCTGCATTCGAGTGCACTCATCCAGCACGATGCTGGATACAAAAATCATATGTTGACAAGGTCTCTAACCATCTTGCCATCTGTCTTTCAGGACGCCTAAAGCTCATGAGCCATCTCAGGGCACCATGGTCACTTCGCACGGTGAATGGCTGCCTGTATAAATAATGATGAAAATGTTTGATATCAGATATCACTGCCAAAAGTTCTCGTCTAGTCACACAGTAACGCCTTTCCGGTTTCGATTAACACTTGCTATAATAGGCGATTACTTTTGGGATATCATCTTTCACTTGTGAGATAACAACTCCACTGGCATTGCAGTCAAGGATATACCTTCCTTCATTCTTCGGATAAACCAAGACAGGAGACTGACACAAAACCACTTTTAATTTTCTAAAAGCCTCGTCGCAGGTCGAGTTCCAAATAAAGTTGACACCTTTCTCTGTTAATCTAAGTAGCGGTTCTGCAATTGTGGAAAACTGAAAAACAAATATTCGGTAGTAGGACAATAAACCAAGGAAACTGCGAACATCTCTTACACATTTTGGAATTGGCCAATTGACTATATCACTAGTTTTCTTTGGATCGGTGGCTATACCAGCTTCAGAGATGACATATCCAAGGAATGTAACCTGTTGTTGAAACACTTTGCATTTCTCCGGACTTAATTTTAAGCTAGCTTGACCTATTTTTGTGAACACTTAATCAAGTGTTTGGATATGCCTGTCGAAAGACTTTGAAAAAACTATAATGTCATCTAGGTATACCAGACATATTTTCCATGTTAACCCTGATACAACTGTTTCTATTAGTCTCTCAAAGGTCGCCGGGGCATTACTAATCCCAATGGCATAATTCTGAACTGCAACAGCCCGCTGCATTGGATTGAAAACACATAAATTTTCTTCAGACATCCCCACTTGCCAGAATCCCGATTTACAGCCCAATACACTAAACCATATAGATCCAGACATGGCATCAAGGGTATCGTCAATTATTGGTAAATGTTGGCTGTCTTTCATGGTTACTTCATTTAATTATACCTCCCAAACACAAAGTGTAAGGGGGGAGGGGTCTACTGGATTCAGCTTGACTGTCCGTCCGTCCGTCTGTCCGTCTGTAGACGGAATCTTGTGGACTCTAAATCTCCAATACCCCTGGTCAAAATTAATGATACTTCACACAAGTGATAAGTACAATGCCTAGTTGTGCATGGTCCATGTTTCTGGTCTCTAGGCTAAAGGTCAAGGTCACAGGGGCTGGGGATAGTAAAATCTTGTGGACGCCAAAACTCCAAAACCCCTGGTCAGAAAGTAGTGATACTTCACACAAGTGACATGTACACTGCCTAGTTGTGCATTGTCTCTGTTTCGGGTCTCTAGGTCATAGGTCACAGGGGCTTGAGATAGTAAAATCTTGTGGACACTAAATCTCAAAAAACCCTGGTCAGAATTTAATGATACTTCACAGAAGTGATAAGCACCATCCCTAGTTGTGCATGGTCCATGTTTTGGGTCACTAGGTCAAATGTCACAGGGGCTTGAGATAGTAAAATCTTGTGGGCTTGTTATCTCCAAAGCCCTGGTCAGAATTTAATTATACTGCACAGAAGCCTTAAGTTGTGTAGGTCTAATAATTAAAGCATCAAATATTACATAAATTTTATATACTGTGTCAGTGGGATGTTCGGGGGATATTCATCACCTTACGTGATAGTTCTAGTTTTCTAAAGTCGCAGCAAAGACGTATTGACCCATTCGGTTTCGTGACCATCACAATAGGAATTCACCAAGGGCTGCTCGATGGTTCTATAATGCATTTCTCTGCCATACTTTGGATTTCTTGTTCAGCTGACTGATGTGTCGCCAACGGAATACGGTAAGGTGCTTGTTTGATAGGGTTGGAGTTTCCAGAAGTGATGACATGCTGCACTACATTGGTTTGTCCTAAATCGCCATCGTTTCTTGAAATTACTTTTTCATGTTTGGTTAAGAGATGTTTAATTTTTTCCTTTTTTAGACTACTAAGTTTTTCTGCTTTTTGAAATATTTTATTATTATTGTTTGGAATACCATGGGTTGGTTTGTTGTTGGTATCAACCGACTGTACAGGAGTTACTTCAGGCTCTTGCACATATTTATATGTGGCTACAAAAGTGTTCTTGTAGATGGTATAAGATTTATCACTGAAATTATTTGCAACTCTAGGAAGATTTGATTGTTCTTGGCCGACAACTGCCTTGGCCACCACGATACCACTTTTCTCGACGAACCTTGGATTAGCCTCAACTAATCTATAAGAATTGGAACAGAAAGGATGTCTACCAGGTAAAATGATTTCTGAAGAAGCTGGTATAACCGTATTTTCTTGAACTTTGATTCTGCGGCACTTAGAACCATCCCTTTGTAACTTTGTGAAACATGGTATCTTTTCATTGTCAATCACAATATACTTTTTACTCAGAAAAATGTCACATCCTTTGTCTCGTAAAACGTCCATACCAACGATACCGTCATTCTTTATGTCAGCAATGTAAACTTCATGTTGATGTTCTTTTGAACCAATTGTTATGCTGGCTTGAAATTTCCCATAAAACGTTGCAACATCTCCTGTTGCAGTTATCATTTTTAGATTAACTGATTCTATGAGATGATTGTCCTTTTGTAGCAATTTGTCAACTGTTGCCTGCTTAAGAATAGTTATGTTACTACCAGTATCATTTAATACATTTAATGGAAATCCTTGAACTTTCGCAGACACAAAGAAACCGTCATCTTTCGATGTCACATTTACATATTCGCATTGGTTTGATTTGGACCTCAGGGATTCGGTCGAGAAGTGGCCCATACATTCAACCTCTGATGGGTTCCCTGATTCTCAGCCGGGCGACAATAGCTCCTACATGCGTAAGGTCTAGGATTTTGTCCACCTGATTGTTTCGTTTGTTGGGACCCGGACGACCATTACGTTGGTAGTCGTGAAAAGGCTGTCGACTTCTCTGATCTGCGTTGGATCCCTTTAGCCTCTTTATTTCGTCATTCAGTTCATTTAACTGCGCTGTCAGTTGATCGAGCTGCTTGTTTTTCTCTTTGTCTCAATGGGTACCACGGTCCGTACGTGGTGTCGACCTCTGCTTCAATCAGCCACTTTATGGGCTTCGAGTCGAACGGCAATTTGTTCGGCCTCGCCAAAAAAACAAAAATAATATCAAACAGGGAATGCCACGTACCAAAAACGCAGCCTCCCCAAAACGAGCCCCACAGCACCCAGAAGTGCACACCACCAACACACACACACACACACACACATACACACACACAACACACACACACACACACACATGTACACACACACACATATACTACCGACACACACTAGCATACAAAGCAAACACACGAGGACAAAACGAACAATTAAAGGAACACAGTGGGGCACCGCCTTGGAACGGTCAGTGGCAAAAACACCACTGGGGAGCTTAAACCGGTTTATGGTGCGCACCCAACCTCACTCTTACCCCCACCATGTTCCAAAGTCACAGGACAGTGTAAATAAAAGTAATCCCTGCTAGGTGAATCTCTAACACACGCAATGGAAACAAAAGGCATGGTATGTAAAACACAAAAATGCTCGTGTATAAATATATAAAAAGCAAACCTTGAGAACCAAAAAACGTATGTACTCAATGCCTTTGCAGAAGGCAGAGCACCAAGAGAAACACCCTTAAGGGCCCGACGAAACAGGCCAGAGGACAGAAATCAAAACAGTTTCGTCCCAGTGGGATTTAAAAACTGCCCATCACAGAGTCCTCCCCCTCTTCCGTCAGACACAATCAAAGAGGGAAGCATAGCGTCAAACTGTAAAAGGGTTGAACACCAAACATGCGGTGTGTCTCAAAACAGTTGGGTCGTAACCTCTTTTAACAAAACGTTTTATAATTTTAGCAAATACAGTTGGAAAATTGCCATGACCCAAAATCTTACGAAGTTTGTAAACCACATCCCCATAAAAATCGGGTTTTGAAATACCTTCTCGCAGAAGAGTCTTTAGATTACTATTGAATTTCAAAACCAAATCAGAATTACGATAGTAAAATTTGGCAAAATATTTACGCAATTTGTAATAACGGTAGCCCTGTTGAAGAAGTTTATTTGTAATATATTGATTACGTTCATTGAAATCCTCAACATGACTACACGCTCTGGCAAACCGAATTAACTGAGAAATGTATACCCCATAAGATGTAGCATGAGGTACATCCCCATCCAAATGGGGGAAATTTACAATACTAAAATTAAAATCATCCCTCTTGTCATAAATTTTGGTATGTATAATATTGTTATAAATAGAGAGATGTAAATCTAAAAATGAAGCACCAGTATCCAAATTGTTAGTTTTAATTAACTGGAGTTCCCGGGGATAAATAGTGTCCACCAATTGACCAAAAAACGGGTTATCCATATTAAGGATATCATCCAGATAGCGTGATGTATTATTAAAAGCAGTGATAATGTCTGCCTGCGTATCTGGAGAAAGACTCAACATAAAGTCTCTTTCATAACAATATAAAAACAAATCTGCGACAAGGGGTGCACAATTTGTTCCCATGGGAATACCGATTACTTGTCTGAAAACTGCATTCCCAAACCTTATATAAATGTTGTTCAATAAAAAGGAAAGGGCTTTACAAACTTCGTCACAGGTCCACATAGTATAATGTTTAACAATACAGCTAGTAAAAAAAGCATACTCTTTGGACCTACTTCCTTTAACTTTAATCTTATGTCCGTGTCAGGTAATGCATCGATAAAATGTTCCAATTCTAACAGCTCTATAATCTGTGTAGAAGCACTTGGATAAGCTTTCCTGATTAGTTTACGAATTGAATGCGCCATTTCTGAAATACTCTCATTCATTTTTTGTGATTTACTCTGCAACTTAGACAGGTATATCTCTGCTCGGTTCTGGGTGCCATAAAGACTTTGCAAAGCTTCCTCTAAACTATGAAAGTATCTACGCTGATGCTCGGCCATATCATTCAACAAGGACAGACATGCTCCTTTAATACGTCTGGCTAATACCAGTGACTTGGTATTGTAATTCCAACCATTGATCTCCGACACAATGTCAGAGTGGGTAAGATACTCTTCTAGATCTTCAGTACTATCGTAATTTTGTGGTTTGGTTTTATTGGACTTTGAACCATCTGCTGATATTGGAGGAAAATACCACGCCAGGCGTTCGGCTACCTGAACGACTCGATGAGTTGCGAACCGGTATATTATAAGCCCCTTTCCAAGGCCCTTGCGCGGATTCGAATCAGCGCTATACATGCTGGTCTGTGATAATAATTATTGCCAATCATTTGACTTTCTTTTTGTTTAATTTTTGTTTCTAACTTACCAAATGTATTCTGTACTGTTACATTTATATCCTTAATGTTTATTTTCATTGCATTAGTAAGTCTTTCTTAATGCCTATCTTACTTATTTGATAAGGTATTAGCCCCGTCTCCTGCTTCCATATGCATTCGTTCATTGTCACCATTCTCAATATCACAGTCCATACAATATTCATCATACGCGACGTAAGGGTTGCAGGCTTCTATGTCCTGCTCAGCATTTCGGTTAATTTGATCAAGTACACGAAAATTGTCTTCGGAGTCATCCATCTTAGTATATTATCACCAGTCCACGCAATTTCTTGATTTAATGTTCACATGATTTTAATTAATGAATACCACCGCTGCCACCATTCTTGTTACGAATACCTATTCTCCTGGTTTAAATATGATATACAGGTTATACGTAACAAAGAGTCCGTCCTGGCCTGGCTTGTGATAAAATACCAATTTTGTGATGTATTTTATTTCAACTTTAACTTAACGAATAACTATATAGTACAATTTATTATGAAGTGTTATGCTTGTTTATAGTAATTTGGTAGCGTTCAATAATAGATGTTACAGTTCTCTATATTTATTCCTACTACAGTAGTTGTTCGTTTTACAAGTAAACAGGTCCCATATTTCACATAAAGGTAGTGTGATTCTTTAAGTACAGTATTAAATTTCTATAATTCACTTAAGGTTCGTGAGATTGTTTAAAGACAGTTTCAAAAGAGTCCACAAATATTCAGGTAAGTATGTTGGAATGCACGATATTTGACGCTGATACCAATATGTCGATATTCGAAACAGGAGGGGTCCCTGAAAATGTTACAGTGACCTGAATGTCTTTATTGTCATAGACTGATTGTGTGGTAACTTTCACTGTTAATATATGTCTGCTATTAGCTGTATTAAGAGAAATACCATCCATTGGTATTGGTATTCGATATGGTATTCTAAACCTTGCGGCGATTATACCAATTGATTATGGTATTCTAAACCTGTGCTTACCTCGTCGGTAGACGGATCAACCATACCAATTTGATGATTTCTTATATGTGGACGGTGTGAGTGACACATAACACTAAAGAATTACACTGGAATTAAAATCATATAGTTCGCAGAATATGACGTCATCGGAGTCTGGCGTTCTTATCGGATAATCACCGCATGATGGAAATGGCTGAATATAGCTTCCGTTTCGAATGTTAAGAAGTTATTTACGGGATACTTGTAGTTAATATACGATAGTTTATATGGAATTTTTGCATGTAATAAAGTTAGAATTACGAGTTATTTAAGATGGATTATCGATTTTTAAGTATTCTGTGAAATTGTAGAATATATCGCTGAATCAAATTACGTGCAAAGGCATATTGTGCTGAGTGGGGAAAGAACGTCATCTTCAACACGTTTATTTTATTGCGTACGATGGTTCTACGTCTCCTTGGTGGTTCGAATGTAGAAATTAATGTAGGATGCCTGTGTTCACTTTCCTTTTTGTATGTTTTCTTAGACAAACTGATCAATATTTTGTTTCCAAGGCAGCCAAGTTACCAAAATAAAACTTTTTCAGTCAGTAGGTTTTCTACTAGACTGTACATAGCCAGACAGTTCGTTACAGCAGATATTTTTAAACTATAATTCGACTACATCGACCAGTGAAATAGCTTAGTTAGTTAACCCACGTCCACCTACCCAAGCAGATTTTTGGCTTGTTATGCAAAGTATATTGCATCGTTTTCGGACAGTTTAAACGGTCAGACATCCCCATCATATGCCCTTTACAACTAATTTAAAGTTTGTTTTGAGGCTTGTTCATCATGGGTGAAACAAATATAGAATTCCGGCGAGACAACTATATAATGACGAATGTTTGGTAATTGTATTAGGCATTAGTGAAATCTTGAAGCTTTTGAAAGTGCCATTCCGGAAAACATTGTTTTTCTCCAACAAGAAGAAAAGCAGGGACATGTTCAAGCAGACTTTGACATAATTTGAATACTTAGTGACAGGAATTATTTCCATAATATTGCATTTTTCTTATGCTTTGCAAGTTTAACAAAATGGAAACATAGATGAAAGTGTGTCTGTGCTTCTATAAACTATAAACACTTTGTGAAAGTAAATTTAATAAACTGCCTCTAAAACTGAAAAATATCGCAAATTTTCATCCTGAGAGGCAAAGGCTTCTTCTTCTACTTGTAACAACAGTCGCTAAGGCCAGAGTTTTTATATTTTTTGTTTTACGGGAGCGCCGTACCTAAATATCGCAAAACCCAAATAAGAAAAAGATTCAAATTCTTAACTTTATTTTTATTTTTTCCGCCGCCCGTTGCTTCGATCTCCGATAGAAAATAAAATTTAGTGTTATTTAACCTAACGCTAATTTCACAACAGCGTTTCTCAGAGTATTTTGGAGTGACTTCGCGTGAAGTATTTATTAATTGAAATGTTGGTAAAACACACCTGTAAAAGCAACCGCCATTGAATCACAAAGATCGAATCAGACATCGCCGTCGACGTTTTTCGTTGAGAATCGCCGCTACTGTATACTATCACAGCGTTATGTTTTTGTTTTATTGTTTCAAAAAATTGAGTTATTTCTTTGTCAGAACCGAAAATATTTATCACCTTTATGTTGATTTAAAATATTTATTTCCGTTAAAAATCCGCTGTCCCTTAGCATTGTCACTCGCGATAGGTGTGAAGAATATGGCCTGTCGTACTAATCCAGTCAATTATGAAATTGTTGGCAAATCCAAGCTGTGTGACACCGCTGACCGAGTTGTGAATGCAAAAAGTATTTATCAATTAACATTTCCAATTGTTCTGTATTTAAATCAAAAGTTAAATAGTTCGGCAAAAGTTAAAAAACGTTCTGTTTTAAAGAAAATCGCGGCGTTCCAGCGTGTCCGTTTTTTGTCATTAATTAATTGTTTCATTAACTGCCAAAGCCAACGCCTTTCCAGTAACAATTTTCTGCTATTTATTTTAATGAATAACTTTTGCCGAAATATTTATTTTTACTGCAACCTCTTATTCATAAAGATAAAGCCGCAGGTGTCACGAGATCAAAAGAACAAACGCCGACGCACATTGTACATGTGAGTTTTGTTTGATCTTAGTGAAGCACGTGCCATCAAACAGACCGAGATATTTGACAGTTTGAGACATGAAAAAGTAATTCTAGACAATGGTCTGATAATTTTGGATTATAGAAAGAATAGTTTGGAATAGATAATGTTATGAGTAAGTTTTATTTTTGGTGATAAAAGATATTGAACACGCTATACAAATGTACGTCGGTCGGCAAATATTTTTGAATGTAACATGCATACAACTCAAAAACATTTCACTTGTAGACACATTTCTACCGGCTCTAATAAATTTGATTTTTATGTCCCGTAAACCCGTTCATTTACCTGTAAAATCACGCGAAGTGACGCGATTTTACTCCCGCGAAGTGACGCGATATTTCTCCGTATGCGAATTCACTTCAGGCACTCCCAAGCTCACTCGAAGTCGCGTTATTTGTCTCCGAGTTACTCCCGCGAAGTGTCGAGTTCGCGTTTTTTGAATAATCCTCCAGGCCTGTACTGTACGTCTGTAACAACTTGCGTCTGAAGAAAAAAAAAAAGCCGACCTACCTACCCTATTTCTTTGACCAATGTTACCTGAACCACACATATTTTTTTTTTAGCCTGAACACTTTTTGGTCGAAAATAATATGTCTAAAGTAACCAAGAGGAGAAAAAACCTTTAGGCCCAACCGGGAATCGAAACCCAGTATCTCTGGCATGAAAGGTGCACACACAGTCATGTAGCTAAAGAGGTATCCAAACGGCAAAGCTGTTTGAAGTGGCCTATATCACTACACTCTTCCCCTCTTTATGTTATGGCGCTGGACATCAACTGTGTAGCCTTGCAGTCGCTCCCCTGGTGGCCTATTCCCTCTCACCGAGTTATCAGAACTTATCCTCGTCGCCATTGAAGTAACCAAGAGGAGAACAACCTTAAGCCAAACCGAGAATTGAACCCAGTACCTTTGGCATGACAAGCGCACACTCAACCATGTCACTAATAATCATTTTGTGAAAATGACAGCTTGTTTTGCCTTTTATACAGAACTATTATACAACAGGCAGTATGGAGTACAAAACAAGTGTGCACAACTTCAAAACATACATTCTATAAAGGTTTCCGGAAAAAAAAGAAAAAAATATGGAAAATCCATCTTATTTTTATTCTTTTTTCTCGACGATCATTTTTCGACACCTTTTTCTTATTTTTATTCCCTCCTCCTGGCGCTTATTTTTGAAAAAATTCCCGTAAAACTAAAAATAAAAAAACTCTGGCCTAAATGATTATAAAATGAACGTATAATGACACTGTCTTTCTGTGCTTTCAGCGCTTTGATTTTTATAAAGTTAAACCATTATCCAAACTGTACTCTGTCTGCAATAGAGCTTAGTTTTAATTGAATAGTACATGTATAAGATACGAATCAGATAGTGAACTGTTTCTTCGTAATATGAGTGCTATGAACACTGTTTTGGACGTGAGTTGAAAACAGAGCCAGTGATAGCCAAGGACCGGAACAAGACGATAAATATAGATGAGTTGAATTTATACTCTCTGTAACAGAAGTATGTCTTTTATGTGAAAAATGGACAATATCACAGTTGTTCCATTCAGCTATGATTATATACCTTTCCATTATCTAGGTCAATATTGTGAATGTGCGTTTTTCTTTGCGTGAGAACTATTAAAATTTCTGGTAGTTGACAGTTGGATATGTATTAAGCCTGAATTCATGCAAAGTGGACAGTTATAGTTGGTTGAGAAGCCTGTTTAGTTACCAAGCAAATTCAGTGAATTAATATCCTCCGCCAAATTAAGCATATAGCTGAAAAATAACAACTGAAATCTGTTTCAGAAAAAAAACATCTTTAAATTTTAACCACCCTACTGGGGCCTCATCTCCAAGGTGCTATTTTATTTCTTTATGTTGCAGTCATAAAGAACTTTATTGTTGTAATCAAATTAAATCAGTTCTACTACTTTCAGACAACAATAATCTTAAAGGTCCACTACTAAGCGAAAATTAAGTGACAGTTATTTCAATGGCAAGTACATTACCTTATGCAAGACACTGAATAATGAAGACTGGCAGGTTACAATTTACTGAAAGTGTTTGGAACACGAAGAAAAGTATGTGTATTATGTTGAAATCTCAGTGAATCGACAAAATGACCACCCGGGTCTATTTAACTTTCTTCATAATGCATAGACAAATAATTGTACATGTACTGTGATTTATTTAGAATTTCTACATACCAACTTTCATTTTTTATTAAAAATAACTTATTTCTGTGTTTTGTATAGTATATCTTAATTTTCGCTTTCCATAGTATTGGACCTTTAAGTTTCTGTATAGAATAATTATATAAGAAAAGGACTACATCCCCATAAAGGGAAAGACCCTATAACTGATGCCAAACTAAATAACCTCCAAAACATAAATAATTATTATAACTTAACCTAAAAGTTTCAGCTATGCATTCCCAGTCATTATCGAAAAAATCAACGGTTTAGAATATACTACAGTACCGTAAACCATTCAGTAATCTATGTAGAATTGTTGTTGTACAATTAATGGGTGGATGCGATTTATTACAGAAAGCCTCTATATTGATTAATTGTGGATAAAATGAGGCATTTGTCGCCATATGTTCTTCTTTGAAATTGTATTTATTTATCATTTTACGTTTATTGAACTCATAATCTATGTTTCGAGAATATATTCTGCTAGATGTAGATTTTTACGAAATTCATTTCGTAAAAACGGAATAAGATTTCGCGAAATAAGATTTCGTAATTACGAAAAACATTTCGTAAAAATGAAATCATATTTCATTATTATGAAAAACAATTCGAGAAAACAAAATAATATTTCGTGAAAACGAAATAACAATTCCTTTAAACGTAATAACATTTCGTTGAAACGAAATAACATCTCGTTAAAACGAAAAAAAAAAGAGTTCGTATCAACGAAAAAAGATTTCGTAAAAACCAAATATTTTCTTAATATTATTTCGTTTTTACGAAATGTTATTTCGTTTTTTCGAATTGTTTTTCGTCTTTACGAAATCTTATTTTGTTTTTACGAAATCTTATTTGTGATATCTTATTTTGTTTTTACGAAATGAATTTCGTAATTACGAAATGAAAAAATGTATCACATGTCACTTCTCGGGCACCGTAATATTAGACAGATTGATCATTAAATTATATGAGCCAATTACAATTTAATTCTGATAACCGGTTTCAAAGAGGTAGAATTTCAATGTTTTTATATTGAATTTAGAAGAAAAAAACAATTAAAAGGCAATAACATCCTAATACTGATCTGATCTTGACGAAAGATGCGTGTGCACCGTGCCATAATGCTATTATATACTTATTTTAAGTTTTAAGAACTTCTATCAATTTGTTCTTGAGTTATGATTCCGGATGGACGGACAGACAGACGGACGGAGGGACAATGCTAAAACAATATCTCTCCGCCTTTGGCGGGTGATAATTAGTTTGTTGTAGACGGTGAACACCCATACATTCACCCGTTTTACAAGAAGAGGCGGGGTCCGTGTAAAAGAGGTGGCGATAAGAACTAGAGATGGAGCAAAAGCTAATTTACATAATTATATAGAGTAAATCCCCTACTGCATTAAATCAGGAGGAATATGGCCTGATATGACAATTTTTAAAAGTTTTCCCGTAAGGTAACAAGTATTTTATGAAAATCAACCTACATAATCGAAAGGTTTAAGCATCAGTGAATGGAACAATACTTTCCCTTTTCGAATAAAAGCTGTAAGTAGGGTAAAAGGGGGGGACATCACCTTTGGGTAAAAAACATCACCTTGGATAATAAAACATCACCTTGGAATAAAAAACATCACCTTGGGGTACAAAACATCACCTTGGGGTAAAAACATCACCGTTGGGGAAAAACATCACCCTGGGACGGAAAAACATCACCTTGGGTGAAAAAACCTCACCTTCTGTGAAAATTGTACCCGTTTGCAATGGTTTTCCTTTTTATGTTGGAAGTAAATGTTACAAAAGTAAATGTTACAAAAACTTGGAAATCATTTAAATTGTCTAAAAGGGTATGACTACTTTTCCTCCAATCGCTTGACGGAGAAAGATTAATATTTTATTTTGTTCAATTTGACATTAAAAAGACACTTTTCCACCTTCTGCTATCATTTCATATCGGATTATAACGCTTATAACTTCTTGGTGACGAAATGGTGTCGGGTATGATGAATTGTTAAGTTACAATTTGTTTTTCGCTCAAACAGTTTTTTAAGAATACTTGCTGCTGCGTCTCAAAAAGTGTTTTTCTTACTTTCCGAGTACAAGAGCCTGTTTTTTATTACAAAAAAACTTATTCCATCAATGACTTTAACAATTATATCGGTTCCTTTCAATACCTCATAACTCAATAATCATAATTATTTAAAGATCTAATATGTGCTGCATATTTATTTTGAGATGTTAATAATTCTTTGCTAACTTTGTAAAAACGTTTATGATGCTTTGTACGGTAGTGGTATTTATCCATAAACTTTAGTAAATTTTACGAAAATAGTATTACGAGGACACTACTATCGATTTCAAAGCGAGGTTTTTTACTTCCGCATTTAGTAAAACCTCGATTTTTTCTATTATAAAGTGGAATATTAAACTGACTGACTGTTTTATACGATTTAAATCAATCCAATATAGTGTAGGCTAGCGGAAAAAATTAATTCACATTAGATTTAGTGTACAACTTCGATGGATGTGTGACCTACATTTCGAACGGTATGCTTGGCGCGTTCTTTAAATAGGATAAACGTTTCAGACACTGAAAAGAGGATTTGTCTATAATACTCTCTTATACATGTAATTTGTAGCTTAATATTTTCCGCGATTGAAATTTTGTATAAAGCATTAAAATTTCAGTCGGAAAGTGTATAATAGGACAGTAGTAATCGACTCAAATAAATATAAGAAAGGAACAGTTTCATTGTAGCTCTCGTTCTACAAGAGACAAGGGAAATAGGAACACTCATTTAAAGGAATCAGTAAGCTATTTCGTCAACTTAACTGTTATGAAATATTCAGTGCGCTAATACACACTGAGTGACTGGGATATCAATAACCGATCACGGGATCCCTCTATTTTATATGTATGCCTCTTTCTTTCATTATTTTCGTTTCTTTTTTATTAGGGTAAAGTGTTAAAGACACAGGGTATACATTAAAACGATTTTATATTTTTGCATTACGTTTCAATTTATTAGGATCAGATGTGTCCACTGATAAAGTTATGATATGCGTGTGCCGGTTTAAGTTTTAATCAAGTCCGCCCATCAATTTGGTTCCCTGCACAGTGTTGAAGGTAAAAGTAGCGTAGTGAATGGAGCGAGTAACCAGATGTTAAATGTTATGACCAGGTCAGCAGTATTTACAATAAATCCTATTAGTTTCGTTTTTGTTCATCCACCTAGTAATAGCTGAAGTCAGTAACGATTTAAACTGCAACATAAAAAGGTAAATCATTGCATTAGCGTACAATCGTCACAGAAGGTGATGTTTTTCACCTAATGTGATGTTTTTCCCTCCCAGGGTGATGTTTTTTTACTCAAGGTGATGTTCTTTTTACCCCAAGGTGATGTTTTTTACCCAAGGTGATGTTTTTTACCAAAAGGTGATGCCCCCCCCCCCCCTTTACACTACTGCTGTTAATTTGTTGCAGAGAGTTTAAATTCCACTAACTGTCTTACTTTGTTTACAATTTCTGTCCTTAGCGCCAATTTGAAAGTATCACTGGCGCTTTTTCGGCGCAGCTGTACTAAGCTTGATTTTGACCGGAAGTTGGTATTTTTGCAACTGCCAATGAACTGACTAGTAGAATGTATATAACATGTTTTAAATTGAGAAATTTACTCTGTTAGGCACGTTTTAATTGGATTCTTGTTTCAACTAACCTCCAAAACGAGATGGAGCCAGTGTAAACAGGCTCTACATCCAAACTTTGAAGCAAAATATTACCTGAAGGTATGTTAGTCTTCGCTGTACAAGATCACCAAGCCGCTGAAGTTCTTTCATTTTCCAATCTACGGTATTTTTCATCTTCCAATCAGAATATACGGTCTTTTGCATCTTCAAATCAGAATCTACGGTCTTTGATTCGCTGTGTAACTGGAATGTTTGATTGTTCACTGACCTTTCACTGAAAACGACTTTACTGCAATAATATGTGGAATATATAAAACGAAGAAACAGTTCTTATTTGTGAGAACCGAAGTGAAGCTTATAGATTCTCATAGCTATAAGATAACAACTGACTCCTAGAACCAGTTGTTCGAAAATCTAACCGGCTGTAAAGTTACCCGTCGGTTAAATATTGAATCAAAATACTACCAGATGGGGGAAAAACTAGTGTGCTGTTTTGAGTTTACTTTAAAAAGATTTTAGTTTTAGACTGACCTTTATGCATTTACTATATTATAAAGTCTTTCAAACTGTCTAAATACAAACCCCAATTTTAATCGACTGTTAGTTTAACCACTGGCTAATGTTTCGAACAACCGGATACAAGGCTAATAATTATCCCAATATTGCTTTGTGAAGTTGTCGTTGACTCGACTGTTTTAATTAATCACACTTCGGTTATTTTTACAGGCTGGTAGTTTACATGTCACTCGTTCCTGGGAAGAACCAGTGCTAGAATCCTATCCTTCGTAAGAAATTGCTAACTTTTTCACAGTAGCAGGGATTGAACCCATGACCCTCAATCATTGAGAGGATACAGTGATTTCAAAGTCAGCATATCTAACCGCCCGACCACGGAGGCGGACCTTAAAAAGTAAAAGAGATACACATGTGTTTACGCTTAAAGTTACCATTATCTGCTCGATACATATATTATAAATGTATAGTAAATTCCTTAATGTGACAACTGATATATTGTAAGGGGAATGTATAGAAAAAAGATTAACTCACGTCTCATCTTTTAGGGTTATGAAGCGAGATTTAACATCAACATTATACAAAAGCACGATCAAAATTGTCGCGACAATCCACCCATTTATCCATTTCTTGCTCGTCATACTGTAAGTAAATGTGTATGTACAAATAGCAAAAATGCAATAGGTAATCGAACAAGATCGCTCACCTGATTACCAGTGCACTCACCTAAGGAAGTCAATTGTTGCTAGATAATGACTCAGCACTTCCTTAGGAAGTCATTGATTGCTAGGAAAGGTCGCTGAATACTAGTAGAAGTCACTGGTTGCTAGGGGGAACTAAGTTGTTGCTAAAAAAGTCAATGGTCGCTAAGGAAGTCATCTGTTCCTAATGGAATCAGAGGGGTTTTAAAGGAAGTTACTGGTTCATAAGGAGGACACTTGTTTTAAGGGGAAGTCACTGGCTGCTAAGGAAGTCATTGGTTCCTTGGTAAGTCACTTATTATAGTTTTTATAGGATCTCATTGGAAGCTAGGTTTTCCTATAACACTATATACAGACATGGGGTCAATTTTTACCTGGGGTCATGATTTGGACAAACTTGTAAGAAGACCACTAGACAGGGCTACATTCCAACTATCTAAGCTCTAGGCCTTGTGGTTTTGAGAAGAATTTTTAAGTTTTCTAAGTCTAAGCAAACAATTGATCCCCAGGCAGGGCCAATATTGAACCAATGGCTATATTTGATCACTGTTGGTAGAGGTCCACTAGACAAAACTACATACTACATGTAACCATCTAAGCTGTATACCTTGTGATTTTGCAGAATACTTTCCTATACCAAGTGACCCCCGGGCAGGGTGAATTTGGATCCTTATGGTATGATTTGAACAAACTTGGTAGAAGTCTACCAGACAATGATACATGCAAAATATATAAACTCTAGGATTTGTGATTTATTAGAATCTATATGAAAATCAGTGACTCTCTGGGCTTGGTTAGATTTTTACGCAGGGTCAAGATTTGAACACACTTCGAAGAGGTCCGCTAGAAAAGGTTTCACACAAAAATTCTTAGCTGGGCCTCGAGGTTTAGAGGCAGAAGATTTTCAAATGGTTTTCTATATACTTGTACGTCTATGTAAATCAAGTAATCACCTCGGCTAGGCCAAGTATTTTTATTTTTTTCCTATAGAAACCTATGCCAATAAAGTGATCCCTCGTTAGCACAAACTTGGTAGAATGGTTTAGGCTATACGATTTCAGAGAAAAAGACTTTTAATGTTTTTCCTATATAAAGCTATGGAAAATCAAATGACCCCCGGGCGGCGTTAATATTGACCCGTGTGTTATTATTTGAACAGTATTGGTAGAGGTCCGCTTAATAATGCTAAATGACAACTATTTAAGCTCCATGGCTAGCTTTTCCTATTTGTTGCCATAGCAAGCAGAGTTCTGCATGAAATGGGATTCTTTGAACGACTTTGATAGAAGCTTCATGCAAGGACTGGCTCAGTGGTTTCAGAGATGTTTGAAGCAAAATGTTGACGGACAGACTATGATGGACGATGGACGGACGACGAACAATCATCGATCCTGAATGCTTAACCTGGCACTTTGTTCAAGGTAAGCTATAAATGTTAATATCACTTTAGCATACGAATTGATGGATAGTGAACTTATAACTGTATTTTTTTCTTTCAAGAGTGTTCATGGGTAAGCATCGTTCCTACCAAAATAAAGTTGCTCAATTTCCCCGTCCTGGGCCGAAGACAACAAACACGTCTTAAATCGAGCAAACCAGACCCCGATAGTTTTCTTATATAAAAAAAATATCCTTGGTTCTAAATCGATTTTTTAGTATTAAGTAGTTTCAGGATACAGTAAACTACGTTTAAAGCGAACTCCTTTGGACCATTTCAATAGGTCCGTATATCCGCAGTATGTTATATTCATATACATGTAGAATAAAAGAAAACCAAAGCACTAAATACACTAAAAGGCGGCCGTGTTTCAAGTTAAATTGGATTGCCTGTGCTTTAAAGAGAAAAACTTTCTATAGCAGAATCCTTTTGTCAGGGGTAATATGAAGCCGGCTTTTTCATTGTTAAAATACTTAATTGAGTCATTTTTGACAAATAATCTAGAAGGTCAATTTCGTACCTGATGGGCTGACTTTTAACAAATTTAGCACATAATTTTACCAAAATATCTATTATATGGAATTCCTTTTCGTGACTGATGATATAGCCACATGTATTTGTTGGTTGCACAATGCATATCTCTCCGCGATTGTTTAATTCGGATACGTGAGAGATATGGCTATATTAAAAGCATTTCTGTTAGGAAACGACAACTCCCATCATTAAGACAGGATTGTATCTTTCACTTCGAAAGCAAAGAGACGCCGAGACTACTTTGTGTAAGGTGTTTGCGCTAAAATCTGCCGCTAGGTGTCTCTGGTGACCGGATTTCCGCAATTTTTTTCTCGTTTTATTAAGGCGTTTGTCATGACATGACATGAATTTTAGGCTCCATTTTTTTCGGAATTAAATGTGAAATTAAGCGATTTTAGTGATAAACCTTTGTACATTTTGGATTTTGGAAAGTGTTTCTTATACCAGCTAAGCAAAACAGTAAAAAAAAAAATGTGGAACTAATAAGCAAAAACATATCACCTTTGTGTTCGGAATGTACTTGTGCGGGTACACTAGGTTAGACTGTTGACAAGTCCAAAACCGGTTCAGCGTTGAGCGTCGATGAGTTTACACAACCGAGTAACAATAACAAAAGATTCAAGGATAGTCCGTCTTCGCCTCAATACTTCACGTTTGACACATTGGACAATTGGCAAACAGCTTGCTATCATTCAATTATGAATTATGGACAACAACCGTTTGAGTCATTTATGCAGGCAATGCAGTCACCGCCAGGACAATTTCTCAAATGTTACCATCTGGACCGACAGGAATCCAACAGTCGCCGTGGGTTACTTCTATAATGGAGGATATTAAAAGTATAACAATTTCAGTGGCGAAAATCGAAAAAATTTGAAAGTTGAAAAATCTGTGAATTCGATTAGCATAAAATTGAATGATTTAGAATAAAAAGTGCATTTCAATGATGCGCGTGTTTCCGGCGTTTAAAAATCGAATTCTTTCGTTAGTCAAAATTACGATGATCAAAGTGAGGACCTTAAACATGCCAAACGTCATATTAACAGTTTGAGAAAAGCATGCCAGGCCCTGGAGGATAATAGTAATGTTTTTGAAGAAGAACAAGAAGTTATGAACTTCAAGATTCTGGATGGCGAAAATAGGAGTATGCGTGACAACCTTATTTTCTATGGCATACCGAAAGCGCCTGCTAAACGTTCGTTTGTACACGCTTCTGTGCCAGCGAATAGCGATATGGAACTTGGCGAAACAGCACTTAAATTGAAAGTGGAGAACTGTGAAATTTAGGTAAAACTTTTATTAAGGACAATTTGATGACTGATCCAAACGACATCCAATTCGATCGTACCCATCGGCTGGGTAACCAACTCACGGCAAAAAAAACCTCGCCCGATCGTGGTAAAATTTAAATTTCATAATTATCAGTCACGAGAGAAGATCAAAGCTGCTGCATTACTTGTTAAAGAAGAGCTAAAAGCTTTAAACTGTGGGGCGGGAGTTCAAACTCCTAAAAAATAGCGTGATGCGCACAAACATCCATATTCTGTTATGGAAGCCGAACGAGAGAAAGGTAGAAAAGTATATTTGGGAAACCGTACAACGCACATCAACCAAACAGTGCTTAGGTGAGTCACAAGGAGTATTTAGACATTGTTACGTGGAATATAAATGGCCTCATAAGGAAGATAACAGATGTTGACTTTTTAGAATTAATTAAACCACATGTAATTGTTTTTACTGATACTTGGATATCTAAACACTCATTATAATCTTGAAATTGAAGGTTACTGTGCATATCATTTACATGGAAATAAATCTTCTAACACCAAAAAGGGACGCTATAGAGAAGGCATTTCAACTGATTATAAGACATATTTGCGTGATAAAAACAAGTTGTTGAAAAACATCAATGTGGTATTATTTGGTTAAGGATATGTAAAAGTCTGTTTCATTTCAACACTGATATCTATTTACATGTATGTTGTGTATATGTTCAACCTCAAGATTCAACAGTAATAAATCGTGATGTATGAATCCAGTCCAATCTGTATATCCTATTACTGTGTAGTTTATACACCTTGAAAATTCATGTCGTCTGTATATATGCAATCATGTTTTTTGCCATAAGCATATATTAATTGTATGTTTAAACTATTTAAATTGCTATAAGCATATATTAATTGTACATTTAAACTATTTGAATTTGAATTTGTTTGCCAGCAGACCAGCGCCTTAAAAATCGGGCCAACAAAAATTGTTCCCTTATCTGGAATTTCGCTATATCCGAATTTGTTATATACTTCAGAATTAACTGTTATGACGGATATTTCGATGAAAAGTGTTGATATTTGAAAAACAACTACTGACTTGATGACTTGAAACATAGGTATCATTATTACACCGATAGAAATATTTTTGTTTCTTTTTATTTCATAGTCATGAATATTTCTTTATTAGGGATCACTGGTGAGGATTTTGATGTTTGCATTTCCGGAAATTTACATTTGTTATATTTCAACAAGAATGCCAAACTGTCACAAAATACGCCCGCCAAGGAGGTATTACTCAGTATCTGTTAGTTCATTTGTTTTGTAAAACCTGCTAGAACAATAGAGCAGACAAGGCTAGTTCAGAAATTAGAGATTAGAACGCTTATTTAATAATTTTTCGATAATTCATGGGCCATAATCCAAAAGTGACTATAACGATTTTTCTGGTTATCGAATTTGGCCTAGATATTATGCCCACAAATATTTTCACGAAGTTTGGTGAAGATCGGATGAAAACTGTTTGACTTAGAGAGCGGACAAGGCTAATTTGGACAATTTTGCGTAATTCAAGGGCCATAATCGAAAAGTGCCTAAGATTATTTGACTGGTTATCTAACTTTTCCTAGATATTATGCCGACAAACGTTAATTAGTTTAGTGAAGATCGGATAAAAACTATTCCACTTAGAAAGCGGACAAGGTGAAATTGGCCAACTTTTAATAACTCAAGGGCCATAATCCAAAAGTCCCTGGTCAATTAGGCTGGTTATCAAACTTGGCTGAGACATTATGCTGACAAACATTTTGACCAAGTTTGGTGAAGATCAGATGAAAACTGTTTGACTTAGAGAGCAGACAAGATGAATTTGGTCAATTTTGCATAAATAAAGAGCCATAATCCAAAAGTCCCTGGGTCGATTTGGCTATCAAACATCAAACTTGGCCGAGACATTATGCCGAAAAACATTTTGACCAAGTTTGGTGAAGATCATGGCAGTTTGTCAATGATTTTAATACTGAAACAGGATATAAAAATAAAACAAGAAACACGACCTGGACACCCCTCCCCTCCTAACCGAAAGAAAAAATGCTGGCTTGAAAAAACGTTGTTTTTTTTTAAATCTATTATTAGTAACAGTGACCTTGACTCCCGCCACCTTCCCCACCCCCCAAAAAAAGATTTTGCCAAAAACAATTTAAAACCTTCAATTTCTTTAAAAATATTTTTAAGTAACAGTGACTTTGACCCTAGTGACCCATAATTCGATCCCAAGCTTCCGCTCCACGCACGCTACATACACACCAAGTTTCATTGCAATTGCTCACTCCTAACTCAGGTAATTGAGCGGAAACCATTTTTCTATTTTTAGTAACAATGACCTTGACCTTGAACCTAAGTGGTTGGGACAAGCGGTCTGCACATCGTCTCAAAATGGTGAACATTTGTGGTGTGTTATTCTAAAATCCTTCAAGGGGTTCAAGAGATACGGAGAGGACACGTATATAGTCATATGAACATTTATCTCTAATTTAGACCTAGCAAAGTGGTTGTAACATGCGCTCTGCACATTGTCTCAATATGATGAACATTTGTGGTGTATGGAACGCATAATGTCTTATGTTAATAAATTACAAGTTCTCTTGTTAACAGAGTGCCTTGTCTTGCAAAATGGTTTTCTATCTTCTCAAATAGCCTTTATATCTTGTTAATGAGCCGTTATATATTCTTAAGTGTAATGTGATCTTGTCGACGTGCTATGTTATTAGGTCAAACAGTCATGCTATCTTCCTAAAGTCTTGTGTTATATTGTCTAAGTAACGTCTTATTATGTCTAACAGCCACGCTATCTTCTTAAAGTCTTGTTTAATTTTGTCTAAGTGACACGTTATTATGTACAACACGACTTGAAGAAGATAGCATGACTGTTTGACATAATATAATGATACTTTGACAAGATAATACACCACTTTAAGAAGATAGCATGACTGTTTGACATAATATAATGATACTTTGACAAGAAGATAACACACCACTTTAAGAAGATAGCAGGACTGTTTGACATAATATAATGATACTTTGACAAGATAACACACCACTTTTAGAAGATAGCGTGACTGTTTGACATAATATAATGATACTTTGACAAGATTACACACCACTTTAAGAAGGTAGCATAACTGTTTGACATAATATAATGATACTTTGACAAGATAACAAACCACTTTAAGAAGATAGCATGACTGTTTGACATAATAAAATGATACTTTGACAAGATAACACACCACTTTAAGAAGATAGCATGACTGTTTGACATAATATAATGATACTTTGACAAGATAACACACCACTTTAAAGAGAAAACATGACTGTTTCACATTAAATAATGATACTTTGACAAGATAACACACCACTTTAAGAAGATAACATGACTGTTTGACATAATAACACGTTAAGTAGACAAGATAACACACCACTTTAAGAAGATAACATGACTGATTGACATAATATAACGTTACTTTGACAAGATAACACGCCACTTTAAGAAGATAGCAGGACTGTTGGACATAATAAAATGTTAAGTTGACAAGATAACACACCACTTTAAGAAGATAACATGACTGATTGACATAATATAACGTTACTTTGACAAGATAACACGCCACTTTAAGAAGATAGCAGGACTGTTGGACATACTATAATGATATTTTGACAAGATAACACGCCACTTTAAGAAGATAACATGACTGTTTGACATAAAAAAATGATACTTTGACAAGATAACACACCACTTTAGGAAGATAACATGACTGTTTGACATAATAAAATGATACTTTGACAAGATAACACACCACTTTAAGAAGATAGTATGACTGTTTGACATAATATAATGATACTGTGACAAGATAACACACCACTTTAAGGAGAAAACATGACTGTTTCACATAATTTAATGATACTTTTAAAAGATAACACACCACTTTAAAAAGATAGCATGACTGTTTGACATTATACCACGTTAAGTAGACAAGATAACACACAACTTTAATAAGATAACATGTTTCCTTGACATAATATAACGTTACTTTGACAAGATAACACGCCACTTTAAGAAGATAGCAGGACTGTTGGACATACTATTATGATATTTTGACAAGATAACACGCCCTTGTAAAAAGATAACATGACTCCTTGACATAATATACCGTTACTTTGACAAGATAACACACCACTTTAAGAAGATAGCAGGTTTGTTGGACATACTATAATGATATTTTGACAAAACAACACACCACTTTAAGAAGATAACATGACTGTTTGACATAATAAAATGATACTTTGACACGATAACACGCCACTTTAAGAAGATAGTATGACTGTTTGACATAATATAATGATACTTTGACAAGATAACACACCACTTTAAAGAGAAAACATGACTGTTTGACATAATATAATGATACTTTGACAAGATAACACACCACTTTAAGAAGATAGCATGACTGTTTGCCATTATAACACGTTAAGTAGACAAGATAACACACAACTTTAAGAAGATAACATGACTCCTTGACATAATATAACGTTACTTTGACAAGATAACACACCACTTTAAGAAGATAGCAGGACTGTTGGACATACTATTATGATATTTTAACAAGATAACACACAACTTTAAAAAGATAACATGACTTTTTGGCATAATATAACGTTAATTTGACAAGATAACACACCACTTAAAGAAAATCACGAGTGTTTGACATAATATAATGATACTTTTACAAGATAACACGCTACTTTAAGAAGACAGCATGACTGTTTGACATAATATAAAGTTACTTTGACAAGATAACACACCACTTCAAGAAGATAGCATGACTGTTTGACATTATAACACGCTAAGTAGACAAGATAACACACCACTTTAAGAAGATAGCATGACTGTTTGACATAATATGACGATACTTTGACAAGACAACACACCACTTTAAGAAGATAGCATGACTGTTTGACATAATATAATGATACTTTGACAAGATAACACACCATAATAAGAAGATAGCATGACTGTTTGACATAATAAAACGTTAAGTAGACTAGATAACACACAACTTCATGAAGATAGCGTAACTGTTTGACATGATATAATGATACTTTGACAAGATAACATATCATCTTAAGAAGATAGCACGACTGTTTGACATAATAACACGTTAAGCAGACAAGATAACACACCGCGTTAAGAATATAGCATGACTGTTTGACATAATAACACGTTACTTTGACAAGATAACACACCACTTCAAGATGATAATACGCTCATTGGACATAATAGTACAATTTTGAACAACATGTATTTTGAACAAGGATGGTATTTCGACAAGATAACATGACAGTTTGACATAATAACAGAGAAGAGAAGTTAACGTGGTATTTAGACAAGGTAGCATGTATGTTTCACATAATATAACAACATAATAAGAATACATTATATGAAATAAACATAATAACACGACACTTTGACAAGATACAAGCACACTTAAAAATATAACAGTTCATTAACAAGACATCACAACTATTTGAGAAGATAGAACACCATTTAACAAGAGAGTACATTGAGTTAACACGACAACTTTAAATATTAACATAAAACAGCTACGGCGTTCCATAGTGGTGTGTTATTTTTAAATCCTTCAAGGGGTTTAAGAGATATGGACACTATATGCGACGGACAGATGGACAGACGGACGGACAGAAAGACAACTCGACCAAAAACAATATGTCTCCTCCCATTTATTATGGGGAAGACATAATGAGTCACTCGTCGAGTTCATCTTACTTGAGGCAGCCTCGAGACATCCTTAAGTTAAGAAGCCTTTCCTGAGTACGAGTCGAAGTGGAGTTCGAATGACGCCTAGTATAATCCGATTATCAGATTATAATGTAGATACCATATGCCCATCATCGGCAGGAACGAGACAGACGCAGTTCACTTTGCAGTTTTTCTAGTAGGTCGTTTGTCCGTTCGTTTACAAGAAAGGTTGAGACAATTCGAAGCACAAAGTCTAACTTTCACTTTTCAACACAATTTCAAACTCTATTAAAAATAAAATTGATATTTAAAACTTCAAAACACGTGGATCAGCTCATGTGTACGATATATCCGTGTAACGGACAAAGTAGGGCGTGCTGCATTTAAAAAAAATATGCAGAAATGCAGGCACGCACACACACTAATCATGATTAGACGCTTTTGCTGCGTCACTGTCACATTATCCTATATGAACTGTACTACGGTTGCGAGTATACCTCTGCGTTTATTCAGTTCATAAATGGAAGCACTCCGCGTGACTCGGCAAACTTAGGTCTCCTTTGTAATAAAGCTGAGATGAGTAATCAATCAATTAATTAAAGTTGCATGCACGTTTATTTCGGGTGAAAAATACCGGTAGCAAATAAAACACATGCATATGCAGTCAGTAACAAGTAATTTCGAATCAAGTATGTGCAACCAGATAAAATGTAGCTAGATACTTTGAACAGTTAAGAATACACGTTTGTCAATATCAAACGAAAGACGCAATAATCTCGAATATTAAGCTTCTTCTAGCTAATCTTGAATGTGCACTTCATTAAACTGAACACATTTGTTTAAACAATTACAGATCAAACCTTTCAGTGTTTATTTCAATCCACTTCTAAATCCTTAAAACAAATGTGTGTATTGACTATGCTGCATTACGTGCACGCATGTGTTATTATTTGTTTGTTTATCAATTCCACGTTTCTATAAATCGTACAGTACCCTTTCCACTGAGCCTAAATAATTTATTATATTCTTCTCTTTCCTCAGAAAGGATTAATATTTATCATGCTTTGGAACTATAACAGCGGATATTGTTTTGACTTAAAAAACGCATGATCATCTTGCATGCTAGAGCTACTTATAGTACCGTCAAACCTGTGAACAAAGACCACTGTTGGGAAGCCACAAATGTTGTGTTTGTTTGTCTATTGTCTTTACTCGCAGGTGTTTCTAATATAGATGAATATTGCACATTTATCTCATTGCTGGTATGTATTCGCAAGGTGGTTTTTATTCGGAGGTGAAATTTACAGTTGTTTGTACAAAAATCCTAACGTTGCATAATGAAACCTTGCGTAAAGAAACGATTTAAAAACAAAAATACGGGCATTTATGAATATTGTTAAAAGAGTACATATAGTTCTATATATTATGGGCCTTCCACAGTACAAAAGTTGGTGCGGAAGGTAGACAACTAAAATTATCAAAATCTCTCTTACGGAAAAATGCAGTTCAATAAAACTTTGCACAAGTAAAAGTATCTTTATTTTACATATGTTAAGAAATGTTAGGAGAGTATAGAAAAATAGCTAGACCTAAAGTTTCCCTTCGTCCTCGGTCAATATCACTTTTAACAGGTCCGCAAAACTACATATTGACCTCAACATTAGTCTATAATTGTATAGTATCACTCAGAATCACTATTCTAAGAGGTTCCTATTAAATAATTAGCAGAAAGCTACTTATTACCATCTTATGACCCTCTCGGCCGAGAAAGTGTAAATTCTGTCGTTAAGGTTACCCCAAATTAATTACTAGGTACCTACTAATTTAGCAGGTATCACCTAAATCTTTTATTGCATACCATTATCTCTATCCAATCACAGAGTGTTACAGTAACACCTGGTTCATTGTCTGAACATGCCATGTTAAAATTTACGAGGAACATGTACATACGAGAATTAAACGCGTAAGTAAGAGAATTAAACGATATATATTCAGTTTGCTTTGTAGGTATAGCCACACTGGGTGTAGGACATGTGAATATTGCGAAAACGAGTGTTAAAACTCAAAGTTTACTGTTTTAAGGTGTATTTCGCCGGAGTTATTCCCATATTCCCACTGTTCAGTAGAAACTTTATGATACTGCTCATTATTTGAAGAAAAATACCTGTTATAAAGTGTCATTCCTGACACATTTGATTCAGAGGGAAATATCCGTCACCTCGGGTAACTGTTTTGCCGGACTCAGCATAGCCTCGTTCCCGCCAAAACAGTTACCTTCGGTGACGGATATTTCGATCTGAACCTCGTGGCCATTTTTTGTTTTTGTTTTGTTTTTTTTTTTTTTTTTTCGTGTTCATGACAGAAACTATAAATACGAACCATGTCTCTTTCTGTGAGAAAGTTGGTTTCAGAATGTGATATCCCCTATTGTTATATTTGTATACGTACGTACAATGTATTACTTTTGTTACGGGTAAACCGCGTACATTTCAAAAGCTACACATTATACCTTGGTTGCCATAGGAAATAATTTAATTTCATAACAATATGAGTACATCAATGGCTATAGTCATAGAAAAAACATCATGCAGGGTTTTAATCTTAACCTTTTCAACCAGAAGCATATATTTGAAAGTACAGCAGTTGATAGTTCATATATTTACTAAGAGCATTGAAAGGAAATGCAGTCCAAACGCACCATAAATCTAGATACATCATTTTTTACTGTCGATATTGCTGAAATTCATTTCATCTCTGTCAATATTACAATAAGTTTTGAATTATTTAGTAAGCGATATACGCAGGAGTTGGAACATGTATATTCAAAATCGCTTTCATACATGTAACACAGCATGTTGCAGTATTCCATTAGTCCACTCTTAACTACAACAGCTTGACTGCAAAACCATATTAAAATCAAATTATGCTTTCAAACACCTACTTAAATTATGCATCAGTATACAAAAATCAGCATCGTACGACAGTGACATTTTGTCTTATTGCTTTCTTTAGAATTAATCATTTCTGATACAACGCAAAAAGCAATTACATGTACATGTATGTACATATCATCGACAATCAACAGAATTACGAAATGTTTTATTATGCATTTGCTGTTCCATTTGTTCGTGTAAAATCGCTCTAAAATACACGAACAATAACAAGAAAAATGGTTTGACGAAACAGACGCTGCGTGGCAACTTTTTAACAGCAAGTCGTTTCTGATTGGCTGACTAAAAAGTGTAAAACAGTGTGATTGGATAAAAATAACGGTAGGCAATGTAACGATTTAGGTACCGATTCAGTAGGTACCTACTACGGGTCGTGCCGACTACAGCCTCTTTAGAGGATGGTGGACCTTATATGCACAGTTACAAACAAAATAGGTACCTACTTCTTAATGCGGGGTAACTTAAAGAATATAATTTACACTTCTTACGGCCGAAAGGGTCATAAGTCGATAATAAGTAGATGCCTACTAATTATTTAGTAGGAACCTCTTAGAATATGTAGGTACCTACTCAATGTTACTTTTGACCCTAATCGTACGCCATATCCTTCTCAATAGAAAACACATGTTATAAATAAAGTGCAGTATTTGTTTAAACGATATTGAAAAAAACAATTATAACCGTTTCCTTAACCTTTGACATTTTTTCGTGTAAATGAGAAACACAAGGTAGGCTTACGTCAATGGTGTTATGCAGTAACTAGAACACATTTAATCATTAAATTCATAAATATATTCATGTGTATGAGATATGTTTTGTTTCGGTTTGAATAAATTAGCTTTTACCTTTTCATTGCTAGCAACGGACACCACATATGAGTTTGGGAAGATCTGGGTGTCAGACAGTATGCAGAAAGACTTTGACAATGACTCGGTATGCTGACTCATTCTTAAAAGTATTTAAAGTCCCGGGAGCAAGATAGGTAGCAAGTACAATGTAGCTCTTGATCTCTTACTGGCGAAACTGACCAACAACCAAAGATCGCTGTAGTATGTGTGAATTAATCTGTCCTTAGTCGCTCTCTCTAAGTTTCTATAAATTTAATAATAGAATTAATAGTTTCAAAGTAGTATCGAAAGTTTAACTATCTAATTATTGATAACTGAGAACTACATCACTCTACTAGTATGATTTATGAAAATAGTTTACGTCCCATCAGTTATTCACCAACGAAAGGGAAATAACCTAAGGATGCATAGTTTCGAAGTATGTTGGATTTAACCTCCCTTGCGTGTTATAGCTAACAACAGCTCCTTCTTGTATTTGTCAAGATTTAGTTTCTTCTGGGAATGTCAGTCAATTCAAACATTTTGGGTCGATTTGCAACTGTATCTTGGAAACAAAACATGTTCATAAATGATTTAAGTTATTGATCAATATCCTAGGTACACAAAAGGAAAGGGACACAAAAAATAAAAATATTGTTAATTTCATCATTACATTGGCAAAGTACTTCATATCGAAATGCCAATATACCTCTACAGTACCAAATATTCATTCATTTAAACCACTTTTACAAAAGACAATCGAGATTGAAAAGGCCATAGCGACAATGAAAGACAAACTTAATACGTATTATACAAAATAGCGAGGATTTAATACAGCTTGAGAGACACTGTTGCACCGCTCCATATCGCTTTCAAACAGTAGGTAATCAGCATTGAAAGCTCACTTTTCACTTTTTATCTTTTTTCTGCTTTCTACCTGTCTAACCTGTTTTATCCTTTTTTTTTCACCTTCCTTAACGTTCCAAACCCCTTTAAGTGCATATGGAAATAAACAGTACCAGGATTTGCAATATACATGACCTATAATATGTTACTTGTATATTATTCTGAACTATATGTGCGTAATTGAAATAAAAACTGAAAAACAAAATTTTAGTTTCTTTTGTTATATGCTTTCAAGCTATAAAATACTAGCACGATATGTACGTACCATTTAATGTGTTTTGACTTTCCAAAATATTTTTGTTTCCTTTTTTTTTCAATATAACTTTTGACTTTTTTACTGAATACTGTTTTCAATTTGATACTTTCCCTTTGTATTCACAGTCTTTGTTACACAACTCACTTGACTCAATTTGTGCGCTAATTGTCATGGGACAGTTTTCCCATGGTACTCCACGGTACTCTTTCACAATTTACTTAGCTGTTACTGGGCTATTACTCAGCTATTATGTCACTGTATACTGCGGACACTTTTTACTTTACCAGAGTTCCTACTTCCGGACTTTGTCACAAGGAAGCAGAGACGTACTCAGTGCTAATGGAGAAACTTTGAAGTTTGACAAGACAGTTTTTGCCGAAAGATAATGAGAAATGACCAGTATTAGATGAGAGATCACATGAAGTGGAGAGTCCAGCTTCCGGCGAGGTTTGCACCTACGACCTTCCGCTCTTGCGTGAAGTGCATTAACCACTGAGCAATAAAGGACTCACTTCAACATTTATTATGAACAATCTCGGATAACGCTTCTTTAAATCACTCTTACAATGTAGCTAGTTATTGAGCGGAAACCAAATGTTTGACGAGCGCCCGCCCGCCAGCCCGCCCGACATACGACATCGCCATTCTAATAACCAAGTTTTAAGAAAAAAACTGGTTAAAATAATAATAATAATCATCATCATCATCGTCATCCTCAGCTATATCATTAGTGTCAATATAACATTTATCACCATAACAATCATCACCACCATTATCCTCAACAGTACCAGTTTAACCTCATGACAAAAATTGAAGGTGAAGAACTTCCATTTCCAGATGAATGTTTTTTGCTGAGTGACAGAATATACCCTAACCGACATCCGCTAATGACTCCGTTTACGGACTCTCAAATAAATAGACGGCCCTTAAATGAACGAAGGATGTGCAAAAACTTAACAAACGCATTAATAACTGTTGAACATGCAATAGCCCGGTCTGGAGACACCCACGTGATAAATAACCGTTAACTGTCCACATTTGCAGTAGCAAGATAGTCCGTCGTAAAGAACTAAATTTGACATAATGATAAATATTCGAGAGCCTTTGGTTTGTTTTATTGTTTTAACTTGAGATGGCCTCTCAATACATTGTTCAAATACAGAATACGTTTACAGTTACGCTAGTAAGGTCTACTACACGCATACTTTGTATTGTACTGCACATGATTACTCGAAAATAAAGTACTGTAATATCATGCTCCTACATTAATCACTGAGCCGCTATATGCATTTGTTTAACTGTTCAACCCCTTGGTCACGGTGGATCACCGTACACCGGATATAGCCCCCTCGGTGAGAAATAAACAGATACATTATCACTGAAACGGTAAATGTTTTGCATGTTTTTGTTAGAAACTGGTCGTTTTGAATACATTATGTACATGACATGTGCAAGTACATACATACGAATAAAGCTTATGTTGTTTGTTGCAAATTTATATTCACTAAGGTAGTATACTGTGTTAGCTAGTGTTACGAAAACGACGGGATATAGTTTTGTAGTGTACTGTGTATAGTTCCTTTATCGCAAGGTGTCTTTGGAGTAATTTCAAAGAAGGTGTTGATTTTCGGAATTCGAAATTAAAGCTTCAGTTATAAAAAGTAACGTATTATTACATGGATATAGCGTAAAGTACATGTTATGTGGATTCTAATCTGTGTTTATAAGAAAGAAAAGTGTGACTTAGTGATTATTTCATGATCTGTACCAATAATCAAAATTTATCATAACAAAGATAAAATCTATATTACAAATTTTGTAACGTAAGGTCATGTAAAGTACACGGCACTCGTATGTTTTACTATGGTCAAACACAGAATTTGAAGGATATAATTTATGTACACAAATGTTATTATCAAATATGATGTAATTACTAATAATCATGCGTTACCAGAGAATAACTCAGGGAACTTCTTCTTTTGTTTTAAATTTTAGGGGTAAACGGGGGTAAATCATACCCATATATCAGTTGCGGCACGGTTTGGCAACTGCAACAAGCAGTTCAGAAACTACAGACCCTGGCGGCATTTTGATATATAATACAAAATGTGGTATTGGGTGCCCCGGTTACCTCTAGAAATAGGCTTCATTTGCTCATCATGTTGCAGCACTATTAGTATTCAATATGTCTGTAAAATGTTTCGTGATTTTACGACAATTTTTGATACATATACTAGTATTCTTTCAATGTTTCGTGTGCTAGGATGTGGATATGGACTTTTTTAATTTGGTCATACACGTCATGCTACTTTCAGTTTCTCCAAATGGGTTGTACACATCAGCAAAGGGACTGAGATTTAACACGAAAGTAGGATTTTCTTTGGCCCACCTACAGAGGTTACGTGTATTGGTCACCATGTCTATCTTTGGATTATGAAAGATCGATTTTAACATGGGTTTGAGTACAAAATGTCTACTTTTTGTCTATGAAAAGCTCTTTACACGTGGTCAAAACACAAATGTCACAGGGGCCTGTAAGCGAATGAAAGTAAATTGAATAATTACTGACCGGGTAAAATCATGTCTAAGGTCGTTTTCAGTGTTGTCCAAATGTGTAAAAACTTGGCTCAGATTTCTGAATTTTCATTATTCAGGAGCTCTGGACATAGCATTTAAATATATACTAATAAAACGTGTTTCACACAGTTACTGTTGATTCTATGGAAGGCCAAACATGTCTGAACCAGAATACAGGCTTTTTTTACGTTACGGCTTTTGAAAGGATATACCATGTTTACTTTCGAAGGTATATGACAAACCACTGTATCTTTTAAACATGCATTAACTGTTCCTATTTTGATGCAGAGAGTCAGGTGTGTGCTCGGCACACTCGCCTTTGGTGGTCTACTATCATGAGAAGCGTGCTTAAAATTTCTAAATACTAGGTAGTTACTACACGTAGTAAGTTGTTGCCGGGTCATGTTATGAACTAACAAATAAACAGAGAAACGTACGGACAATTTTATTACTTTATGCATTCCTTTGGATACATAATATAATAGAGGGTAGTCACAGTTTATGGCCGGTTGTTTATCTCTTTATTTTTTATATAAGACTACAAATCGTTATTCAAATTAACGGTTGATCAAAATGCATTTCACGAAGAACCACGTTAACAAATCACATTTGTGTCTTCATAAACTAATTTAGTTTAAAAAACGACTCAATCGATATCTGACTATCCCTGTTACACTAAATTCTTTCAAAAATCTATACCCAGTACAGAAAATACTATCCCCAGTACAGTTGGGAAGAATGTTTCAAGGCTGTATCTCAGTAAATAGCGTGTTTTCGAAGACAATATGGCATGGAATTCTCTTTCAATAAAAGACATATCTCTTACGGCTCAGAAAATTGAGGCACTGCCCACGTAAGATAAAATACAAGGACAAACTTAATACGTACGTGAATTTTTGTTGAGCATTCACACTTTTAAAGCCTCAAAAATCCAAGCCCTGGTAGGGAGATTTATCAGATAACAAGCTATCACTCATGCAGAGAGGGATGCTGTACCTGTGCTAAATATAACTGAAGTAAACAAACACTATAGTAGAATAGAGATAAAATTTACTCTCCATGCTTTGCATTGTATAAACTTTGAATTCAATCTATTTATTCCAAATTGTTTCTTTATAATGAAATGTGTTTTTTTTGTATGTCATTTCTGGATTTCTTTTATAGCTAACAATTCTTTCATATGTAAAGTCCCTATTTATGTTTTCATTCCAGTCAAGTAATGCTAAGTCAATCCTTACTTTGTAAATGAATCTCTTGTCTACAAAATGTACTAGAGCATTGTTGAAAGACGTAATGAGTGTCCATACAGTATTTATACTTTTCTGCTTCGTTATAAACTGGCAATCTTTTTTATTATGCAGTTAGAATTTCAACAGCTCTGTCACTTTTCAACTGGAACTATTGTCACTATCCATGACTGTTTTAATATCATGATATTTTCTGAGATCTATAAGACATTGTAAGACCTATGTTAAACACAGTGACAAAGCACAAAATGAAAATTTTGTGGAATGATGCAGGCCTATTTCTATCAACAAATTAAGTCATTTCAATTATCAACAGGGTTGAGATAATTTAGGCAGACAGTCAAAACAATACACGTTCTTGGCATCAATTTCACTGATAAACTTGGGACACTTTATAACTGGCTTTGCAAAATTAGCGTCAGAAAATAATGCATATGGTGAGAAAAAGAGGTATGTAATTATGACCAAAAAAACCCCAAAGGATTGGGTAGTATACTGGTAATGTGTCAGATAAAAAGTTTTTTTCACTTGATGAATTATTATCATTATTATTATAAATCAGTTTCATATAAAAAGGGTGATTACAATTAAATAATAACTAACTAGATGTTGTGATTGTGAATCTATTTTACAGTGAATTTTCGTCTGCTACAGAATGCCTTGTGGATGATAAACAAAACCAGTGCTAGTAATGTTTACCTTCCTCTCTATATATGGTTATGACATCTAAGCTCCTCCAGGGAAATTCAAATTTTTGACAGTTGGGTTTAAACTTTTTTGGAAAGTATACTTATTTGACTTTTATTGAAAAAAAAATAAATGCACCAATACAAACAGGATATGACAAAATACACCTGTGCCAATTTTGAAATGTGTTTATTCTGTAGTTCTTTTAGGATTTAAAAAAGGGTTATCTGATGTTTACCATGCTTATTTTATTTAGAAACCTGCCCCAGCGCCATCATATGGCTTCTATATCTCAGTTGGGGGTTTAAACCTATAGTTTCTCTATATCAAAACCGTCTGGGGGCTTCGTGGTATTTAAAGGTTTGCACATCTTCCCACTATTAAAATCTTTACGTATTTATAGCTAGACGAATCAAATAACAAAGATCTTATCTTAAATATTACCAGTGGTAGAAAGAAATTTCTCATTTGCGTGTCATTTACTATTCACTGACGGGGGCTTTATCCGGTGTACGGTGATCCACCGCGTTAGTATTTGGGATTATTTTCGTCTAATCACAGCGCAATACTGTGTGCACCTTAACTTAAATCAATAGGTAAGTGCTGAGTCGGAAAAAAGAGGAATACTGCTTATTCACAAAAAAGTGCACATCGCTACCATTTAAGAAAATGTTTAAAAATAAACACTAACCTTTACCATAAACTGCTAGATGAATGAAGTGCCACTGTAAAGGAAAGTTAAGAGTTTTAGATACACCACGACAAGACAAGTAACAGCTTAATATAAAAATTGTAAGAAGAATGTTCCGTTATATCAGACATTTTATTAACTGTCAACCACTTGTCTAGAACGTTCTGCTATACTCAGAAATTCAGTTACCTGTCAACCACTTGTCTGGACGATAATAACAAAATGTTAATTACTCTATTGGTTCCTTTTGACCATGAAGCCTGAGTCTTTTATCTACAACAGTAGAGTCCCGAAACTGTGGGCATGAGATATTCGGATCTTTCTTAAAATACAATCTACAATGTATCTAACATTTGTCATAAATAAACACAAAAACCTGCCAATAAATACATAACATAAAGAAATATAGAATTGTATTGCAGGACTTTTAGTATCATTAGCCAAATTACAAGCATACACTTCCAAGGCAATGTTTATGCTGAACTTCAACATACGAGAAATGAAACAGAAAAAAGCAATTGAAAGATACAGTCCAGCAAAAGCATTTGTCAACGGAATAGTAAAATAAATCAAATCACCGCCCTCAAAAGATTAGAGTAGGGATGTAGGGATAAAACATCAAACGTGAATAGCTATTTAGATAATTACAAAACGATATAGACTGACACAATTATTGTAAAATATGTAAAAATAGTCATATCATTTTACTTTGAAAAAGAATCACGCTATAATTATAAACCTGTCTCAATCACAAGCTTTTGTTTTATCTTTAATAAAACATACTTTGTATTAACGCCTGAGTGTTTTATAGTGTTGCAATATTCTAGGCTGGTCCCGTAACTGAACTCACTGAAATGTTATGCCATAGGGTAACGTACTAAATAAGGAAAATGTAAATAAAGCTTAAAGCATACCTTTGAAAATATAAACGAATCTGTAGAGAACTAACGTTGATTGTTTGCTTCATTTGATGTTAAATTAACGGTCTGGTGATCGCAGGTTTTAAGAGTCAGGGTTACTGAAAACATAACAGCAAAATTGTGTATCACGCAGGTATAAGTTAAACTCAGAATATCAGCAGGAATATAAACCGAGAAGATACAAAAGCCTATTAATTATCTGTCTGATACTAATATTGATATTCACATTCATATTTTGTGAAGGTTCTGTAAGTAGATTGCACATTTTGAAACAATATTGTACGAAGACGATGATGTAAAATTTAAGAAAGCAGAAGTGTTATGCCAATTCAAAAGTCTATTGAATAATTCATATATCTTAAATTATCTATAACAGTGTTGAATATTTAAAAATCACTGCTGGGCTAAGAACAGTTTTGCAAAATGTGTTTTTACAAATGTACATTTGTTTTAGTTTGTAAAGCTGTATAACTGAGCACTTAAGCAAAACTTTATTTGTGATTGCGCTCAATAATTATTATGGTAATCTAAAACTTGACTGTCTAAAGAATTCATACACAGACAGTCAACATTACAATAATATAACCAATTAAATAGTCATATAGTAAATGTAAGAATGTAAAATATAGTCTCACTGGAGTGTTCTGCCTCTTTAGTTTTCACGGTAAAGTCAGGAAGTAAGCCACTAGATGTCCATGAAAATGCAGCTGGTAGTTTGATTGTTTTTTCAGAGCTTTTAAATCCTAAAATTGCGTGCAACAATTTTCCATTTTGTATGGGTTTTTACCACAAGTTAATTGATAAATTGAACTAATGTTTTACTATTGTTTGTAAATTAACATACTTCACATTCTATCAATCTGCATGTTAAAAGAGTTGTGTCGACATAAAAACCTCAAAAGGTCGATGCAGACAATGTTGGTCGTTATTGGGAAAGATTCTGACCTTGTCTCAAAACGTTCAACCCCTCTAAGTAATGGTTTTAATGAATTACCTGTCGATGCTCAATATCAAACCATGTTTTAATGAAATGTAACCGTTAAAGCATATTACTCTAACGATATCAATTTCTTCATATCTAACTTAGTCATTGGCAATATACATGAGCACTTTGGCTGTATAATTACTAGGAACTCTGTAATTACTAAGAATGTTATCTCACCGATAAAACTGACCGTTCTTTAGTACGTAACACATATATATTGTTCCTTATAGACAATACATGATAAATTATGTATATTTTATCTATACAGCGCAGTTTTGTTTCAATGATATTAAAAAATTTGAACGCTATCTGATAACGCGTCTCAGTGAAGAAGCGACAAAGGTATGAAAGAAATGGAAACGTCTACATTGGTTAATAATGAATAAAAACAGTTATATGGTTATTCTAGCCATGACTATATAAAGCATCTAATGTTACATGTATAATGGGACTCTCCTAGATATTTTAACTTCTTCAGAAAAGAAAAATAATTTAAAACCTGCTTTTGGCGAAATGTATTTAACAAAATGCAAGACCACCTTTCGAACAGAGTTTACAAAATATGTATATGCTACATATATATAACCAACTGCTAGTCTTCAAGCGGTCAACTGATAACTGATATTTGCGAGCAACTTGTGGAATATATATATACATGTATACGCATTATTTTACCTGATGGACAATCGTTCTCGTCGTAGAAAATGCTGTAGGAACCAGTTGGCCATGAAGGCGAATCTCCAGGGTCTGCTTGCTCCTCAGTCATGAAACAAAAGTTAAGTCTAAATGCATATCTACTATATGGGCCCAGCAAGGCACTTCGATTTTCTGGCCAGACATCTGGGGTCAAATAGCGCCAGCAGGTGCCCACGTCGGTTGAATTTGTGTCCTCTCCTTCCTTGTCCTCAAGTGACTGGTTGTGTTTGTTGTTGACGTCGCAAGAAGATGATGAAGTGTATGAGGATGTTTCCATGTAAACGAAAGTTTTCCGGACCGCCAACCTTTTTCAACTGACTCTGGACATCCGTGTCAAGAGAGCATAAGGTTCTTTAGGTCAGTAGCTTGTTTTACCTTCTCTACCAGGTCCTGTTAATCCTAATAAATTTTTACAATATTTAAAATATTTTCTTATCGTTCGCCGTCTTCTACTGTAATAATTTTCAGATACATTGATAAACATCCAAACTTTGTAATTCCCGATATCTGAGAATCGGCATCTACATGTAACATGAAACTGCTAGTTTCTGACTTGTTTTGGCCGACATTATTTGCTGTGTTAAAGGCAGCTTTGCGGCTGTACTTCAGTTTGTAGCTTACAGACCTGCAGAACACCCTTGGATGGAGCACCCTTGAGCACAGGCGTCAAGCCTCCACATTGGTTATGTTTTACAATACTACAATATTGTGGCAATCTCCCTGGCCAGTTACCCAAACAGGTTAACAAGACATATGCACCCCTTTAGTCTCCGCCAAACCCATGCAAACTCGGACTTCTTTAAGTACTCTGTTCCCCCCATACATGTACCACAGTCCTGTGGAATAGATTACCCATGCATATTGCGATCCTGCCTGATCTTGATTCATTCAAGCAGGCAGTGGCCTAAATCAATTATTAATCGTACAACAGTTGTTTTATCCCTTTTATTCTTTTACTATTTTTAACAGTTTTAACCGTCTTGTTTCTCTTGACTGTGGGAGTTATCTTGCAGTAATTTTATCTTTTATTAACACCCGGCGTGCACCCTGCCCATAATACTCGTGAGAGGTGTGAGGCAGTATAACAAGATAGATAGGGTATCCAACTTGCAAACCTCTGTTTCGCCCGAAATATTTCCGATTTAAATGATAGGATGGGAGCTGCATAGGCGACACAGAGCGTCAATCGAGCATAATCAAAATGCCTGAAATCAAATCCAAGCGAACTAATTTTTAATCTTGATGCTTTTAAATAATTTATAATCGAGCTATTTAAAAGCTTTGTCGATATACAATCAAATAATGATAATAGTGATGAGCTTTTCGATTGCATGTCCATCTGATAATAAGCTACAAAGTCGAAAAGAGTACAGTCAGGTACGACGTATTTGGTTTTTATTTTCAGTCGGTACACCAGCGGGCGCATCGGCTAAAGTAAATTTCTTTAGAAACAAAAAGCTGTGATGTTTGATACCACTAAACGGTTTTCTGCTAACAAGTGTTGAATACACTTTAGGCGGTGCTCATAATGTATTTCATTTCAACAGAATATATTATAATTATATGTTAATTCTAACTCAGTTTATGTTCTTTGATTAGCTAATTTTCTAAAGCTAATGTGTACGTAGAGCAGTTATCATCGGCAGCTGAAAGCTTAGACTTTTTTGATCAGTAAAAAGCAATACATGACGAACTGCAAGATATAATATAAGGTATGATTAACTGATCCTTGGTCTACATATTGTTTATTAATTTCTAAGGAAGGAGTAAACCATTGTTAGCAAAAAATGATTTGTAAAATGTTTCTGTAACAGAAATTCTTAACATACGTGAAATATATGTGGTTACATTCGTCGGTTGACATCTTGCGTTTACCCATAAACACGCCGTATACTGGAGTCATTTGCTGTCGTGTACAAACCTGCTTTCTATAGAAACAAAAATGAAAATTATCATCTTGTGGCTCAACCTAAGTTTTACTTACTTGTCTAATAAATTGCTTTCAAAAATTGCGTGAGGAAAGCTTACTTATTGTTCACAGGTAAAGAAAACACACTTACGCGTATTAGGTAACTGACCTACATTCAGTAGCCTGACACGTTTTCTGCTTCTACATACATGTTCATAAGCTTAAATTGTCTTTTTTCTGTCATAAAGCAGGCCATTATACAATGTAGTACATTGTATCATAATGATATACATTGTTTTAGAAAATTGAAAATATCATCTATAGCTGTTATGTATTACATTGTCGTTTGTCAAAAGTTTATTTAATCTTTTTCGCACAGATTTTGTATCGCCAGTAGCTTCATTATCGCACTATAAAGCAGTATCTGTATATTGATTATTCAAACTATGTGATTTTTTTCTATGCTTTTGGGCAAATATTCTAGAGTAAAGTAACATTTTACAAAGCCGGTAACAGATGAAAACAGTGAGCGTTTATCATCGAGAGTTGAAACGAAAATTGCAGATCGTGGCAAGACCGATATCTTGGACGGAATATCTAGACTTCACCTGTGCAATCAACGGAACTTGTTATCAATCTCCAGTCACGTGATATGAAGTGTGCCAGAGGGAAACATGTAACGCAGCATTTGCCTTACTGCCCCCATCCCACCAATTTGTTAACCGGTTGATATTTTAATAGGGACTTTGTTACATTAATTTTTTTAATTGTTTTAAGCCAAAATATTCTTTTTTTGGTCAAGGTCACTAGGATCAAGGTCAAGATCACTGTTACTTTAAATGAATTTAAGAAAAAAATGGGGGTCAAGGTGACTGTTTTTTTTTATTCTACAATTTCTTAAGGCGCTGTTTAAACCTGCTTTGGTGGCATTGCCGCGTCTTCTTGTTTAATATTGAGCTTCATACTTGGTTTCCTTTCATTATGTATGTACAGCATTGTATAACATTAACAAGAAGCAGGTTTGAACGGTGCCTGTAGAAATTGTAGAATTGAAAAAAAATCTTAAATGAAAAAAAAGAAAGTAACCTTGACACCCAATCAGCCCCAAGAAATTTTTTTGTTTTCGCTTACAACGATTTAAGAATTGAAAAAATAATATATTTTTAGTAACAGTGACCTTGACCTGAAATTTTAGTTTGCCTTAAAAAATTTAAAAACTTCAAAAAAAAATAATCTTTTTTATTAACAGTGACCTTGACCGTGACCCTAGTGACCCTGAATGTAATCCCAAGCCGCATCTTTTTGCCAGCTACCTTGATCACGTAAATGACACCAGGGGAGACGCTCCACCTAACTTGATTTATTGCAAGATGAAGAGCTGAAATTCAGGATAGCAGATGACCAAATATGATCAAGAATGGCCGTTAAATATAAGAGAATCTTGGAGGGGCATATAGGTTACATGTCGATTGAGACCGGATATAAAAACTGTCATGGGTTTTTGGGAACGAGCGCATGTGCGGAGATAATGCAGCGGTACCGTTGCTCTAAATGATCAAAACAATGTACATGTACAAAACGTGATTCAAGTTCTGAACAGGATAAATGGCCTAACAGTATCCGCATGAAAGCATGTTTGATGTGAGTTCAAGAATTACATGCTTTGAACCTAAATGGACTGATTGTTTTTTATTTAGTTCGCCGAATCGAATATGTAATTATATGAACCGTGATGCACTCTACACCGACTGGGTGACATAAAACAGGAACATATATCTAGACGTTTACAACAAGAAACTGTAGATCTATAAAGATTATATAAAAGTGCATGCACTTAAACCAACAATATATGTACAGGGTTCTATAAACCGAGTGGAAAGCCGAAATTTTAATTGCGGTATTTACATATTAAGTTACGAAAATTCTCTTTTGTGCGAGCAATAACTGTGAACAAATTTTCCAACGATGTCGAAGGTTAAGCAAGGCACCATGATGTAACAAATAATAACTTTATAGCAATTTGTATTTAAGTTATAATTTACTTGACAAGTGTTCATGTCATTCATTTCAACTTTAAATGATACAGCCGAAACATGTAAATATAACTTTATTCTGTTTTAAATAAGGACTACCATTCACACACAAATACAAAAGTTAACGTGGAGTATATATCCCTAGAGACTATCAAAGCACTCAACTTGCTGACAGATGATTTCAAGTATGAACTTCGGTCCATATCGCTTTGGTGGCTACAGACCCGTTTCCCTTTTCAATTGTTATATTTCCTACAAGCCGCCTCAAAGAATACCCAAGGTGTAACGGTTTTATAGCATGTATGAAACTCTAGTTTCGAGTCTGAAAACACAGATCATTTCAAAAAAGCTATATAATACATCAAATATGTGAAAGGGATCATATTATTCTGCTTTGTAGCGCCAGGGCGAAGCATCTTAATGAAAGTTAACAGAGGTTTTAAATATATGATTAATGTGCAAAGGTTGAAAAGAGTGCATGGTTTTGATATGTCAACTAGAGCAATGACACCTTATTTCGACATGCCCGTAACTTCGACATACTCCTGCAATATTTAATAATAATCTTAATTGCTTTGTGTTAATTAAGCACTTTGACCTTAGTTGAAATCTTCTTGCACTACGAAAATGAGCTTGTAAGCGACCAAAGTCGGGAAGTGACTTTCTTGATTCCATGTCGAAGTATGACACATACAGATCTTTAAATTAAAACTCAAATTGTCTTAAACTGTCGAAATAAGGGTACTTTGCTCCTGATGTAATTCTAATATGCCCATGGTGTAAAAACATGAGTTTCAAGTTTGTATAGTATAGTATAGCTATGAATATCATCTTGAAATAGCCCGAAATAAATAATTAATCAATTTTTTGTGTGGGGTTTATACAGCAAGGTTTACCGGATAGGACTTACAAACTTCGTAAGATTTTGGGTCATGGCAATTTTCCAACTGTATTTGCTAAAATTATAAAACGTTTTGTTAAAAGAGGTTACGACCCTACTGTTTTGAGACACACCGCATGTTTGGTGTTCAACCCGTTTACAGTTGGACGCTAGCTCCCTCTTTGATGTGTCTGACGGAAGAGGGGAGGACTCTGTGATGGGCAGTTTTAAATCCCACTGGGACGAAACTGTTTTGATTTCTGTCCTCTGGCCTGTTCGTCGGGCCCTTAGGGTTTTCTCTTGGTGCTCGCCTTCTGCAAAGGCATTGAGTACATACGTTTTTTGGTTCTCAAGGTTTGCTTTTATATATTTATACACGAGCATTTTTGTGTTTTACATACCATGCCTTTTGTTTCCATTGCGTGTGTTAGAGATTCACCTAGCAGGGATTACTTTTATTTACACTGTCCTGTGACTTTGGAACATGGTGGGGGTAAGAGTGAGGTTGGGTGCGCACCATAAACCGGTTTAAGCTCCCCAGTGGTGTTTTTGCCACTGACCGTTCCAAGGCGGTGCCCCACTGTGTTCCTTTAATTGTTCGTTTTGTCCTCGTGTGTTTGCTTTGTATGCTAGTGTGTGTTGGTAGTGTATGTTTGTGTGTGTACATGATTGTGTGTGTGTGTGCGTGTTGTGTGTGTGCGTGTGCGTGTGCGCGTGTGTGTGTGTGTGTGTGTGTTGGTGGTGTGCACTTCTGGGTGCTGTGGGGCTCGTTTTGGGGAGGCTGCGTTTTTGGTACGTGGCATTCCCTGTTTGATATTATTTTTATTTTTTTTTCTCTATCCCAAAAATTGAGTAGACACTTATAACGACAGGAAGTAAAATATTTCAAAACAATATGAAGATTTTAGTTTTATTAGAATCTATTATGGTGTTTTGAGGCTAAAGGCAAATTTACAGACATGTGGTTATCAAACTAGTGAAATAGGTGTTTGTAAGTTTATTTGTTTATAGTTGATAAATATTGATTCATCAATCTGTTTTTTCATGGTTAATCCATAACGTAGAACAGGGGGTGGAACGTAGCCCTGTTTCTTCAGAGGGTTAAGCGACTAACCTGTATCTGCGGAAGAAAAATGGCGGACAGTGCTTTCTGAAAGATAAAAGTTCGTCGCTTAACCCTCTGAAAAGGGGGGGCGGGGGGGGGGGGGGGCCCCCCCTGGGGATTGTGGGGGGGGGGGAGGGGGGGGGGGGAGGGGAGGGGGGAAGGGGGGGGGGGGTATGAAAATGCTCCTTTTGGGATTAAGGACGAAATAGGTCTACTTATTTTTTAAAGCGTGGATGCGCAAAACCGTTTTTTTACATACAATGTATTTGATATTGTAAAGAACAATCAAAATATGTAAGTTTATACATGCATATTGATACAGTAAACTCCGTTTATAACGAACGCCTTTGAACCATTTAAATATGTTCGTTATATCCGGAGTTTGTAATATCCGTTAACCATTTTCATATAAAATAAATGAAGAAAAAAAATCTGGTCGAGAAAATTTGTTCCTAATATCCTGATTTTCGCTATATCCGGAGTCGTTATATACGGATATTACTGTAATAATTGAAGAGCGTAATAGCCGTCTCTTGTCACATAGGTTATTGCATATAACAATGTATATAATACTAAAATAAAAAGTCAAATCAATCAGTATGGAATTCAATGCTTTATTATAGCATAAGCACGACTAAGAGTAAACAACAAAATAAAGAAATTACACCTCATTTCTACAGCTAATGTGCAAAGAGAATATAAATGTTAAATCTCGTCGGCAAGCAGTCCTGTCGGTAAATCGCTTGAGCATCCAAAGGAAACATCGAATCCTTCAAAACAACACTTCTAGTAAGCTATAAAAACAGTAAAAAGATGATTAAGCAGAGTTATACAGCTATATCAATGTAAATTCTTAATTTTGACATCGTAAACATAATCATATTCCTTGTGCTATCAAAAAGTGTCCCGATACTAGATTGCTTTAGAAAGCTTGTGGTTATACGATCACTAGATATCGTAATGTGATCAAATATGACATAACTATATTATGAATTAAAATTAATTTATCTTTCTGCAAAACTGTATTTTTCATGTAACACAACTTAGTATGCGACTGTGGCCTAGTCTTACGTGAAAATTAAAAATATGTTTCATGCCGAAAAAACATAAAGATTTGAGAAAAGTTTCTACACAGTGTAATTGGAGACACTTGAACGTTTTCATTTAGGTTATTCCTATGTGAATTTAATGCATAATTTCAGATAATTTACCTTTGGAGAGAGAAACACCACCGCCAATTCCTCCTCCAAAGCCACCTCCGAAGCCACCGCCAGCTCCGCCTCCAATTCCACCTCCAATTCCGCCTCCCATTCCACCTCCAATTCCGCCTCCCATTCCACCTCCAATTCCGCCTCCCATTCCACCTCCAATTCCGCCTCCTATTCCGCCTCCAACTCCGCCTCCCATTCCACCTCCAATTCCGCCTCCACTGACAATTTTTATTACTTGAGCTCCACTACGACTTCCACCCATGCCGCCGTATCCACCATAGCCACCACCGTAGCCGCCACCGTAACCTCCTCCATAACCGCCCCCTTTAACATATAATACCACTCTTTAGATAATAAATACTCCGAGATAAAGCAATTTTTAACTTATCAGATTCCTATTTATTTGAAATGCCAAGGTGATTTTAAACAAGCTTATACTCATTACCAGAACACATCTGCAAACTTTCAAGATATTAACGTACCGATTCCACCGCCGATTCCACCACCGATTCCACCACCGATTCCACCACCAATTCCACCGCCAACTCCACCACCTATTCCACCTCCTCCGCCTCCAAGAACTGTAACTACACTTCTGCCGCCTCCCATACCGCCTCCCATTCCGCCTCCCATACCACCACCGTATCCACCTGCAAATGTTTTGCACTATTAAATTTACATACTGATATACATAGATTTTCCTTAAAACAAAAAGCTTAAAACAGTTGGAATACCAAAAAACATCAAATAAACATCGGCTAAAACATTGTAAGGATTTGGTGGCATATTTTCCAGACCGGCTTATTTTCCAGTCAGAATTAAGTACCTTTTCAGCGCAAGAAGATAAGAAAGGCGTTTAATTTCTGTCAAAATTGTATGCATCTTAATTCTAGTGGGAATATAATCTTTTAAATGCATGAGTTTAAAGTGCAATAACGGTGAATGTTTTTATCACATACATATGAATAAACACACGGCTTATCTTATTTAAACAAGAAAAATATATTCTACTTTATCTTAGTTTTATGCCCGTTCCATCCGGCTATGTTTCGGGTCCTTTTCCATTGCAAGAAATTGGTGGCTTGTTTTCCAAACCGGCGGAATTTCAAGACTGGATTATTATCAATATTTAGGGTTTTAGCCGAAGCTTTAATACATGTAATGAAAATAATACACCTTTGTTTTAAATGTGTACGAGTACCATTTTTACAAACTTTTGCTACAGTTAAATGCACTGTTGCCTCTCACTGTCAAGATTTTACAAATCATATTAACTTTTTCATGTCCCCCGTAATACTATAGCTTGGTAGAACAGACTGTAAAGGTTATCTGACCACCTGATCATGAATGAAATAATTGGAGAGTTGATTACACAAGAAGGAAAAATGAATGATTCATCATTTAATAATCTCTGTATCCGCCCCCACCTGTCCTACGGCCCATTCCTCCGTATCCTCCACCGTAACCACCACCATATCCACCGCCGTATCCACCGCCGTATCCACCTTAAACATTAAATGTAAAAGTAAATGCTTGAATCAACAAAACAAGCACCAATTTAAGAAAGTCTATTAAAAATGTTGGTGGGGTTCGTTTTACGACAGCGTTACACTTAAAACACTTAGATAACTCTGATTTGAAAGACATTTGAAAAACTTTATAATTTGGAATTGAATAACTAAAACAAATTAGAAATACTTTACAGTATTTTATACAGAAACCGTTTTATTTGATGATTCATTCTAAAATGTTTTATTTTCAGACAGTTTGAAGAACCGTATATTTCTATCAAATTCTCAGCAATATTAAACGTTTACTTTCACAAACGTTCCTAAACATGTAATAAACTTTCAAATCATTCAGAGACTATGTTTTGAATTCACACTGGTCCTTCCATTAATATTTTTTCATGGTTAGCAACTGAAAATAATGTAAAGAAAACATTCATTATTCTTACGCGCTACATGTTCGTGCTTGGCTTGACCGTTACATTGTTTTTATATTATTACAGTCTTGACATGTTTCGTATCCCGTAACCTTTCTATAAGACAAAGTGAAATTAAACGTACCTCCCGATCGACCAGAAGAACCGAGTCTAATCACAACTCCGCCGCCGGAGCCACCTCTGCCACCCATTCCTCCGCCGTATCCACCACCATAGCCTCCACCATATCCACCTCCCATTCCACCACCATATTTACCACCTCCCATGCCGCCACCGTATCCACCACCATAACCTCCGCCATAGCCACCACCCATAGCGCCACCTCCCATTCCTCCACCTGTTACTACAACTACTCCGCTACCGGCACCTCCACCTGCACCACCTCCGGCACCGCCTCCGATTCCTCCCCCAATTCCTCCCCCGATTCCACCTCCTACACCACCACCAACACCACCTCCGATTCCTCCACCTACGCCACCTCCGATTCCTCCACCTACGCCACCTCCTATTCCTCCACCTACGCCACCACCTCCACCAGTGACAACAACTATCCCACCTCCTGCGCCACCTCCAGCACCACCTCCTGCGCCACCTCCAGCACCACCTCCAAAACCTCCACTATATCCATAGCCCCCTAAATTTAATTGGTATGACATACAACTTTAATATTCTCTGTTATTACACATATTCAACTTCAAAGCAATATGATGCACGTTTATTATTAGATAAAAAGGAAATACGGTGACATATTATTTAAAAATAGCTTTATACATGTATAAGGTAATCGTTTTTTATCCCCTCTCAATAACTTCATAAAATCACTGCTTTTTCTGAGAAATTAATAAAATCTGTATCTACCTTCAATCACATTTGCCATGAAATGTTTTCCAGCGCAACAAATGATAAATTCATAAAAAGTCTCTGTAGCATGGTTTCAACTCCAAAGCAAAATTTATGGATGAAACATTTAGTATACAGCGAAATAGTTTATGTATGAAACCCATGATAGTTTATGAATTAAGATACATTACCTTTACCAATGGCCATGGTGGCTCCAACGAGCATAGAGAATAGTATAAATGACCTCATTTTGAACTGATTGTCTGAAAATTAATTATAATATTTATGTAAAATTGACACTGCTCTGTATTCTAATGCTGAACGATATATTTTAAAATTCTGCATTACAAATTTACAAAAAAACGGGAAATTAGAGCAATGACGTTTAATCAGATGTATCATCCATAAACATTAATTTGAATGACGATATTGTTTTTAATTTCTATTTTCGTCAGTTAGATAATTAATTATGTGAAACGATTACAATACATCAAATTTATTATCGTTTTATCTTTTGTAAGGATTTTGAATAAACGGTTGTTGAAACACTTCCTTGTAACACTGTTCAAGAAATTGCCACTTTTGCGTTTCTAAACCTACAATTTTAAATTTTACATTAAAGAATTACAGAAAAAAACGCAAAAGATCCCGAAATTGAAATACAGTCATATTTGGATTGTCGATATGTTGGATTTCTATTTAAGTGATATTAATCTGCAATGCATTAATGAGACATGCACAAGAAAATCAATTATATATCATTTTGTTTTTATGAATTTTGCCTAGTTGCTGTAACATTTCCATTGTAACACGGAAGAAGTAAGTATGTTGCAAACTATTAATTTCAAAACTAAGTGTATGTAAATAGGCATTAAATATTACAAAAAAAACGTAAAATAAGAATGTGGTACAACCTTTATTTATGGCTTGATATAATTTGGATTTCAAAGAGGGCATTATATTGGCATTGTTGTACAAAAAATATGCATTCACAATACATATTATTCAAAATGTATTCCTATTCATTTTATTTTATGGTTTCCAGTGAATAATCCAGTTATTTCAGTAAATAAAAGTGATAATCCACGCTATAAAAGTGGAACCATTTTTATTTTTCAAAATTTAATCTATAACCCGGATTTACTCAAAATACCACCGAGCGTAATTGATGCTGAAAACCATGTGATGTATACGTCGTTCATTATTGTACGTACATTTTCGCTTATGTTTCTGATGACGTTGTCCGACGATTTTCGATATTTTGTAGGGAATATCACTCAATTAAAGTATAATTTTAACCATAAAAAAACAGAAATTGACCTTGTTCGGTGTAATATCAGTACACCGTGAAAAAAACAAAGTTTATATTTGCACTGGTACAGATGCTAGTAAAATATCCTTTAGACCCACTGTGAAATTGTACGCGATGTTACACCGAAATCAACAATATGTTATAAAATTGTACTACATCGTTGAGGTTATTCTTAACAACTTGTCAGACAGTTATCGTAAGTTAGAAGGGAATGTCCTTTAAATGTAATAACTCCTAAAGACTTCACCTCATAGTGACCTGATACACCGGTAAAAAAACTCAAAGTTTACATTTGCATGGTACAGATGTTAGTAAGGTTTCCTTACACCGACTGTAATTGTCGCAATGAACCAAATAGATATGTTAGAAAAATATACACATCGTTAGTGATTCCAGTTAAAGTAGTAACTTAGAAGTAAGTAAACAATGTAATAACTCAGTATTATCAGTACTGTAGTAACTTAGTAGAAAGTGTAGCAACTCAATATTAATGGTTTTCACAGTAGTAACCTGATAGAAGTTAGTAACTTAGTAGTAACGGTAAAAAAAGTATCACTTATATATCGATGGGTACGTAATCTAAGGCCTACTTACACTTGCCATTGACAGGCGATTGAAGCTCGACTATACAGGTTCGAAATCTTACTTTTGAAAAGAAAATTTGATGCATCTAAACAAGCTACTTGTCGTTTTAATTAGAGAAATAACTAACTCATTTAATCAGAGAATAATTAACTTAGTAAGCTAAAACATATCTAATGGTTTACTTACCTGTTTGTGTATGGATGCTTGAAGTTCACTGGCGAATGCAATTCAGTGGTCGATTCTTCTTTCTTATATAGTATTCCCGTCAGAAATTTAACAACCTCCCATAAATCAATCGCACAAAGTTCATGTCTAAAGTTTATTACTAACCACTGCAAAAATGCATGTTTTAACAAGCAAATTAAATCTTTAAAGAAACTCTTCAGGAAGTGGTCACAGATAGTATGTGTAAGAAGTTGCTAAGCGTTCAACATGCACGATAAAGGTAATAATATTTCGCCTAGACAAATGTTAATATTGATGTAAATTTTTTAACTTGATTTTAAAACAAGAAATTGGTTGACGAAAGTTTAAGTTTACATCATTTAGCTATGCGACATGTCCAGTTTATGATATCGTTAGAGACACATAATTTATAAAAAATAGTCTGTAAAAGGAAACTCAGCGGACACACGAATACAAAAGGGGCAGTATGACTGAAATGACAAAATGACATTCATTGTCAACCTTTTGATATCTCTCTTCTCTTGTTATGGCAATGCAGTAGAAAATGTACAGTTTATAGAACTACACTTTACGAAACTTCTAACGCCCCCTAGTTCAATATTAAATAGTTTTTGTTTGATCCCTTGTATATCAACAAAAAATTCAGCAGATGCATTTCAAGTAATGGCAAATAATGTTATGTAATAATTTCGCCCATTTTTAACTCTGTTCCCCGATTTTCCGGATGGGTGAACAATATGTCCTAAGTTGCACGTGCTGCACCTGTTCAACTCAAAATAACATAAAAGTCCGTAATTAGACGACCAGTCGATATCTTTAATTGAAAAACATAAAATGGCCCGAATGTCAAATTATGATACGTCGAGATCGGTAGGTATTTTAGAAAGCATCTCGCAACAACAAGAATTTGTTACATTTACTTTTTGCTTTTTTACGCTATTGGAAATAAAAAATCCTCTAATTTCCATTTTTTCAAGTGGATGTTTTCCATTTACTACCCCATGTGATTAGTATCCATCTCATATTTTTGAATTTTAATATGAATTGACAAATCAAATTTATTTTTGGATTACTGTTTATTCATCTGTGCGAAAACTTTATTTGTAGCATAAATTAAATTTTCTAAGAATTGCGTCCATAATTTTGTAACAAAGTGTTTTATATTCTTTGAATTCTGAAGAGATACTTTAGAAAGTATCATAATATTGTATGGACTCAAAGTTCAATTTCAAATAAGTGGCGTTAAAGTCGCGAGATGCATTATTCGACCTTACCTTGTGTCAAAATTTGCAGTATATGTTTATAAATAGTATTTGTATCATTACAGAATAGCGCACTGACACGCGCTTTAGATGAGCGCTGTTCAGTTTACTTAGCCGGAATACTTCGTGAAAATTATTGTTGAATTTGTGATTTGATAAATTTTATTACTGTTTTTATGAACTTGCTATCTTTAAAGTAACATTATGTGATATTATATGGGCGAAAATCGATTATTTTTTTAATATCTTAGTCGACAGACTAAGTGAATTTCAGTTTGTATGGTCATGTCATAAAATCGATCGTAAAACAAAGAGTTGATGTCGAAATTGTTTGAAAGTTTGCAGTCACTTTTGTGATATGTTCTAAATTTCATAACGACTGATTTCCGATAATTTGACTTATTGCACAATATATTCTAAGGGGCGTAAGAAGTTTCGATTATTGTATATCGATTGGTATGCCGAAAACATTAGTTTTTTATGCACTTGTTCATTCATACTCGACTGCAAAAACTATTCTTGCACTTTAGATGAAATCAACCTAAACAGAGGAAAGTATGAATTTCAATTAAGAATAAATGTTTCTTGTCTAAGTTGGTAGTTCTGATGTACGCTGAGTAGTAGTGAACATCTGTATAAGGCTTTCTAAAACTGACATATCGTTGAGTAGTAGTGAACATCTGTATAAGGATTTCTAAAACTGACATATGTTTGAGTAGTAGTGAACATCTGTATAAGGCTTTCTAAAACTCACATATCTTTGAATAAGTAAAGTATAAGGCTTTCTAAAACTGACATATCTCTGAGTAGTAGTGAACTATAAGGCTTTCTAAAACTGACATATCTCTGAGTAAAATTGAACATCTGTATAAGGCTTTCTAAAACTGACATATCGCTGAGTAGTAGTGAACATCTGTATAAGGCTTTCTAAAACTGACATATCGCTGAATAGAAGTGAACATCTTAATGCTTTCAAATGACATATCTCTGAGTAGTAGTGAACATCTTTATAAGGCTTTCTAAAACTGACACATCTCTGAATAGTAGTGAACATCTGTATAAGGCTTTCTAAAACTGACATATCATTGAATAGTAGTGAACATCTGTATAAGGCTAGCTAAACTGACACATCTCTGAGTAGTAGTGAACACCTGTATAAGGCTTTCTAAAACTGACATATCTCTGAGTAGTAGTGAACATCTGTATAAGGCTTTCTAAAACTGACATATCTCTGAATAGTAGTGAACATCTGTATAAGGCTTTCTTAAACTGACATATCTCTTAGTTGTAGTGAACATCAGTATAAGGCTTTCTAAAACTGACACATCTCTGAGTAGTTTTGCACATCTGTATAGGGCTTTCTAAAACTGACATATCTCTGAGTAGTAGTGAACATCTGTATAACGCTTTCTAAAGACTGACCTATCTCGATAAGTAGTGAACATCTGTATAAGGCTTTCTAAAACTGACATATCTCTGAATAGCATTTTACACTTATATGTCTAAGACTATAAGTGAACATCTGTATAATTTCTAAAACGGCCTTTCTAAAGAGTGCACATCTGTATAAGGCTTTCTAAAACTGACATATCTCTGAACCATTTTCACTAGTCCAAGACTAAGAACATATGTAAATAAAGTATGATACAGCAAATATGAAATTTCTTGACGTTTGAAATTTTTTTTCTCAGCAGCTTATACGTATCGCCTGATAAACTTTAACTTAACACCACCAAACGTTCAGTCTGGGATTTACTGGCATCTGTAATGCTTTGTCTTCTCACTATACTCCCCGAACATTCTTTTTCGCATGAGAGACTGACATATCTACTTACTTTCCGCAAGTTTTGATCTCTGAAATGTTTGCTTATTTACCTAATTTATATCGCATGATTTTGGATATATCAATGTACATTGTATTTAAAGTTCACATTTAGCAAAAACTCTAAACATATTCCAGATAAGGCAGTGCCTTAATTTAATAATAATATGTCTAAACATTGCTTACACTAGGTCATTGAACTTGATTCTTTCATTGTTCGTTAATGATTTTTTCAGAAATCAAAACGTTTAAACGCGACTGATAAAACTGCTTAAAACGTGAAGGCAAAATATCAATCAATTGCACGATTCCCTAGAGAAGTGAATATTGTATGAAATCAGTAAATTCGATTAATTTATTAATTGATTTGATTTTGTTTTATCGCAAAGTGTATTTGTTTAATGTTTCTTTAGAATCCATTAGATGTGTCATTAGATTTGTAAATGTTCTGTAAATCACATTGAATCCAGTTTATGGAAGCAAACGCACAAAAACATTTTAAGTAATGACTTGCGACGTGAGAGGCTTAAGTTTGCCTTCTATTTTTGAGATAAGAAGTACCGAGTTACCTTGCCGATAAAGTGCATAATGCTTTAGTGTTGAGTGAGAATTGCCACTGAAAATAACTTTAATAAAGTAAGAAACTAAATATTACTGAGTTAAAGTGTGCATTCCTGAGTAGTGTCTTTTTCATTTTTTCATAAATTTAAAACAGAAGTTTTGCATTTTCTTATTTTAATGTTCAAGACTGCAAGCAAAAAATTGTAAAGATTCCACTTTGTCACCGCTGTTGTTTAATGTTGTTTGATGTAAGTAAGTGAATATTGTATTACGTTTGTGTTTAAGACATATTTTTTTACGTCTGCCTTACTCAGTGAAATTACCGTGTCTAAACTATATTTGATACTGTTCTTTGGCAGTGCTTTTAGAATCTATTGTTCAAACTTGCTTACAAAATATTACAAAAAAATCTCTTTGAAAACAGTGACACCGATTAATTGATTGTTTGCTGATTTCCCATAAGTAAAAAATGTTTTATTACGATTGATAGAAGGCAAATATCAACATTTAGAAATTCCCTCAAGAAGGAAATAATTAACAAGATTTATATTTTTCAATCGTAATTTATCAATGCTTAAAGAATGGCCGTAAGTCTTGTTAAATATTGATGATTGTTTAGCATTTAATTATTTTTAATTGCTTATACTTTTTTGAAGTCATATGCATAGCAATTATTCTGTCTCAGTCAACTTGTTTCATCGTTCCTTCAATGATTATCCATTGAAATTTGTCTAAACAATTGGATAAGCTAGAGTTATGGTCCTTGATTAATGTACTCCGCCTTAATGTCCCCCACTTACGTGTATATATCAACTTTATACCTTAACTACGTAGTACTCCAGTCAAGCACAGTACATAAAGTGAGATAATGTAATTAAAATTTGGTAAGCTTAGGTTAAGATACTTAATCACTACACTCAATCTCAATGCCCTCAATCAATGTGTGCCGTCTTAACTTAATACTTGAATAGTCTTGAGTGATGCTCAAGACAAACATATTACATGAGGCGACATAAAGCAAAAAAGATCCCAGCTACAGTTTGTTTCTTCATCACTGCACTTGGTCTTATTGTTCTTTATTAATGTCTGTAGTATCAACTTTTTACCTTAAATATGTTTTGAGTTATATGTCGGAGACGCATATAACATAAAGGGAGATAATTCGAAAAAGGACTAAGCTAGAGTTAAGGTACTTAATCACTGCGCTCCAGCTTAATGTCCTTTATCAATGTATAATGTCTAAACTTAATACTTATGTTTTAGTTATGCTCCAGACAGACATATTGCATAAAGGGAGATAATTCAAATATTTGGTCAGCTGGAGTTATGAGTTGTTATCACTGCACTTTCTCTCATTGACCTCTATCAATATGTGAAATGTCAAGTCAATCTCTTTTATACTTTTCGGAATATGTTCCGAACAAATGAACATAAAGGGCTCAGCTAGAAGTATGGTTCTTTATTACATCACTTCCCCTCAATGACCTCTACCAATGTGTGAAGTACCAAGTCAATCCCATGCATACTACTCGGGTTTTGATCTTCGGAAGCTTTTTACATAAAGGGGGATGATTCAAAAATGAGATCAGCTATCGTTAGGGATCCTTTTCACTGTTTTTTCTCTCATTCACCAAAATAATTGTAAGAAGAATGAACTCAATTCCTATGATACTTATCTTTTTATGCTACTGACGGCATTTGGTTAATTATGCATTTGAGAAAATGGGAAAGGAGAGATAATTCATCGGTCAGTTGTTTTATTGTTCTAGAGTTCAAAATATGTGCACTCCACATTACCACCTATCTTTGTTCTAGAGCCCTCGAGTAGATCTAGTTCTACTTCGGATAAAACTGAAGAAGAAAGAAAAGAACAAAAAGAAAAATACAAACAGAAAGGGCAGACATATTTAATATTGTAGTTGCAACGTTTCCTATATAAATGGAATCTTTCATTTTTTTCAAAACTTCTGTTAGCAATCGTTCTCTCTGTTAGTTTGCACGTGCTTCAATTCATATTAATATTCCAGCTCGCGAGCACAGATATCGTACCTTTACTTGTTCGAAAATGTTGGAAATAAATAAATAAATATTAAGATAAATATTCAGGTGACTTCTGAATATTAAAAAAAGAACTATACAAAATGATTCATCAATACCATAAAACTCAGCACTTACCACCAATTATACTTACAAGCAGAATAATAAATCATCCAACTGTGGGACAAAGGCAGCAGACCAGTTTCAAAAATCTTAATAAAGGCAACGCTTACGCCTTTTGTGAAGTTAAAAGACAACATTATATATAAGGTATAGATAACACAAAGCACTGAACAAACACCCACTATTGTTCTAAGAAAAAGATTGAATCTTCTATCTTTAGATACCACACTGGAACAGTCAGTTATAGGAAACATCTGTAACTAACCTGCCAATCTTATATACTTCCCCAGATTCAACCTAAGAGAAAATTATGATAATTAAAATATGTCTCCGCTGAGGAAAAGTTCTAATGTTAGTGAAGCAGTGCCTTAATATAAAATAGAAATGAAGCAAAACTTGAAAAAAAAAACTACAAGTAAACTTGCCTACCAATAAACACAATGACTTATATGTAGTCAAAACACCGAGAACCTAAAGTGTAAGGGCACGGCTAGGCAAGAAAGGAACACATTTCTATCCCCCTCCGTCCCATGCAGTATGAGCAGGGTCTAGGTAAACATATTAATATAGTACTAAACGTGAATAAACATCAGTCATCAAACCGAAAGTGTTATGACTGACTGTTAAGGGATCCACCTTTTGTATGCTCAAACCAGAATATAGTTTTAGATGATAGGAGTTTTAAAAACTCAACTGTTTTTCATCAGAACTTTAAAAGATTTGGCGGTATTCGTCCTTTTGAGTGGTAGCTCTAGTTAATTATAATCAAATCATAACCGCCAAGCAATATTTCGTCCAAATGACGTCCTGATCGTAAACGAAACGCTTTAAAAGATACAATTGATTTATTTTAAACAATTTTAACGGTGTTTTGTCTTTTTATATGAACTGAAATACCACAATGTTTTACATACATGCTGCTCTTTATGTCTAATATGTTTTATAAGTACCTGCAGGCTTGTGAAGACAATTTTTGCTTCTAAATTTCGTCATAAAGGCCGATGATAAATTTATATCCGCCAAGTGACTGCAAGTGTAAATGTCAAATAAGTTTAAATATTTTGCGATGGGCTTGGATGATTTCTTCATCTGTTCGGCTAAATCGGGAAAGCAATTTCACAATGTGTGTTCTTGTTTCTTTGATCCAGTTTGTGCATTGCTGGTTTGATCAGTCTGCAGTACCGAACATTCAAACGGAAAGTAGAAGTTGTAGGACAAACCTGTTTATAAACAAATCATACTAGACGCATACACTCTGATGATGGTTTTACTTTAGCGCAGCCAGAGTTCACATTGTTATGTTAAAAGCTCCACCAGCACAGTATGTGTTCAAAGTTTAAATAAAATGAATGTTAGTCTTGAATGTGGAAGAGTGTAGAGATTATTAGCACCACTTTGTACAGTCATGCAGTTGGTCAAACTCAGCTGCGCAATGTTTAAAAGAAAAACCAAGGTCCAATTCCTAGTGCAGACATGATTTATGTCCTCATATCAGCTCTGATACACACATTATTTCCTGACAAGTCGAGTAAGTACATGAGTTTTAGTATAAATAAATTGTCTATGTGCATGATGTGTGTTAGAAAAAACAATTTATTTAAGTCTCTGGATATGAGTAGAACTGTATCTTTAAGGTTTCATACTCATAGCTTATTTAGACTGCTTCTACAAACAGACGGCCAGTAAACAATACATGAACTGTGACAAAGTCTTTTTATGATTATTGCGATTGACAGCTTCAGTATATAAATAGACTGAATATATCTACTGTATATTAAAATCAAAGACTATGATACATTGGTAAAAGTTTCAAATGCAAAAAGAAAACATTTATGTGCTTCACCTATTGTTTTATCAAAGTTTTAACTTTTTTCATATATAATCAGCATATAATTACACACATATTTTCATTTCAAGCTCCATGCAGCCAGGAACCTTTGCTCGAGTATTGTTTGTATTATGCCAAGCAGATTTATAACCATACCATGCTCAAGGTAGGCATTTGATATTATTCTATATGTAAACAATGAGTTGTGATCATAAATGATCTAATTAATCATCAACTGACCCAATGTTTTTGATAATTATTTTAGTTTCATTACTTTCATGTTTACAGATACATTATAGTACAATGTTTGATTTATCTGTATTAATAAATTAACAGGCTCTTGCCGTCTCAAAAACTCCCAAGAATGTTCTTATGTTAAGGATTACATGACGTGACATAAGGTTAGAGACATTTCTACATAAGTTGCACATTTTTCAAGAAAATGGTTGTGTAAAAATAATGTTATTACATGTAAATACATTCCAGTACTAAATAATTTGTATTCTATTCTGACCCTACATCATATTAATGTCTAAATATAGACCGACTTGGAAATTTCCGTTTCTATTTTTAAGACATGATCTTGTAGCTGATTTTCTGGAAAAAAATGACCATAATATCTATATTTAGATAAGACTGTCCAAGCTGATTAATACGCAAGTGTGCACAAAGGAACTATATTATATGTACAATCATGATTATTGTTTGTTCAATTAATTTACATAAGTTTGAAAATAAAGTGTCAATATTAAAGTTTTACATCAAACTGTGCATTAAAAGAGTTTCAGGAAAATTTACTTTGAGTTTATCGAACTATATTGATAAGCGTAGGACAAAAATTCCAATGGTCGTTGTAAGACACAATCCAATTGTGGTGCGAATACTATGGAAGGTAATAATCCTCAAACAATGTTACTTAATCCAAACTTTTTTGGTTATAATAATAAAAATATTATAAATGTCAATTATTCTAGGAGTATAAATGATCAAAATGTGTTGATCACTATGAACAGTAATATTACTTGAAGTGAATGTTTTTGTTCAGATATTGATCCAAATGTAATGGATACTTCACTATTGGCACGTGCAGCGTATGAATAATTGTTTATTAAGGATTCTACTAACATTCATACACAATTACTGCAATGTATAATTTTATTACTAAACTGTTTCTGTATTTTATCTAAGTATATTTTATGAAGGATAAAAATATTAGTACATCATTCCTTTTCATGAACATATTAGTAAAACTAGTTGATTTATGCTCAAAGTAAGTCTTTATATCATGTTCTTAATTTTGAGTATATTCCACAAAAACAGTTGACATGTAACAAAGAAATTGGACCTTATCTAACGGAATCTTCATTTTTTGTACAGAAAACCCATAAATAATTGTTCATGATAGTTTCTGCTTATTTTTTTACACAGTGACCACAAAATATTACAATTGAATTTAGAATCCGTTTCATTGGAAATTAGTAATTTTGTAAGTTTTGCACAATTTTTTTTGCAATCGTTTATTATATGGAATAATATCTAAGGAATTGATGTAAAATATGACTGCCACATTTAATGCATTAGAATAAAAGACTACATGTAGTTGATATATGATGAAAGTTTATCTGTAGATCATGTTTTTATTGTCATTGATTTCTACAAAAACAGCTGATTTCTTTTTTTTACAAAATTTCGATTTTATGGAAGTGACTGCTTTACAAGATATTGTTTTTAATTCAATGAAAACCTCATTTCTGTGTGAAACACATGCATTGTATATATACTTAAGGACAAAAGTTCTGTCCGGTTCAAAATTGTTTAATTAAATTTTGATTGTACGTCATTTTTAATTTTTTATTTGCAAATTTATATTTTGTGACTACTTGCTACATCACAAGGTGATTAGAATTCTATACAAAAACATTCAATCAACCGTCACGGCATAAACCATGAATTTTACATTTATCTAAGTTTTATGTACATGCAGCTTATAATCACAAACATTTAAAGTGATTCTTGTTATCAAAGGATAGTCCTATCGAAAAACGTAACAAAATAGACAAATACTCAACATATGTTGTCATTTCGTAGCTTTCAAGATAGCAAAATTAGCGAGTTTTATGTCGGCGCCTAAAATGTGGGTGCCCGCTTTTTCGACGTCACGTGATTCCATGATATCTTTGATACCGAATCGTTTGTGTTCTTATACCGGACAGAACTTTTGTCCTTAATTATAAATGTTCTTAAGCTGTATCCTTTGGAAAACCAAATTACTCTAATTTAAATTGAATTATGTGCTTGGGGAAAAATTCATGGCGAAACAAATTAGTGCTTCAGATTGAATATTTAATCAAAAAGATAACAAGCTGTGATGTTCGCTTGGGAGCAAGACTGATGTAATATTGTGAAAGTGCTAATGGTTGTTTTTGTGAAGACGGCTTAATGTAAAGGTGCAAACACTGAAATAAAACGTGGACCTGATTGATTGCAATGTTGATATCGTTAAGTGCTCTGTCTGATAATTCACATTAGCACAATTCCCTATCTTCAAAAACAACATATCAGATTTCAACACATTATTTATGCTCTAGTGAACACTTCAATTTATTCCAATTGCTCTGTGACAGGACAGTACTGTTGGAGGTTTGAATTATGTTTAGTTAATATAAGAGTAAAATGTAATTTCTCGGACTCGTGGAATGTCTGGCTGATACGGCATGGATTTCAAATACTTCACAGCTTTCTCTGTAACTGTTCGACTTCTGTTAGTGACAGGTAAAATAGTCTTATTTTATTGTAATGAAACATGTGTATGTAATTTTAGGAGTAAGTAGTGCTCTGTGAAAATTTGTTGATTATTCATTTTGAAACTAAATCCATTGCTTTTTATAGAGAAATGCTGTTTATCTTTGTTTGATAGTGCCAATTTTGTTGATAAGTGATGAAGACTAGCTCAAATGGCATGAATGACACAAAAGCTACAACAAAATGACAAAAGATTTATGATATTTAAGATCGTTTTCGTACAACCTACATGTAATTGCTTTCATTTTCATTTTGATATGTTTTTGAAAGCCATCTGTATGATGTTTAGTAAGAAAAACAGCACTTTAAGGTCATGTTGTTAAATTTTGTTTTGTATGAGAACTAAAATTTTCTCAATCTTTAGTCTTACCGCCAAATAATGCGTTAAGGTTTCAATATAATCAACGCTTTTTTAATCTTTATTATTCTTCATGATAAATATGATAAAATTAACTAATACAGTACCGCCAGCGTTTCACTTCCGCGCGTTCTCGATTACCGATTAACGGTTACCGCACCGTAAACGGTTCTCGTTTCAGTTTAGTTAAATCCGTGTAGCCAATCAGAATGACTCTAACCGTGAAACGTTTTTCGGGAACCGTGTAGCCAATCAAGAGGGCTGGATGGACCAGTTTATTATACGGGTATTGTGCGGGCCTGATTATTATTTTTAGAATATTGAAAGTGTTTAGACAACGACCTTTATACTGTAGTCTTTGTTTGACGAGTTTCCGAGTGCGGTACGAAGCCTGTCGTTGAAATTAAATGTACGGGAAATTGACGATTACTTATAACTATTGATACATGTACTAATAATTATTATGACAAAATCGATTTTAAAGTCCACATGATATATTCGTGAACATTTTCGGTCCTCAAATAGGCCCGCAGAATTCCGCACAATAAACATTTAACGGAAGCTGCAAAATGTTGCAAATCTGATCGTTTGATGTAAACAGGTGATTATTTGTTATGGTAAGCATAGATATTGTGTAAATGTTGTTACATAAATGTAATTGAAGTGGCGCTATGAGTTTAAAGGGTTGTCACTACGTAAATGTAGAGTACAAAGGAGATTTCCATTCATCTGTTCATCACAAAAACTGACAAGTCTGAAGTTAAAAAAAACCCACTATATTAACTGGTATTATCTTGTTCTTTATTCTGGTACAAAAAATAAGCTGCATAATAGCATAATTATTTGGTCTTTCATAGCTATTCATAGCTTATGTTTATTGTGTTGCGTATTGTAGTTCTGGCTTCCATGACTTAGCATTGAATCCTACAAGTTTGTGCGGGTGTACCTACGAGTTTGTGTTTTTAAATATGATTTACTGCTAAGTACTTGTAAAGCATGTGTCCGAATTCTATGCAAGTTTCTTCAGAGGTATTCCCGTGCACATAGAAGCAAAGATATTTGGCAAAAGAACGTGATATCGATAATGAAGAAGTACTTGTATTGTGTACAGTCGATAAGGTGACGAAACTAATTTGTTGACAAGAGTTTGTGTTAATTGTCACTATCATCTTAGGTAAATTGCCCAGAGGGTAGTAAGTGGTGATTCATTAACTTTTCAAATAGATGATAAGTGGATAATTAAATCATTCAGTCAAGTTTAACAAAATTCAAAGATTTGATGTTTTTGTAACAGCGCAAAAACAAATTTACACATCGATTGGCAGATGTCCATGCAATTATGCATTGATGTTGTGATAAATTATCGGAAACCTCTTGTGTTGTGATTGGATGAGTGCATAACAAGCAACGCTTTAAATGTATCAGCTTGCAGATCATGATGATTAGTGACGCATGTTTCCTCAAAGCTTTGAAATGCAGGATTTCCTGCTAAAAACATAGATCTACCAGTGAGTTGTCCAAAAACCCGGGGATTTTGCAAAAATCTGGTAATACTGTAAACCTAGAAATTATTTCACTCGTTTTAAGTAAGCGAAATTCGCAACACAGTCGATCCGCAAACTTAATTAGTCGCAAAATCGTTACTTACAATGAAAAAGTTTCTAGCTTTTCATCTTAATTTTTGTTCACCTCGTCAATTTGCTAGTATCCGCGATATTGGTCAGTTTGTTGAATTTACAATTTTTTGAAGAGTTATCTCTGTTAGTTGTGCCTTAAAACAGGTACCGGACAGAACAATGTATGTTTTTAATTCCCATATTGTACATTGTAGGGCATTTAGGAAGTAGTAGACTGTTAAACGGTACAAAAACAAATTATGTCTCAGACTTCGCGAAATTCGTCGGTCCAACGGACATGTCCGAAAGATTTCGAGTCAGACCGAGCTTTTTTAATCCGGATACGGACCGACTGTCCGGCATAAATTCAATGTCGATATTTGGATCGCTTCGGTCAAAATGGTGTCCTTGTGATTCTATGAAGGAACAGAACCGGGAAAAATAGAAAAATGACTCCCCATGAACGCTCAGCCCAGAAAAACAGTATGAAAAAAAGAGAGTTTAAAGAACATTTAAAAATTAACATGATTATTTTACTTAAAACTTTGCTTTTTTGATTTTCGGTCCAGCAGATTTGTATTCAGTCCGGCAACTGTTTGGACCTTGCAGGTCCGAATGTCCGGCTATTTTTTTCAACTTTCGCGAAGTCTGATGTCTACTGTATTGAATAACTGAGATTACCAGGCCACTGTTACATCCACTGTTCAAGTGAGAAAAGTGTGACTAACGGAGAGCCAATATTTAGACTATGAATGCATTGTTTGATATCGCACAATACAAGTGAAAAATTCATGTTTTCTGCTATTAATCCAATTGATATTATCATGAATTTTGAATTTAAAAAATGTTTTAATGACCGCAGTTAAAGGGGTCTCAAGAAAATGAGACTTATGAAAATGACTGTAACTTACTTTGTGCATCCATTGACCAGTTGTCACATTGTATGATAGATATTATTAAGTTAAACGTGCAATACGGAGATATATTTGGAAGAGTACCAGCTACCAGCTATCTCGTATTGTACAGGACAATGTTAAATAACCTTTTTATTCTATTATATAGTTTAAATCAAAAATGATTCACTGAATATAGATTTCTGTCTTTTCTGTATTTTCCCAGCTTAGTACGAATGCAAATATTATTTGTTCCTTCAATAAAAGATACCAGCGATAAGTTTTGTGAAAATATCCAAGTCTTACAACATTGGCATGACTTGCACTTTTACCCCTTTGAGTTAACCAGCAAACGACAAATAATCCTGATATCAAGACGATTAAACTTGCCGTTAAAAGGGTCAGAACTCTTAAATACTTCACCCGATTTTCATTTGGATCATTTTCACACGTTTTGGTCTTTATTGTATGTTTAACATGGGACTGTTGTACCGTCCAAATATGGGAAAAATACAGGATTTTTTTGTTTGAATGTGCTACCAATATGGTAATATATTGTACACTCACGTGTTGCAAATAAACGTTCACGATTGGATATATAAAAAAGATATAGAATAAACGATCGTAATTCGTCTGATTGAAATTTATGACATTTTGAATGCTTACTTTAGAATGAAAATACATATACAAATTCATTAATTCCGTGCACGATTACAGCTCACAGTCGTACCGTGATGTAATATAAAAGATAAGTGATAAATCAACTTTTGTTGTGAACTTGAAATCAGCTTCAAATTGCCAAAGTTGATATTGACGCAATAGACTGCGATATCTGCTCACTGTGTATTAAAATTAAGCATTAGAAAAGGATTTTGCTATTTAATATTCACAGAGTTCGTGATACCGATGGAACGCGAGCATTAATTAATTTTTTTGTAGTCGTGTAAATGTACGGTGTCCATACAATAAATGCGAAAAAATGGAGCCGAGAACAATTCTAGGTTTACAGTAAATCAATCTTTTATGGCATATGATATATGATGAAACTTGCCTTCAAAATTATTTTTTTCTCTTTATCATAATTATGAAAGTCGGACAACCAGGAGTGTTGACACCCCTAAGTTCCATAGTGATGTATTCAGCATAGCTGTGTCGCCAACCATCAGTGTCCTACGATGTAGTTTTTTTACAACAGTCATTCTATGTTACACAGTCATGTTTTATGATGTAATGTCATTGAAGAAAATGAAAATATTAATTGATAACTAACTTTATTTTCACTTCCAAGAGCCTTTCTTTTCCATCCTGCATAAAAAACTTGATATGGAAAGATAACCAAAATAATGAGCCTTATAAATCCGTGTCAAATAACCTTCAATATTTGTTAATTACAATAAAATCGCGGGGAAAAAAGGACGAAAATCGCGGACATGCGAGATCGCGAAAATATGTGACAAACGGGAAACAACGTACATTTTAGCCTGGAAAGGGGTCAGCAGCTAGATCTATCTAATTTAAGAATTTTTTGAAAATATAACTACAGCTTCAGAACACAAACTGAAAAATATGATGTGCCAGCGCTAGAGTACAATGCTGGAAACCCTATGATCCATGGTTCGACCCTTAAAAATCTCACCTTGACTCTTGAAAATTTGATTTTGACCCTTGAAAATTTAGGCTGAAGAGTCAATGACCCTTGAGTTTCAAAGCCTACCGGACGCCCTGTTAAATTCTTTTTTTAAATTGTTTACTTATGTAATGAAATGTAAATTAAATTTCTGTCCACCATTCATGGAACTCTCAGCCTAAGAGTTAATCTTTATTTTTGTTTCATTGAATCGAATGATAAGTTACTTTAGTTGAAGACTTTCGATGAATATTTTTTACAGTTGAGCCCTACTTTGCCCAAGAAAGGAACGTGCCTAGGTGTACTAAGTTCATTTTCTATCAGGGAGCCCCAGTTGCATGTTGTGGTAGTAACTGATTATAAAACCCAGTATTTTCAGTTAGTCTTTACAATCATTTTGACATCATAATTATGTTTTGTCTGCATTCTTCAAGATGCTGCAGCCAAAAATACCTTTCGAGCCTCAAAGTGAAAATGGTAGCCACACATTAGATTGAAACACAAATCAATTATACCTCTTATTTCGGAATATTCCAGGCGTTTAAAATGACCCAAAAATTTATAGTCCCTGGAGCACTTTGTATTTCAAATTACTTGTAGCCTTTACATTATAAAGAGCAATCCCTTACCGGTGAAACTGGCAATTATTTGTATGAAAAACATTCCTTACATTGCTTTTTATTTGTAAATCAAAAGAACTGCATTACATTATATTAAGTCTTGTACATGTATAGCGCATTATTTTTTTACGGTGATATTGCAAAAAATAGGAAAAGTGTTCTGAGAATGTGTTAAGTGAGGTTACAGTGGCAAAGGAATGAAAGTAAAGTATACATCAAACACTGTTCTATCATTCATTATTCTACCTGTAAATTCATTTTTCTATAGAAGACAATGAAGAGTATTCAATGTGCTCCTGGTACTTAAAACTTTTGTCATGGATTGTCATCAGAATTTTCATTTTTACCATGGTTAGGGATGTTGCAGAAAACGCCATAGATTAATATTATATCACATCAGAATTCTGTTTACTATACCCCTGTAACAAAGAAGTTGGAAGTGATGCCATTATTTCCAGCTTATATATGCATGACAATTATGTGTATGGGGATTGTTACTCAGTTTGTTAAAATTTCAAGTTTTACATATTCCTTTTCAGACCTCCTTGAATACGGGTGAATATGACATCATTTCTGTGGAAAATCCTCGGCTTAGAAGCTGCCAAGTCAAATTAGGTAAAGGTAGTAATTAATTTTTCTCAGCTTTTGTTAAAAACTTTCAAACGAAAATATTAGGGGTTTCTGTCCGGGCAGAATGATCATGATCTGTGCTGGAAACAAAGGCGGGAACACTTTCTACCAGAGTGGTATTAAACGGTTAAATGATGTTTCTTATGCACCTAATGCAGTGATAAATGTAACTTTCTGAAAGTTATGATGCTTCAGTTTATCTCAATTATTATCATGTTAGTAAAACAAATAAAAAATTTTTTTTTAATTTTGTTGTTATATGGTGAAAGGAAACATGTAAATTTAATGTATATTATTAGCTTCATTTCACAATGTTTCACACTTAGTCTAATAACTACATGCTTATTACTACATGTACATCCCTTATTTTCACTATTAAAGTTTCATTTCTAAAATTTGAATTTTTTTGTTTTTTTAAAAAATTTTTTTCAAATTGTCAAGCACCTAGCTCACATATAAATAAACCAAATACTATTTATCTGTTGCTGACTGGCAGTTTCTAGATGTACATTTACTAGAATTCACAAGAAAAATAAATAAAACAAGTGGATGCTTGTACAGTAGTTGGTATGTTGCTCTAGATTAGTGTGACAGACAGTATGACAATCCCCTGAGGGGCAATTAAAATTTGGCCACCTGCTGATTAATGACCAGTATTGTCATAAAATTGTGCAGTACATGCCATTGTAGGAAACCACCATTTCATTGTGTTCTTTTTTAACACAGTGCCTTTAATACATTTAATGGAAGGTGTAATTTATTCCCAATATTATTTAGATGAAGACAATGGTATATTTATTTTGATTTTTCAAGTTATAAAGTTCAGATTGACCATGAATGTCTAGAACAATGCTTACTTTTAAAAATAATGTGAGAAATAACTCTCATGAATTATCTGTTATTAGCAGACAAAATTGAAATAACTTTAAAACCACACTGGTATAATATTAGCAAGTATATGTGTCCTTTTAGACAAAAAAATCACTTGATTTATTTTATAAACAAAATGTATATGAAATCTGACTTTTTATATATTTGGCATATGAAATTGTCCTTTCAAAGAAAAGTACATACTAGTTATTGAGCCTACACTATAATTCATTTTTATTTTGTTCCTCTGTTTTATAAAGGTCCTGTTGTTGAAATATGAGACCTTTAAATTCTTATCGTTGCACTTTAAAAATTATTGATTGCCCCAGGCAGTATTGAAATCCTTATCAGTATGTTATGTAAGATTGCATAACCTTATAAACTACAGTATCACAAAGCAAGGTAGTGTAGATCCAGATGTTTCTGTCATATAGCACTGACCCAAAGCATAGTTGAACCGTGTTATTAAAAAATTAAATCCAACAAAATTATAGCACTATTAAAAGAAGGGATTGTCTCTGATTTTTTTTGCTGAATCTGAGAAAGCAGTGGAAATTGTGCTTAATAGCTTATACTTGGCTTTTTACCTGAGACACTGCGTCTTTGTACACATTTTTATCTTAATAATGTTATCAAAGTTTTGAACCTTTACTCTGCTGGTAGCAAATTATTCTGCTTTTCTATGCAAATTGAATGATTTTTAGAATAGAGACATGATAGACATACTGATATTCTTTATTTTTTGTAGAAACCATGCCTATGAGTATGATGAGAATAAGTGTCACAAGCATGCAGTGATGAGGGAAGTTCAAAACACCAACATATGAAAACTGTAGGAAAACAGTCAACCCTTGCAGTGTGAAAAATGATGTTTTTTGTGATGATCCCTCAACCTGTAAAGAGTTAAAAAGTTGGAAATTCTGAATTGAAGATTTTGTTGGAACTTACACTTCAGGAAGGATGTTTTATTTCAGTAGCAATTATTTGTAAAAGTAGAGAGATTCAAGAAGACATAAATAGAGCAAAACACCCAAGATAAAACAAAAAAAATGCTGGAGTAGAAATGTATGATGACGGTAATAATGGGGAAATGCACTACACCTACAAAGAGCGACTTAGCGTCATTTTTGTACTCATAGATATAATGCAAGGTTTTGTGTTGATTTGGTGATTCAGTATTATTACGTATAATTGCTGGAATAATTAACTTCGAGAAATGGAGTAATAACCTGGGTAACCCGATCAGTTTGTCACATGCAGTCAAACTTATGAACAACGGCGGCTCAGTGGAAACCACAAAATTGGCTGTTGTTAACAGGTGACTTTTGTTCGGAGATGTAGACAGTTGATATAGTTCCATCATACTAAACATTGTTTATCAAATCAAGTTTTATTATCAATTAATTGCCAGATAAACTGCGTGTTTTTCAGTTTAATTGTAATAAATCAAACAATTCACTTAAAGCTGCTAGCTCTAAGATTTTGGTAAAATAATAAATTTCTTCAAACTGTATGTAAATAATGTATTTTTGAACATTATGGTGTTATAAAAAGACTCCAGTATAAATTCATGTCACGTACATCTCTAAATTTTGAAAAATACACTACCATTATAGTGTAGCGGTGCCGTGTAACCAACCTTTTCAATCGATTTCTGCAAATTCCTACCTAGATCTTTGCTTATTTTTTTATTCTAGGCTTTAGTTTTATACTGATGAATAAAAATGTCAACTTTTTTGAAAAATACCTTTTTTTAACGGTAACTGAGAGCGAGCAGCTTTAACGTGAATGCATTAATAAGCTGAATTAAACAATTATTTAGTTGCACAATGTAAAATGCAACTCCAAATTGTGAAGATATTCTACATCAAATAAACAAGCAATTAAAAGAGCTGATTTTCAGTAATTACCGGACACATGGTTCGCACAGGCCTTGAAAAGTACTTGAATTTGAGTCAAGTGCTTGAAAAGTACTGGACTGTGCTGGGAAAAAGTCCTTGAAAAGTACTTGAATTTGAAAATGAAACTAGTGAATTTGTTTAAAAGTCATTGAATTTGTATGTTCTGCATAAAAAACGTCCAAAATTATTGTATCACGCATTAAAATGACGAGAAAACAGTCTATACGTATCAGTCCATCGAACATGCGGACGTGTGATGTATCAACTACGCTGCGGATTGGGGAATTTAGACACGCTTGCTCCCGGAGTGATTTCCCTTTACCAAAAGTCATGGTCTGGAAAATTTGTGAAAATGCATTTTCTCATCGACATTGCTCACGAATGATAGTTATAAAGCATGGATAAAGGAGTTTAAGGGGGAACAAACACAAGTGTACTTGCGTTGTGTTGAATAAACTTATACACATAGCGCATTATGGGAAAATGCATTGAAGAGTCATCAACGAAAAAAAAGCATTTATTAACATGATAAACAAAATCTGATAAATAAACGTTCCAATGAGTCAATACAGTCGTTCCTCATGACAAAAAATCCAGATTTGAATAACAAGTAAATATTGCGTTTCAAGACATGTATTTTGCTTGATATTAATTTGAATAACCAAGATGCATATTACATTGTCTTCCAAATATGATTTAAGGCGACATTTGACTATGTATCCCGACATGAAGTCGAATTTTTCGCATCATTTTAGTCCTTGAAAATTAGAAAAAAGTCCTTGAAAAGTCCTTGAAAAGTACTTGAATTTTGTCTCAGAACTTCTGTATGAACCATGGGACAGTTTCATCTGATTAATTGCATGTGTTTGCTTCAGATGTGAAGGTGACAATTAAATGTTAGAACCTCTTCTAATTATCAAAAGCATCTTAATTTATTGCGCCCGTCTTTTGAGGTGCAAACAACTTTACAAGAAACAAAAGCCAGCTGTTAAAATTTCAGTGGGCGTTCGCATCACAGTCCCGATTCTGGAGATGCTTTTTTCACTGGCCACTGACCGCAGACAGTAGGTGACTGCTGTTCCCAGTCTTTTAAAGAGCAAATTTGGATGGGGGATATTCTGACTGGCTGTTGTCAGCAGGTGACCTCTAGTTAAAGGTGACCTTTTGCACAAGTTTGACTGTATTGTCGAATTAGAATATTGATTAGATACTGATTTTTAATGAAGACAACAGAAAAAGTGTAAAATTTAGGGCAGTTGTATGTAAAGATTTAAATTTTTGTCGGCCGCCGCCTGCAGGAGCCTGATATAGTTGTAACTTTTGGCGGTTGGGTGTATATGCTTTGGTCCGGTCCGATTTTGTCCGGGACCATATCTTTTTCATGCATGAAGGGATTTTGATGTTACATGGCACAAATGTTCCCATCATGAGAGGGAGTGTCGTGCCAAGAACCAGGTCCCTAGGTCTAAGGTGAAGGTCACACTTGGAGGTTAAAGGTCAAATTCAAGAATGACTGTCCGGAGCATATCTTTTTCATGCATGGAGGGATTTAATTTAACTTGGCACAAATGTTCACCATCATCAGACGGAGTGTCATGCGCAAGAACCAGGTCTCTAAGTCTAAGGTCAAGGTCACACTTAGAGGTTAAAGTTCAAAGTCAAGAATATCTTAAGTTGTCTGGAGCATTTCTTCGTGCATGGAGGGATTTTGATGTTACTCTGTACAAATGTTCACCACCATGGGCTACCCTTGCTTTTAGAATTACTTCCCTTTGTTGTTACTATAAATAGCTTATATTGTAACTTTTTTATTATTGGCCGTAGAGAAAAATCGAGACCACTTTTCTGTGGCACAATATGCATGTTACATCCAATATTTATGTGTATTTTGACCCATCTCTGCTTGGTTAGGAGTTAGCCCTTTTGACATATGGTGGGCTCGACATGTTGCACGTGGGCATCTAGTTTAAATAGTTCACTAGAAACACCTGACAATGATGCCCAATACATGAGATAAATTTCCAAGTATTTGCAGTGGAAATGGTGATGAAATGTTAGCTGTGAATTTAATATCAAATGGTCAGAATATGCTTTGAAATTTTGAAAGAGAATATAATGTCGGTCAGTCCGTCACATAAACTTAACGTTGGCTATAACTTTGCCATTTCTTAATATTTCTTTATCAAACTTCCCAATTGTATTGCTTATGATGAAAAAGTCGTCATGCCACCAGATTTTGTAGGTAAAGGTCATATTTGACAAAGTTATGCCCCTTTTTGTGCTTAGATTTTGTCACCAAAACTTAATGTTGGCTATAAATTTGCCATTTCTTAAGATTTCTTCATCGTACTTTCAAATTGCATTGCTAATGACGTAAGGGTTGTAATGTACTCAAATTTTGTATGTCAAGGTCATTTTTGACAGAGTTATGCCCCTTTTGTACTTTTTTGATTGTGTCACGAAAACTTAACATTGGCTATAACCTGATAACTTTGACATTTCTTAAAGCTGCTTGCTCTCAGTTACTGTTGATTTATTGTTTTTAAAGATTGACACTTTATTCATTAGAATAAAATGAAAGACTGTCCAGAATCGAAATATAAGCAAGAATCTAGGAAGAAATTGATTGAAAATGTTGGTTACATGGAACTGCCACTTAACATGTTTATATTGAAATTTCAAAAGCGTTTGCTTATTTTTGTAAATTTAGAGATATACCGGACTTAAATTTATGCTGGAGCCTTTTTATATGACCATATGTTCTAAAATACGTTATTTACATGCAGTTTTGAGATCTTTATTTTTTAACCAAAATCTGAGAGCGAGCAGCTTTAACATCAAATTTTCAAATTGTATTGTTAATGACAAAAAGAACGTGATGCCACAAAATTAGTAAGGTCACAGTAATAGGTTACAGAGTTATGTCCTTTTTTGTACTTAGATTTTGTCACAAAATTATTGGTTATTTTGACAAAGTGTAAGAGGGCGACACAAGTGTTCTTTTCAACACCAATCTTAGTTTATAGTTAACATGGTTAATACATGTACTTTCCAGACACATCAGCTGAAATGTTGATGATCTTATAAATCATAAAGAAGAACATGATTGTTGTTGTTGTTGAAGCTTCCCTTATAGTTATCAGTTCAAAGTCTTGTGTGATACAGGGCACATATATCAGTAACCACTTGAAGTATTAATTTAAAACTTTGTTGTAGTGTTCAGCGTTACTCTTGACTTAATATCTTGTTCTTTATGGTCATTCTTTGTACTTTGATAATACACAGATTCTTGTCTTTGCCTTTTACTGCCCAAACATTTTATTTATTGGTAAACACTGAGAAAAGTTGAGCTCGCTGTCTTATGGACAGCTCTTGTGATGCATTAAAATAAGTTATGCTAACTTTATATATTATATTTATACAATTGTATCATGATGTTACTTTATTATTATACCCCCGAAACGAAGTTTTAGGGGGTATATAGGAGTCACCCGGTGGTTGGTCGGTCGGGTGGGCAGGCGGTCTGTTGCATTTTCCTTGTCCGGAGCATAACTTGAAAACTACTAGTTGGAATTGAATACAACTTAATACAATGGTCAAGCACATTGAGAGGAAGTGCAGTGTACAAGAACCATAACTCTATCTTGACTAATTACAGAGATATTGCCCTTTGTTACTTTTCCTTGTCCGGAGCATAACTTAAAAACTACGGGTTGGAATTCAATACAACTTCATACAATGGTCAAGCGCATTGAGAGGAAGTTCAGTGCACAGGAACCATAACTCTATCTTGACTAATTACAGAGATATTGCCCTTTGTTACTTTTCCTTGTCCAGAGCATAACTTGAAAATTACTTGTTTGAATTCAATACAACTTCATACAATGGTCAAACACAGTGAAAGGAAGTGCAGTGCACAGGAACCATTAGTCTATCTTGACTACAGAGTTATTGCCCTTTGTTTTTTTCCTTGTTTGGAGCATTGCTTGAAAACTACTGGTTGGAATTCAATACAACTTCATACAATGGTCAAGTACATTGAGAGGAAGGGCAGTGCACAAGAACCATTACTCTATCTGTACTCATTTAAGAGTTATTGCCCTTTGTCACTTTTCCTTGTTTGGAGCATAACTTGAAAACTACAGGTTTGAATTCAATACAACTTCATAAATTGGTCCAGCACAATGAGAGGAAGTGCAGTGTACAAGAACCATTACTCTATCCTGACAAATTACAGAATTATTGCCAAGAACAATATCTATTTTATTTTTTTTTTGCAAGGTATTCTGTTACTACGAATTTCCTCAGGTTATAAACAGTCTTCTTTCAGGGGTATTTATAACATTTAGTGATAGGTCTAGTTTTTATGGGTATGGTCCAGATACAATGAGAGTCCTGGCACTACAGACATTACTGGTTCTTTTACAACAGAACATGCAGCCCCGGGTTAACGTCTTCATCCGCAAGATAACTAATAGTATTAATGTCAGTGATGGAGCCGGAGATCAATCTGGTGAATTGTGGCTTACTAGTCCAGTGTGTTATATGATTGAATTATGGATCCAAATATAAAGATCAGTTAAAAGAAGTGTGATTTTACATTGAACATGAATATGAAGCTTGGTTTTACAGTGTGATGTCAATGATCAGTACAGTTACCAGGGTAAGTGATACATACACCTGGAAAAGGTTAATACCATCATACCTTGAAATTAACTGATTTTGTTACAAGAGAAGAGTAGGTAAATGTGTTGATAAGAATTATAAGCTTACAACAAATGCAATACTGTACTGATTCTTTTACTGAAATATTTTGGTGGTGCAGTGGTTTACGCTCTGGAATACCAATCTGGAAGTCCCTGGTTTGAATACCATCCAGGGCACTAGAAGTTTCAGTGTTTTATACCACATAGAGATGAACTGGTTTGAAACAGAAAGTCTCGCATGTATCGGTAGTTCGGTACAATTCATTGGACACACAAAAAACCAAGGGGACTATTTTGTGAAAGAGCTAGGATCTCGTACCTAGATTCCCGGTCATTTGCATCTGTCTTTTAAACCTGAATCTGAGAGAAGTCTTCGTAGTTCATGTACACCCAGGACAGGGTTCATATAGTAATGTACAGACTCTGCCCGGGGAAAATCCTAGGGTTGACCGGTGACTATAAAACAATCTAAATGAAGTTTTAACTTTATCACTTTTTATTTATTTCCAAAATTACATTCTAACACAAGCGGCTGCTTTTCCTATATAAACAAATAGGGAAAAGCCAAATTTTAATTAACAATAAAAATTCAGCAAGTTTCTCCAAGGACAATGTGCGGTAAATGACGTGACATATGTAAACAAGTGCGTCCAATTGTATTTCGCGTTTCATGGATACAATGAAGTTATGCTACACGTTAAATAAAGTTTGGGATAGTTTTCAAAGAAAGTCGTTTGGATGCGAAACATACTACGCAACCAAAGTCCTGACTATATTTTATTCAACGATAAAATACAGGGAGATATTTATTATTTCTTAATTAAAATGAAGAATAATTTAGAACTATAAGCAACTTGCTATCGTTACTTTTAGGCCCATTGATAGCCATGAGAGGTACCAGTTTATTGCAGAAATACTTTGCATGATTCTGGTCATTCACTTGATTTCAAATTTATTTGACATTCAAATGTTTGTAGATTATCAGTTAAATCAGGAATGTTATATACTGGATCCCTTGTTACAGGGAATATTTGCAGTGAGTTACAGCTAAAGCTAAGTGAGTAAGTGACTAATGCATGAGGCAATAAAGTGATTACTGGCTGAAGTTATTTAGTTAAGTGTGACACAATATTATTGCTTATACTTTAGTTTTTATCATTCTTAATTACATCATAATCATAATGAATAATTTCCGCCCATCACCAGTACAGCTCCTCAACCCCTTTTCTTAGGCCTAGCGTAACTGGTCATGATAGTATCTATTTAATTGTAACATTTTAATTTATTTAAGATTTTGATGATACTTCCAGTGTATAAAACCAAAAATGTAGATATGAAGTGTAAACTGACTTAAAAATTAAACATTTCCGAAATTTGGAAATTTAAACATTTTTTTATTAAATCAAATGTACTATAGTGTGACCAGTCATTTTCTTAGTTAGAACATTTCCGAAACGATGGTCACTATTTCGACCGAATTTATTGGACGGTAAAGCCTTGAGAATAATGTAAACGAATGGTGAAAGCTTTACTGATTATGCCCTAAAATGGCGAGGAAAATATATATGCGCATGCGTAATGTCGTTTTCTCGTTTCACGCGGCGCATGCGCAAATGTAGATTCACGTTTCACGGTACGCATGCGCAGAAGGGAATTCTCGTTTAACGGTTACACGGTTAAACGATTACCGCATGGTAAACGAACGAAAAACGGTTATTTTCCCGAAAACGCGGAAGTTAAACGCAGGCGGTACTGTAGTTTGTTGTTGAATGTTTTACTTATGCAAAATGTTATAATTTTAAAATTTAGTTCAGTCTGGTGGTTCTTCTGTTCTCTAAATGAAAATCCACCGTCATGTTCTTTAAAAGGTTTTATCATTTTATATCATTTTAAAGATATTTCAAAGCATTCGTACTTTTAAGTATTTTAAATGGCCCTATATCTAATGACGAACTAACTAACGTCAAAACATAAATAATAGAATCTTTGGAAGTATTATAACTGAACCTTAAAGTTGTAGCTATGCATTCCCAGTCATTATCAATAAAATCAGCGGTTTTAAAATATACTACATTACCGTAAAAACAAAAATAATATCAAACAGGGAATGCCACGTACCATTCAATAATCTATGTTGAGTTGTTGTTGTACAATTTATGGGTGGATGCGATTTATTGCAGAAAGCATCGATATTGATTCATTGTGGTAAAATGAGGCATTTTTCGCCATAGGTTCTTCTTTGAAATTGTATTTATTTATCATTTTACGTTCATTGAACACATAATCTATCTTTCGAGAATATATTCTGTTAGATGTAGGGAGTGCCCCTTTAAGAAACGTTACCTGAATGTTGCAAACAAATACAAAAAAATCAGTTCTGCCTTTGCTGAATGGCAACCATTGTTTTTGAAGAATTTGCTTAAGATTTATCATCAAGGTAAGCATACTATAAACAACTAAAAATCTAAGTTTTTCTCAAACTGGGAATGTATATAATGAATTGTATTATTACTTAAATAGCCTTGTGTTCCAAATTGTTTTTAATTTCTCTCACTTTAGAGTTTCTTTGCTGTAACAATTTTATTGCGTTTAGACGTCTTATATACGAAATCGTGCTAACGAATTTGTTATATTCATATAGATGAAAAAACTTTAACTCATAAAGATGTTTTAATGGAAACAGAGAAATATTGGCTTGAATATCGACTGCTATAACACAATACTTTCATTTTCTTCAAATATCCTATATCATAGTTTTATAACAGTGATGTGATTTCCTGACACATTCAATTATAAACTGATGTAAGAGACGGCGACCAAACTTGTCAAAGCGATATGATGAGGTAAGCTCCGCCCTCAAATCACTACCTTCACAAGATACCATTTGATGATGGAAAAAGCCACATTACAGCTTGTAAATAATTCTATCAAAATCACTATTTTGAATTAACTCTTTGCATTTGATCTTTTGACTGTTAAATATTCTATAGAATTAACCTCACTGCAAATGCAGCACACAAAATAACCCTAAAATTCAAATGTGTTCTCTTTGAAATTAAAAGGAAAATCTTGTTAAACGGTTTTGATGGTAGTGATTACTGTATACTGTAAGTCTTGGGAGTTTGGATGTAGAAACAAGCCAAATACCTCGTATATTATAGTGGACACAGAGCAAATACATAGTCGGGATATCAATTTTTATGTACAAAAAGAAAGTTTTGGCAGATAAAGCAAAGTGAGATTAAATCGTATATGTAAGTATATCATTATTTTCAAAATGGTAGATAGGACACATTAACACAAACACAACAATGTGTATAAGTGTTTATATCAATATACTGGTACATGTACTGACTGAATGTTTATTTTAGCGTAAAATTGTATTTATACCAACTCAAACGCAGACAAAAATACAATCTAAGAAGTAATTATAAGCTGGTTTAAAAATTAAGCCATATTTTGTGAGGCTTAAAAGAATGAAATCATTTTACAATAGATGGACAATTTTCTACCGCTTTTATGTCAAAATAACATACAGTATATATTAAACTTTTATGACGCGTTGATTACACGATAACATGTTTATATAAGCAATGTTAAAGTTTTAGATGTTATTAATACTTAAAAGTTCTGGTCATATATGTCTATATATTTTCAACTTAATGTATACAATATCAAGAAAAGGATGTGTTAAACCGTTTCAAAAGTCAGCACATACCTTAGAATATGCCATAAAAACATGATGATTTGCAAGCAATGTTTTCTCAAATTTCTAGCCACCATTGTAAAATAATTTACAAAGGTATATAGAAAATTAAAAACACCTGCGTGGTCTTTTTGCTGTTTTGCTGAAAACAGTCAAAAGTTTAATGCTTATATCTCTGCAGTCTTGCAAACGTGGCACTTCAATCTTGCCAAAGCCTTAATTATATAAAATGGTTCAGCCAGTTATTAATGACAAAACATGATGCTGTAGATATATACGAGAAATACAACAAATTAATGACTGTCACAGTGTTTCAATGTTAACAAATAGCAAATTGGATTTGAAGCAAAAAATTGCAAACTTGTAAATTAATATAATGAATAGACGAATATAATTGGATGTATGTATTCAATCCCATAGTATACTTAATGTAAAACACATATGTGTTCGAATAGAAAAAAATATTGCGTTTAGGTCGAAACATAATTATTTAATAACTTAATTTTAATATTGATATTATATATCAAATGAAATATTTGTTCAATACCAACATTATTTTGTGTGAAATATTCGAAAGTTACAAATTAATTCGATAATTTGCAAAATAAATGGGAAAGTTGTAAAGGTTTCATGGATAAATTACTTATGTGATATACTTACAATTGCCTCTGCGATTTTTTTTGCTACTGAGTAACAGTAGAGTTATGGCCCTTGATGCAGCCAAAATGGCAGTTTCCATCTTTTTTGTCTTGATTTACTATTAAGTATATAACAATAGTAGCGCAACACATTACACACGTCACATGGATGGGATCATACAACGCCAATCATACTCTTTACTTCTAAATATACAAGAACACAACAAATTGCGTGTGGTGTATTACAATGTATTTAAACAGCATGAGGTATTTCTGATTTACTGAAGTATATGCTGACTTAACCGATGCATTGATAATTTTATAAACGTGCATTACTATATAATTTGCTTTTGTCTGTTGTTTTGATATCATTTCGTTAATCTGAAAGATTGGTGTTACACACGCGACAATGTAATTACACTGTGCTTTTAGATCACGCACGAAACACTCAAGTGCTTAAATAAAGATCGTATCTAGTTAAAACACATTTGATATAATAGTCTTTCTAATAAATGTGAAATTACACACTATCGATATTGGTAATTGGTTTCAGTAAGCATTGGTACAGTAAATTTGTACTACATGTAATTTATTTATTCTAGATTGCAAAACACGTTATTGCAACTAAGATTAATAGCTCTCGAGGATCTTTCGGTGTTCAATTAATATCATAGAGAGAGAGAGGGGGAGGGACAGAAAGAGACACAAAGAGAGAGAATGTGTGTGTAGAAATATATGTGTCTTACCTAGGGACACAACTTTTGATCGAACCCTGGGCCTTTTGATCCCGAGGCGAACGCACTACCACTGCGCCACTGCAACTCCAATGCGGATACAGTAAAGCACATTGGCCTTACATGTCTAAGCTACTGACATAACTGATGTGGCGGTAACAGGAGGTAGAATACAGATTGCATTGAATATAAAGCGAAAGTTTTAAATACTCGATCACGTAGATTCGGTTATTTGTTACTAGCTATTGAATGTTGTCAAAGTGAAAAAGAATGTAATTAAAATGTAAATAAGACCTTTACTGTTTGACAAACATAGAAACATTGACATAGAAAAGCAATATAGGAATTACGAGATATAAGTATTGACAGAGAGAGCAATCAAGGAATGATTAACAAATTTTGTTATTTCAATCAGAACAAGCGGTAAAGGATAAAATACACAAAATATTGCAAAAACAAAACAGTCAATGTTTCTAAACAGTGTCCATCATTCTATGTTAGTCTGAAATTTGTCAGAAAATAAGAAAGTTGATTTAACGAACATGATCAAGGAAATCGAAGTCACATTTTACACGTGACAGTGTATTGCACTTAACTCAATAATGTTTACAGGTTTCGAGTTTCGCTACCTCTTTTCTCCCGCGCTTTTCATGAGACGTAACAAAAACAGGAACTTTGCCAGTGAAATATTTGCTCTATTTGTTTCTAGGGAAAACAGATGGGAACGCAACGTTAAATGAATTTCAGTACAAGATGTGTACATGGGAAAACTCCAGGTGTAAGCAGGGGAATGTGACAGAATTTCCGTCAAGTAAGTGGGTAAAAAGTACAAATGTATTTCATAATTGATAATAACTTATCAACAGCACACTTTAAAAGCCTAATATAGATTGAAGAACGTTAAGCTACTTAGATTTATTATTTGATGGCATTTTTTGTCAAGTGAATACATCTTAGTGTACAGTAAAGATGTAGTAAGTGATCCTTTTTCTGAAGAAACCATTCCTAGCAATCTGCTACCAATACATACCCGCTGCCAAACTAAAGTTTGTGTAACCATTCAATAATATATCCAAACAGTTTGAAAAAAAAACTGGATATTCTACTGTTGACACAGATGGCGATGTCTTTCAAACAAGAATGTAAAAGAATGAGCACGAAACCTCAGAAATTACGGCGCCATTAGTGTCATTATAGCAATGAAATAAGGGATTCTTATTGTAAACATATAAAATTGGTAAATAATCAAAATGTAAGGACATCGTGTTGAATTTATTATGCAACTACATTAAAACATGTTGGCTCTTTTCCTTTTTCTCGCAAATAAACGCACATAAGTACATGCAGTGTTTACTCATATTGTTGACGCCATTATGGGCATAAATCTGCTACCGTTGACGTTGTGTTTGATTTAAGCATTTCATTCAGTTAAAATTGTTTTTACGCTAAAGCATAGTAAACCTTTGGAACGTACAAACTGAATGAAATGCACATAAAACTTTAGTATATTTCATAAATTCGCAGTATATCTATATGACGCAGGGACTATGAATTGTTATCTAAACATGTCTTGTTAACACTATCATTTAATATCACATGTTTCCGTATCAAACAATAGCCATGGTCAGGGGGAAGTCATCGTTATAGTTGTAAATTAAATTATTATGCAACTGCCATGACGACGACCCAATAACGCCGGTCTGATATTTGTTGATATCGCGACGTCTGATATCACAGGACAGTGTTATTATGACACTGTCCTGATATCACGTTTTAGGCCCCGTCCACTTAAGACATTAAGTGAAATTTATGAAATAATATCTAGGCTATTGTGGATTTCTTACACGCTACACAATAAATTAACTTCTCGGTAGCTACTTCAGACTACAGACGCGCGTTTCATTAAAATTTCTGGGAATACCGCACATCACATAAAATCGAAAAATGACTGTAGAATTTTTATTTTTTAATTAACTATAGTGTTGTGGGTATTCATTTTCTTAGTTAGAACATTATCTATCCATCTATAGCAATTTCGAAGAAATTTCGAGAAAAAAGTTGATTTTCATTTTTTGACCCTCCTTCCTTTTTTCACACTAACGTTTTATTACTTGAATGATATGAGCTGAAACGATATAAGCCGCCTCTAAAACTTGTACAAATGCTTTTTAGGTATGTTTTAATGTTCAGCATTTCCTATAAAGCACAACATTAACATCATTAACGGTGCTGGATTTAAATCACCGATTTAAACCATTGATGATGCCATAAACACAACGTAAATCACTTAATTTACTTCTTTGATTTTAATTGTGAAAAGGGAAAATTGAAGTCAGCTGCATAATGAATAGGCTTCCCTGGCCGATATCATCCTCGTCCGATATCAACTGTTATCAAAAGACAGTAACCTTATATTCTCTATGTATATGCTGAAATTAATGTTTAAGCGCTCGCTTTGAATAGTTATAATGTTTACCAATTTATTTATAATTAATAAGTACGAGATTTTTGATTTCCAAAGAAGTTTATTACAGGCGGAGTTGACACAACCAGCCACTGGCCTAAAGGACCTTATGCCCTCTTAACACCACAGGAAGGCTGCCCCGAATCTGTTGAAAAGGGTTGGAGGCGCGGGTACATTTCATTTACATGGAAAGAACCACATACACTTATGTCATCAACTTCTTGTGACATAAACAGCAAAAGCAACCGATCACTCGAGGAAAAAGAAGGGACAGGCCCTAATGCATATGATGAAGGCACCTGCTTGAAGTATTTAATCCCAGATTTATGGCCGGAAATACAAAGTAGCTTGCTGGGCCCATTCAGTAGACATGCGATAAGATTCAACTTCTGTTTCATGGCTGGAAACAAAGCGAACGTTGTCGGTACAAATATTTGGCCGAATGGTTCCTACAGCGTATTCGGTAGGGAGAAAGAATGTCCGTCAGGTAAACAGATATATACTCCATAGATTGCTAGCTAAAACATGCTAGACCTGTCTAAATAATATGCTGACAATGTACTGTAATATGACTTAATTGGTCTTTCACAGTCTGTTTTAATCAGCAAATATTGTCTAAACTCTGACAGAAAGGTTTCATTGAAATACAGTAATCTGGATATATTTAAACTTCGCCGAAAGAAGGTAAAACTGATCTTTGTGTAAAAATGCACTTCACTACAGTGTTTGTAAAAGGAATATCATTGCGGTTATTTGATGCAAAAGTTACTCAATTTACAAATTCATACAAACTAATTAAAGTGTATAATATTGAACAATGAAAAGTAATCAAATAAAACAAAGCGTCGAATGTCTATTGGAGAAACGAAAAAAATAGAATTTCAGTTGAATTGGTTTGAATCGGATGAAAGACTAATTTTCCAAGGCCAATAAAGTTCTGTAAATACATGTACCACTGTCACTTTGAAAAAGTTTATGAACATTTACAGGATTCGTAAGCTCTGTAAGAGACATAAAACTCCCAGCTGCATCATCATGGACATCTTATGGTTTTCTACCTGACTTTACGGTGAAAACTGACGAGGCGAATGATATCAGTAAGCATACATTTTACGGTGTTACATTGACCAGTTTGTTACATATACCACATCACCGTTGGCTTATTTTTGTACATGCAATACACATAAAATTATTTTGTGTAGAGATATTTTAGGAAGTCGCGAATTACAATGGTATACAAACTATTGCCAAAACTGTTCGTAAACGTATTAGTGAATTTCAGCTATTTAACACTGATTTTGTTACCACATAATATTAAAACATAATGTATTAACGTTGTTACTTTAAATTTGACATTTGGCATTGTTGTAATTTCGTTCTGTACTTAAGTTCAACATGTCTTTAAAATTTACATTTAGGTTCTTTCATTAAAGATCAATTTCACTGAAATTGGAAACAGGTAGTGAGATTTAACATTATTGCAAGATTGATATTTAAATGTCTTTGGTATTTTTCTAAAATGAATATTCATGATATTATAATAAGCGCAACTACCGCATATTATGCTTCCAGTAGTCCTGTCTCTAAAGACATGTGATCGCCAGACGGATAACTCTATACCGAACGAAGAATTAAACGATCAGCGTTATTTCTCTTCCGACTCGTTCATATTCTTAAAGGTATACTTTAAACACTCATTATTCTGTCATCATTTAACGAGACACTGCTCTCATGAAACTTAACTATGAACATAGTATGAAATAGTCAAGCGTCCAGCTAATGATATAAATGGAGACTAGTGAACAATTAAAGCGATCTGTGTTTGTTATACATTTTGATTAAGAAGATATACATTGTAGAAGCACCTTCTGACTACTTTTTAATAGTGATTATTGACAATTCCCAATACTGGAAAAATATATACGCCCTTTGCTTGTTTTTCCGCCTACTAGTACATCTTCAAACCATATCATATGCGTGATTTAATAAATAACACATGTCTTTGATGTTGCTATGGGATATTCATATTTATTTGTATGGTTATATTAAATAGCAGTATTGAATAAATGATAAAACCTGATCACTAAAATTGCTGTTTAATCAGTGATGCTAACAATTTTGGAACAATATCGTAAAATTGTTATTGAATTTTTATTTCGGTGAACACGATACTATATTGACCCTATAAAGCTTTGGTTGACAGCGGCCGTCGGCTTTTGACAATCAAAACCTTGCTGGGTCAGTATAGTCTCGTGTTCACATAATAGTGTAAAATTACAGCTTTACTACTGTCATATCCTACCTCAGTATTAATCTACTGCGCCTACTATTTTATTTTGACAAAAATAATATTAAGGAGAAATATGCTGTATATTTCTTGGACATAATGTTTTTTCGCCATAGCATTACAAATGCTGTTTCTGCATGAAATCAGTGTTACATGTATTATGTTTAAAGTGTTACTGGAAGTTCCTCATTTGAATACTTCAGCTCAGTACTGTTATGTTTCTTTATGCACTGTAGATGGATATTTCGTTCTGTCGCTTGTGCCATTATGATTCCTTATTGTAGAGTGACCCGAATATTTCCTGCCCACAGCTAAATGCCACTAGTGTTGTTATTGAAGGACTCCAACTTCAGGCGGAAAGCAATAATGACATGAATTTACTAGATATATTTACATTTTGTTATTATCGCCCAAACAATTGGCTAACAGGTAATTATACGTATACATTTGATAAAATGTATGATTTAGTTCTGAAAATTGGTTTTACTATTTAATGCTAACCATCGCACCTTTTGTTATTTTGTCTCTTAAAGTCCTTTTACCATTAATTTTGCGGCGCTTGAATCTTGAAGATGTAGCGATATTCATCATAAACAGGAATATACTAGATGAACGTCCACTAGATAAAATAGTGATATTTCAGATTAATCCATATACATGTACCGATGTTTCTGAGTTTATCAACTTCTTTTCTTTTCAGGTTTGGACACATACATATATATTCCTACGGACGTATTGCCTTCTGATTACGAAGCTGGTAATTAGTTTAGTATTAAGTGTATACAGAATGAAGAAACAGTATTCAAACATATATTAAGCAAATAAAGTACTTATCATATACTTCTTGAAAATATATTATTAAATTGATTACATGCTTATATTCATGAAAGACAAAATTCGGTAAAAAAAAAGTATACAAGCAGTTACTGTCCAGTTTACAAAATCGTGGAACAAATTCAGTCCAGTTTTATTTTTTATTTTGCAGCATTTCGAATATTAAATCCAACATTTACATACGGAACGAAAATCCTTAGTATGGGAAACAGTGTTAATAAAGGTAAGAAACGTTTTAATAGATTAATCTATTTCATACTGTTAATTACCCTGCAAATTATCCAGAACACCTCATTATTCATCTCTCAATTTGTCTTTTCCTTTAACTGACGAGAAGGAGCAACAGAAAATCAGGAATCATTTTCTAAACATTAGAACTATTTCGTGCGAGCTATTTTGTTACAGTCCACCAGTCATGTTAGCGATATAGCAATATAGCACACTACGGTTAAAGAATAAGATAAGAAAATATTTGCTTTCTAGAAAATATATCTGCGAAAATTTATAAATAATGTGATACTTTCCAATGACCTCCTCATTCTCCCCTCCCCCACCCTACCCCCATTTTTTTAAACTTTGAAAATATTAAATTCGAGAATTTCAGCTGCTTTGGGTTTCGGGGTGTATCTTTGTAGAAGGTTTCAAAAAGATTTAAAGTTTCATGTCTTCTATTAGGGACGGAAACCATTCGGTATACATCTGGAGGCTTATGTTTATCCCCACGCATTGGCTGAGGGGATACGGTAACAGGCTCTGTCTGTGCGTCTGTCCGTCACACTTTTGCCGGGAGCATAACTATGAAAGTATTCAAGGGAATTGATTTAAACTTTACACACAGACAGAGGTACATTGAGCAGAAGTGCAGTGTACAAGGACCTGAACTCTAGCTTGTCATATTTTTAATTATCTCCCTTTATTAAATTTTCTTATCCGAACCATAACTCTGATTCCACTGTGTAATAAGTACTGAACCGAAATGATTCAAATTGCATACACTGCAGTGCAGTATCTAGGAAATATAATATATCTCACTCTTCTTTTGAGTTATCTCCTCTTATTGATTTTTCATATAACACTTTTGTCCGGAACATAACTCCGAAAGTACTCAAGGGAATTTGTTTAAACTTAAAACGCAGACAGAGGTCATTAGGCGAAAGTGCAGGGTACAAGGACCTTAACTCTAGCTTGTCCTATTTTTGAATTATCGTCATTTGTAACTACTTCTTATCAAGGCCATAACTCCTAAAGTACTGAACTGATTTCAAATTGCATTCAGTCGTAGAGGAAATTAAGATGCAATGCAGTGTCGAAGAACCATAACTCAAACTTACAGTAGTTTTGAGTTATCTTCCTTTATTGATTTTCGAATAAAGCGTTTGTGCAAAGCATACAATTTCAGATTTTTAGAGTAGAAGTGCGACATTAAAACAGAGAAGTGCAGGTGAATAACATTCAACACGTTATGATTACTAACACTTTATTTAATTGGAACCTATACCATATTCATTCCTTGCACCTTTCTTGGTCATAGAAACAACAGGCCATGTCGATCATGGCTCTTGTTAAATGGGTTTCGGTGCTTTCTTTGAAAGGTTCGTTTTCTACCGAATGTGAAATCAACAAGATTTTATCATTCAAAATGATTATGCGATAATATTGTTGGTGTTGTTAACTTCAGAATTCCCAACACAGTCACTGGACAACCGATACATATCAAGTCCTTGGTTGCTGTTAGACTTGGGTCGAAATTTGATTGTTGTCGGAATACACTTTAAAAACTGTAAGTCACATTTCATTGTTTAGAAAAAAACAATAATTTCAGTACACTCTGTTCGCTAATAAACAATTTATTTAAGACTATAAATAGCATACAGTGCGGCCATGTTTTTTGTTTTAACTTATTTATAATATTCTTAACTTAAAACGAAATATTCCACATACACTGACAAAATAACTCTTTCTCTAATGAAGATTTTATTTATGCAATTAAGTAGAGCTTGATATTCTAACAGCTACAAGTAATTGAATTCAGCTAACTAAAAGTATAAACACATAATCTACTGAAACATTTGTCTTGTACGGACATACTTTTGACATCATGTACTAAGACGATAATGTGTATCTTTGTCGAACTTAATGATATATATATATATATATACTGTGTAAACCTTTATCAATCAGTTTTGCTGGCTGAGGTAGACAGTAAAGAGTATAAAGGATCACTTAATACAACTTATTACGGAAACAAGTGTCAGAGATGGGATAAGCAGGACCCACATGGACATGTATTTATCAAAGATAATCAGTTTCCGGATGAGACGGTATCGGATGCAGAAAACTATTGCAGAGATCCGTCCCAAGCAAATGGGATTTGGTGCTATACAGAAGACATATACTCCAGATGGCAATTTTGTGCCAAGACAGGTTTGGGAACATTTATAATTGATGCCAAATTGATGCAATGTCTAAGAATAGTTATCATTTCAAGATACAACACAAAAAATGACGAATGTTGGAACGATTATATAGTCGCATTTTTGTCAAATGATAACATAATTTATAGATTTCATTGCACTATATCTCAGGCTAGGCTAAGATATTGATACAAAAACGAAGACACGAGTGGTCAGAAAACGTGAATATTTTAACTTAAGTAAGATTAGCCTAGTGACTTAAATGAGCCTTAATTGAAACAAGATAAGTCAAGTAATCAGAAATTAATACTAACTCTGAAAATCATTTCCGTATAACATTCTGAGATCTAATTATCAACAACAGTCTTGAAAATTCATTGGATGATTGGTCTTACGCATTAGATGGGAACTACTGTTTTTAAGTCAGATCTCTATTAGCTTTTCTTTGATAACATTCCTAAAGATTTTCACAAAAGTCCCTCAGAATAGTCCAGTAGAACGATACTGCCCCTTTTCGGCCTCTTGTTTTACTATATATTGTTTCTTGTAAAGCAATTACTTTATAATCCAGTTCATAAATCATTAGAATATTATTCTAAAAATATTCCCTTTACTGTTATTTTATTAAAGAAGTTAAGTATCCAACATTCATTGTTGATGTTTCTAAAATGAATATAAGTTTTATTTATAGCATAGCAATGCTGTACAGTGTTATGTTCTAGAATTACACAATTTAACACTTTCCCATTAACAATTGACTGACCATGTTAAAAATATTAAATGCCGTAACACTTTTAATTGCGTGTATCGGCATTTATTTATGAATAACCACTGTAAAGTAGCTTCACATATATACAGTAGCTGATTGTAAAAAACAGAAGCAAAACAACCGCAGGAAAATAATTCTAATGTGAATAAACAGGTATGTTTATCCCCAGAGGTCATATATCTCACATTCAATTCAACTGTTTTATATATATATATATATATATATATATATATATATATATATATATATATATATATATATAAAATGAAAAAATGACACTATATGAGTTTTCTTTTTGTATTTGCCAACCGGTTTCACTATATCATCAGGGCAAATATAGCATACAATATAAATTACTCAGCAACGTAACGTCAAAGTTGTGTACACATGTGTACACAACGTCAAAAATGATGACGTCATCAGTTATTGTTTAATTTAGGCTTAAAAATGTCCGCTGCTCCAATTGTGGTCCGCCTCTAAAAAAGAATCAAAATTTTCTGGAGCGGCCACATCTGTTATATCAGTTGTCTGAGAATTGTTAGACCTGTCCCTCCAAGGTCTTCTTTGTTGTTTTTGAGATTCCCTTCTATTTTGTTGTTGACGATTATTAGCATTGAAATTTGAATAAAGTTTTGAAATAAAGTTTTGAATATCGGCATTTTCTATTCGTTGTCTGTTGGATTGTCCGTTTTGTTGCCTATTTGGTTGTCTGTTGTATTGTCTGTTTGGTTGCCTATTAGGTTGTCTGTTGTTTTGTCTGTTTTGTTGCCTATTAGTTCTGGTATTTACTGCATCTGCATATGACTTTGGTTGTATTTGTCTGGCTTTTTTGTAGGAATTACCTGTCTTAAAAAAGGGATTATTGTTATCGTATGTTTGCTTGAAATTAACTTCATATGAATTGAGCCATCGCTCATTGTTACTCCATCTTTTATGTGAAATAACTTCATTCCGTGTAACATTTTTAATCCACAATTGTTTTAAATGTTCTGCCACACGACCAGAACATTTTGATAATATGATTTCCTCAATTTCGCTGTCTAATTTTCGGACTCTCTCAGTACATGAGGCTTCTCTTAATCTGATCATTTCAATTTCGTTTTGAAAGTCTTGCATAACTAATTTTTCCCTAAACATCTTTTGGTCTTCGTTCTCATTCGTAAATTCAAACTTTTGGAATTTTCTGGGAATAACAATAGGACTCCCAGCAATCCATTTTTCATTATTCTGTTATTCCCAGAAAATTCCAAAAGTTTGAATTTACGAATGAGAACGAAGACCAAAAGATGTTTAGGGAAAAAATAGTTATGCAAGACTTTCAAAACGAAATTGAAATGATCAGATTAAGAGAAGCCTAAATATTTTGACGCCATATTTGCCCTGATGAGCATGAAAGCGAAACCGGTTGGCAAATAATAATTTAATTATCTCATGGACTGTGTTTTTATCTTTTAATATATTTAACTTTTTTCCGGCACATGTTTTTGAATTTTTTACGTATATATATATATATATATATATATATATATATATATATATATATATATATATATAAAGTAAAACAGATTTATTTAGGGAATTATTTGTTAAAACTTCATAGTAGATTCAGAAAAAAAGTGTATGGTGTTGTATTAATACGTTTGCAAGTCTTTTTGTCACGTTCAGAATTAAGGGAAAATTGGTGTAAACACTTAAATAAAATTGTTATTTATTTTTTTGCTTTAGTTTACAAGTTTCAAAAGGAGGACATGCCTTTCTCTAAGTGTTTCATCAGTTACGACAGATGGAGAAATGATGACTTTGGTGCCATCTCCTGCATTTATACAGTACATTATGGTTCTCCTTATATAAACGACACTCGTGTTCTGTACTATCTATTCCAAAAGTTAGTATCAATATCTGTAGTTCATATTCAGCTCTCAAACTTTCTTTTCGAAACATTTATTTACATATTAGATTTCTTGTCTACCTAAACAACGTCGTTTTAAAATCTTGTATTTCGTGAAACAAAATCATTTCAGTGAACACAATAAAGCCAGAGAATACTAGGAGGTATGAATTGCAAATACATGTGTTTCAGGCAGTTAGAAGGGCGATATGTCACACTTGTCGGTCATGCAGGAACAGACATTGCAAGATTCAACAGTTTGGTTGGGAATGTTGAAGTTCTGACTTCTGCAAAAATGTTATGTATGTCGCAATACAGTTTATTCGTAATATAATTTCGCTTTGATTGTTTTCTTCATCTTTAATACAGATATTTAACTCAGGGTAGTGCGTAAATCAGACATTCAATTAGCCCATACTGAAAATTTGTCCTATATTATGTGCAAACATATTCAATTAGCAAGTTATGTATAAATACACAGATGAGGACAGCATGTGCAACGAAGACCTTGGAATGGGTGACGAAAGTGTTCATGACTTTCAAATCACTGCGTCAACATGGAGACCACAATCACCACCAGTTTACAGCCGACCGTTTTTTCCTGGTTGGTGCTCCGAAACATCAGACAAAACTCCATTCATAACGGTAAATAGTTCGGGTGCTTAAAGAACTTTGAAGTTGTATAACCCTTTTAAAAAGTCACATCGTACATCTGCCATACTCAAGACAAGATGATTAAACAAATAAATCTTTTAGAAACATAATATAAATAATTTTTACTGATTGTTTTCTTAAATTTGCTGCTCAAAATAACAATTAAAATATATAATATAGTGGGGTTTAATAAAGTTTTACTAGGAGAGTCAAAAAAGCCATTTCATTCTAAAACCAAGATTTCTTTTCCATATTTACTATATTTTTGATTTGTGAAAATAAATATTTCACTTATTTTCCAACATGTATGACTGTGACATCAAAGAGCTAATTTTTAAATCCTAAATTTCTTTGTATTTCAATGGAAAAATGTCAGAAGATGGGTCAAACTTTGATCCGGTTGTTGTAAGTCCATATTACAGGAATAAACAAAGTTATTGCTGCGGTTCGATGTCGCCCATTTGCAATAAACCTGTTTATTCTTCAAATATAAACCTGTAAGTTGTAACCTTAAAATATTGTTGAAGATATTTTAGATATTCAACATATAATGGTAAACTGTCTTTACGACAGTGCTGTACGATCAACTTAATTTTGCGCTAGTTTCAAATTATAAGAATGTACTCATGTATTTATGTTGAGGTGCTCGAGATAAGCAATTGGTCTTTGAAATTTGCAAGTGTAATAAAAAGCAAAAGTTCCTTTTATTCCATATTAATTTTATAGGTAGATATGATGAAAGATACGAAAATTGAAGGAATTACGTTTTTCAACTGGGAGCATACCGTCGAAGATGTTACAAAAGGCGTTTACCAAAAGAGATATAATGCAGTTGGGTGCAAGAAAAGTATGATTTCCTTCAGTACTGAACATAATATTGGAAACTCATCGGCTTATATTAACAAAGTATGTATTATCGTAATCAAACATAAATCTGTTAAACAATACACGTCATTATTCCGCGGCAAGAGATATGATATCCTTTATACTAATTTATTTTATCATCGATTGCGAAGCAGGTTCTTACAACTTAGATTAAATGCTCTCGAGACCCATTTCAGATGGAATGTACCTTGAAGAGAGAGAGAGACAATGCTGAATTATTTGTGTATTGCTTAAGGAAACTACCGACATGGCAATGGGGGGAATCTAACCCGGGACTTTTCGATCCTGAGGCGAATGCGCTACCACTGCGCCACAACGGCCCCACGAGCCAAGAGATATGATTACATTTTTGTATATCAGTTAAAGTATCAAGCTTGTCAGCCGGGCCTCGGTAATGGTGTCCATTTTTGCATACATTTTGCAAGTTTCGGATATTTCATTTCCGGCGATATATTATTGGAGATCAATCTTCGTTACTTCCACTTCGATTATCGCCAGTTTTGGCCGATTAAATTTTTCATAACTTACATACGAGTAGGTGTTGATTACTTCATTATTTTAGTATCTTCATCAAATGTTCAGCCTGTTTCTTGAAAACATGGTGCGTTTCTATAGTCAAACGAGGCGAACCAAATTGGAGCAACCTTCATTTCTTCACCTGCTGTTCTTGATAAAGAATTTTCCCTTTGTAATCTTATGCTTTTAGTTTGATTTTTATACTGACTCTCTTAAAAGTTTTAATATCTTAATTAGGAAACGTCAAATAGTCCCTGTCAATATATCTAAATATTAAATGAATCTATCTATATAACAAAAATGGCAGTTTTCTGTTGTGAATTAAGTTAAAAAAGGGATGCACTTAATCTCGTATTAAAATGAATATTTAGTAAATAAACTAGCGCATCGTTGTTGCACATACAAAATGACAAAAATCAACTTTAGCAAAAATACATTTTGACAATTATAATTAATGTGCTTAATCAGAACCGTGTACATGTAACTCTTTTTATTGGAATCGGAAAATTAGTAAAATACAGTAACGACATTTTGACTTTGCAACGACGACATTCACTTCAAATGTTAGTGACAATTTTTTTATACAATGGCTGTTTAATGTTTTCCAGACATTCAAAGTGGATATGTTTCTGCCAATCGGGCAACCACAGACCTTTATGCATGAGCCCGTTGCTGCCAGATATATTACAGTCTATATATTGGAGTCGATGATAGAAGACGAAAAATGTCTCCGCTTTGAGCTTCATGGGTGTAGACATGATTGTAGGTATACCATTATCAATGATTAAAATTTATTATTTGAACTTTAACTATGTAGGACATCAATTTATGCAGCATGTTATAAATGCATTGTATATACAAAAATTGCCGCATTGAAATGTTTCATTGTGCGTTGGCATTGACAATTATATCACTTTCAGGTTTACCTAGCAATAAAGGATATGCTTAAAATAAAACAGACAAATAACATCTGTGTAGAAATATATGTTGAACGTGATAGTTATTTCAGTTACGCAATTTGAATAGCGGTGAAATTTACCTATGTGCAGTCAATTTATGTTTTCTCCTTTGTCATTTTATATTCTTTGAAAATAATTATGAATGTACATGACTATATATATAAATATACTTTTCGCAAAGCTAAAAAGACCTATTTGCTATTCATGAGTTATTATCTATTTGATAGGTTATAATAAAATCAGCCTTCCTGAATTAATTGCTGTCGGATGGGAGTCGATCACTTTCAGCAATTTACAGACCTTAAAAAGCCCATCTGTATTATCAAGTATTGATTTCCCGTTACATTACCCTGGTGGGACGTCTTACACGTGGATAATTGATTTTCAAGAAGGAGGCTTCATACGCATTATTTTCTCAAACACATCATTGAATGTGTACGACGTGAGTGCCCTTTTAAATATTCATTTTATCAAGTTACATAAATGACATTATTTACGGGACAGAGCAGATCGTACATACGGCATTAGAAACAAACTAAAAGTCGACACTAAATAGTAGAGTTGAACTGTAACATTTTAGCAGTTATCATTGATTGATGTACAAATATTATTTGATCAATGTAGGTATGGCATTTTTATGTACAAACATAAATCGTTTTTTGTATAAACAAATTTCTTTAAATACAAATAAAAGCTCGTGATGTCCCTCTGTCCCGTCCGTTATCATTATATTATTACATCAACTTTTTTAATGTTAAATATACTTGGTCATTCTAACCTATGAAAGGTATAAAAACACACCGTTACGTACAACAGACATTCAGTTGTCTAGATAACAACTTGACAGCTACGTTACAGTTTTAATTGGTTATATAACGAATTGACAATATCTCTACACTGTGGTGAAAGAATACAAAATACATTGACTGTACTACTCGTTAGCATACATTCGTACATATCAATTCGCGCATGAATGTATGTAGCTACGCAATATAGCACCCTTTTGAAAAAGCATTTGCACATAACATGAATGTATGTAGCGACGCGACATAGCACAATTTTGAAAAAGCATTTGCACATAACAATTCAATTAGAAAAAACACGTTGGCAAATATATACAATTTACATTCATTTGTAAATAATGAAATTTATATGTATTTCTCTTCATGACAGAGGTGTATTCGCAGAGCAAACCACGAATTAATGTCTGTACTAAACATGTAATCATTTAAAGCATACATTCATACGTCTCCTGGACTTTTGAAACAGTACTATATTATCGTCAAAGGTTGTGGGGAATATTTATAAGCTGTTTCTGACAAACATCCGCCAAATGTATTGCATTTAACTGTGATTATACAGAGAATATTAGGTTACTGTGTTTGTGTTGAATATTTTAGCAGATTTGGAGAAAATTATACGACCAGGCTCTGCCAAGCCGTATAAACGTTTCAAAGACGAGCCTAATTAATTCAACCACACAAAGACAGTAACCTAATACTATTTTTATCCTACCATTTACCAAAAGTATTTCTCTTCGTTATTTTTTTTTAAATTAAGATTAAATTCTAGCTTTAGAATTGTCTGTCGCTACGACGCGTATGAATACATTACAACATAACCCATTTACACATCTAATAATTAACGCAGTGATTGATTGACTCAAATAAACAATATGTTACACTATCACAAAGAAAGGACTTCCAATTCTCCAATACTGACAAACCCCGATACTTCAGGTGACAACAACATATTTCAGTAGGCTAACTTGTTGATAATTCCACTTATAATATGATATGTTGTAGCTGTATATTATTCTCTATTTATTTTTGTTATGCATTGAGATAAATGTTTTCTGGCATATTGAATTTTAAGTAAATGACACTTTGATTACAGTATACCATAGTTCATGTTTCAATCATATGTTTGGATATTTAACCATTTGGCCAGGGTTGGTATAATAAAAAAGATCCTGCTAGGGATAAACGCTTCAAGTTCAACAACAGTGGTTTATCAAAAGATGAAGCCACATTAATTAATATTATAACATGACCAATGGCGCAGCAGTGTAATACACCAGTTGTTTATTGTATGTATTCAACGGGTCAGTAATACACTAGTGTAATGAATATGCTAATGAGCCGATTAACTTATATCACTGCCTGCTGTCAAAAACCAAAACAAACATGGCGTCAAATGCCATTTCTATCAACGATTATGACATAATAAACGGTGAAGGGCTTGGCATCGTCAGTGAGGTGATGTTCCGAGGATTTTCTGGCACTGCGATTAGATACTGTAGTCTACTATTTAATCGCGATATACATTGTCCAGAAATTAAATGACAGTGGACCAAATAGTTTACCAAGCCAGATAAGAATATTGCATCCGTGAACAATTACAGTCATAAAACAGAATCGGCACAGGCAAATATCTGACATCCTTCACTAAAATTCACAAGAGAATCCTGTTCTATATAATCCTTTTCCAACATAATCTAGTTAACACAGCAAATGTCAAGGAAAAATTCCAGTATCTGATGGCGTCCAAAGTATTTCCAGCGCTCCCATACATAGTGGAACGTTTCATGTACACGTTGATCAAACTGATTTCTCAACAAAAAACCCTCACCAAGATACAAGCGTTTAAAATGCATTGACAGTGATGTCGAATAAAATTCAAATTCCTGTGTATTGCGCGCTCCACAAACTCTTCACACATGTATTTGCATAGTGACGTCATGACATAAATAATGAACCGGTAATTCTTGCGCTAGTCATCATCATAGCGTAAACACTGTTTATAAAATAAGGTAAAATGTGTTGTACTTAATATGTAAACAGCTTTTAGAGTATTTTACGTATTTTTTATTTTTAATTGAATACTTACATGTAAATATATATGGTACTACTTCTTTGACAAATGTTTACTTAGAAACCGCATAACACATTCGACCCAGTTTTCCTTATAGAGAAATAGGCAACACCGTTTTCGTCTTATGTTTCAATCCAATGATTTTTGCCATGTTATAAATAGAATTTTTCATTCGTGTTTGTGTCGTATTAAATTTATTAAACTCGTCATCCTAAACTGATAAAAACTCGACAGAGTCTCGTTTTAATCGTTTTTAGAAGACTCGTTTAATAAATTCAATACAACACGAACACTCATGGAAGATCCTCTATTTAGGAGTTTTTCAGGAATTAAAAAACACAAACTAGCAACATTTATATGAATTTAAAACCTTTATTCGGCAAACAGAACTTTGTGAATTCTACAAAAAAATATTTTGGGAAATTTACACTTCTAGGCTAAGCCAAACAGTTTCTTTACTCCCATGATGGGAAATATACCAGGGCTTATTAGTGTCTCTGTCAGACAGTCGTGTTGTCCTGCATCCAGCATACAATAAAGAATGGAGGTTCATCCTAGAAAAACTTTCTTGTCTTTCAGCAGAATGGGTTGTGTTTTATGTCAAATAAATTGTAGGCAAACACCTTGGTTGTTACATTGCACATACATTCAATTTTATCCCCAGTTCTAGTTTATTCATATGATATTCAGATACATTTACTGTATATTTTGGCAGAGAGAATAAGATGAAAAATAGTGAAAATATCATTTTTAACAATTTAATTATGACAGTTTTATCTTAATTAACTAATATTCATGATTACATCTATTTAAGTATTCTGAAAAAGACATTTGTTAATGTTGAAAATTAAGTACTCATACAACAGAAAACTCATTTTTATATTTATATTGTGTCAGCATTATAATAAATATTTATTTTACCGACAAACTAGGTCACGAATGCAATGGTCACATCACTCTAAAATATACATTGACATATCGTGATAATCTGTAAGTGTATTTGCTCTGATATAAATTTGTTGGCACCGACATAGACACACAACCAAACTCCTATATTTATGACTTCATGCCTGAGTTTTTCTATTTTTTTTTTACTCTTGTGAGCTAACTCTACTGTATTCATTTATTAAATAAAGTAAAGAGCCCAGTGGAAGCATATGTAACAGTATATTTCAAGCTTTGTACTTATTTTTCACACAAACTTAAATTATATGAGAATAAATTGTTGATAACGATGTATGGCAGAAAGAATGGAATCATGATAAATTTATTAGTGGAGACAATAGTAGTAGCAGGGCTGTAGGCATCTTTTTAAATAAAAAAAATACTTATAATATTTTGGAATATAAAGAAATCGTTAGAGGTCGGATTTAACTTCTCAAAATCGAAATAAATGAAGAGATATACGTTCTACTAAATATATATGGTCCAAATAAAGAAGATAAAGACTTGAACAATTAGAGAAAACTGTTACAGATAAAAACAATGATACATTAATAGTTGCCGGAGATTTTAATGTTGTCCTGAATTTTGAAATTGACAAACTAACCGGGAAATTAAACACAAACAAACAAAATTCAGCGAGACTAAATAAAATTATTGAGAACAATGAGCTTAAAGATATATGGCGCATTACAAACCCAAATAAAAAACTTCACCTGGCACTCAAAAAAACAAAAAATATCAAACAGCAATTTTTTTACCAAAGCAGCCTTCCACTACTTTCTCGTCGTCGAAAATCTGCATACATATAATCTCTAAAAGACACAATTACACCTAGCTATAGATCAGATCATTCAGTCGTCAATATGAAAATAAAGATCTAATAAGACAAGAGTAGAGGCAAAAACACCCGGGGAGCGGGGGTGGGGGGGGGGGGGGGATTTTTTCCAATGTTTCAAATAAACAGGTTTACAGTGGCCCAGGCTATTTTAAACTAACTAACAGTATTATCATGGACCCGGAATATCAAGATATTAGACGAAAAACAATACACGAAACCGTTGAAAATAAATAAAGACCCTAGGGCCCCGGGGAAACGGGCCGGGGGACAGAAATCCAAACACTCTTTGCCAGTGGGTAAAGCCTAAAAATACGTAAAGGCAACATAAGAAATGAATCAATACGTTTTTCAGTAAAGACAAAGAAACAAAATAATGAAGAACAAAAACAAATTGAAGATAACATCAAAAGAATAGAAAATGAAATTTGCCAAAATCCAGGAAATCAAACCTTAGTACATGATCTGAACATCCAGAAAGATAGCCTGAACCATTATTTAAATGAAAAAAGTAAGGGTATTATACTAAGAACAAAAGCCGAATGAGTTGAAGGTGCAGTTAAAATACCAAATATTTTTCTACACTTCAGAAAAATCGAGCAAAAGAAATTGGTGAAAATGTAAGAATTTTATATGATATGACTGAAAACATAAATAGAGACGATGAGGACGGCTTAATCTTTTTCTCCGATTTCGAAAAAGCGTTCCACAGTATTGATCATAATTTTGTCTGAACTGTTAGGAATATTTCAAATTTGGAGATTCATTAATAAACTTGATAAAACCTTTCCATAGTTACGCAAATAGTTGCATTACATACAACGGACATTTTTCAGGCTTCTTTAGAATAGAAAAGGGTGTGAGACAAGTATTTCCACTTTCAAAAGAATGACAGTATGGCTTGCCTGTTGTATGAACCTTATGTTAATACGACAGGCCGATTTTGTACAAATAAAGCAGCAATGGCAGGATAAATACTAATAATTGTATTGCTAAAATTTGTCTTTTAACTGAATAATTTTAGGTGCTAGTTGTGTAAAATGTATATCTGATCTTCAACAGTTTATTATAGCTTGCTGATGAAACATTAATATGATACGATAATTTCTTACTTCCTTTTAAGCAGAAGGATATATTGGGACACTGCACCGACAAGCTGAGGCTCTTGCATGATGTATTTAGATGGGAACCAATGTATATAGACCAACAATTCAACAATTTGGTAATATTAATAGACACGGACGTGAATTATATGTCTTTGACATTTACTACGTGCAGACCAACTTCAAAAATCACTGAAGCTGGAGACGGTTTCAAAGCAATTATAAATAAACAAGGTATGGTAGACTACATGATTTGTGGAAACATTCAGTAGAGTTAATTGGTGTTTATAACGTGCACCTTCTTACTTTATGCCACATTGTACATAACAAAGGATAAAATGTTTTCAAAAGTAATAAATGCTAATAACTATAGTCCGATTTCTAGCACTGAGCCGTTAACGTACTTTCAGCTTATTAGAAAATAACAATAAAACTGAGATACATATATAGGTCGTAGCTCAAGGGTCAAATTCAGACTATGGTACACAAAACCATATTTACTAATGTATTTTTCATTAAAGTACGATTTTATTGTCTTTGCATCGGGATTATATTTGAGTCAAGTAAAGCACACTACAACTAAACTATGAGAAGAAATTATATCATTTCATTTCTAAAATAAGGGAAAAGCAGTTTCGTCGTATTGTTTTTACTGCATCATATTTTTTGTGACTTTTGCATAAAAGATATACCAAACATAACATTATTGAACGAAGAATTGACAATGTTTTTCAGCCATCCCGACCTGTTTTAGCCTTTCAAGTATCAAGGAAACCAAAGTTCAGAACATGTGTTCGCAGCCTACGATGTACATAACGTCTGTATCACGACTTAACATTTTGGACTCGCTAGTACCTGAAGAATGGATTATTCATGTCAATAGATTTTCGTTTTATCTTGAATTTATTTTCTTTAACGTCAGATGTGACACGGGTACGATTGAATAAATATTTACTTTTTGTTTTGTTAGACAGTGTCATGTGATTATCAAGAACATTTAAATTTTGGCGCGCCTGAGTAGGGCGGACATGTTGCTAAACAACCAATTCAATTCATCATTTAATCATTTGCATCCGCTTCCGTTGTATTCTTCACTCCACTCTAACAAAGGTGTATGCGCCATCATGCTATTTTGTATTAGTTTATGTTGAAGATAACTGGTATGATAAGTTGTGTTTTCCTCTTCAAACTTTATATAAAATCAATATCATTACATATATATTATATATAGCATATTAAGAAAAAGGTTATACACATTACTAGAAAACAGTCATTGTGCAGAGTTTTGTAATTATATCAAAGAATACTGAAAAAGATTTCTTGACGACTGTTTTATTTTGTGGCCACATGCATTACATGATTTGCAACAATCCCACATAGTTTAAAATCAATTACATCCTGATATCCAATTTACAATAGAACACAGCAACATCTGTTGGTTGTTTAGTCACATGTCCACCTCAGTCAGTTGGTTGTTTAGCCACATGTCCACCTCAGTCAGTTATCGTGAGAATTGTGCTAAACAGCGTTTAAACAGCGTTGTGATTAATTTTATTTCCTTGATTAATTGTATGAAACGCGTAGCACATTTAATTTTATTATCTTAAATCTTTATTTTAAAGGCTTTCAAAGTCATTTTTTTTAATTCATTGTATAAGATGGTATATATATTTAAGGACAAAAGTCGTCCGGTAAATAAAGTAATACAAAAACAAAAAAATACAAACAGGGAATGCCACGTACCAAAAACGCAGCCCCCCAAAACGAACCTCACAGTATTATTTAAATCTTTATTTTAAAAGCACTTTTAAAGTCATTATTTTTAATTCATTGTATAAGATGGTATATATCTTACCCCCACCATGGTCCAAAGAAGGTCATGTAAATAAAAGTAACCGCTATAATTCGAATGGAAACAAAAGGCATGGTATGTAAAACACAAAAATTCTCGTGTATAAATATATAAAAAACTGAAATTGGATATTTTATTCACAATTAGAAAAGCATAAGAATATCATCATTTTCGAATCAATGTACACATTTTCAATGTTCGTGACGTCGAATAGAGTGCTCATGGGCGTTTAACGCACGTGCAATATGTGTTGTAGGCTAACTGACCTCTAGTCGAAATAAAACGCGCAAATTTTGCTATCTTGAAAGCTTCGTAATAACAACATGTGTTGAGTGTTTGTCTAAATTTTTACGTCTTTCGATAACACTATCCTTTGGTAACAAAAACCACTTGAAAGTTTGTGATTATAAGCTTCATGTACATAAAATTTAGATAAATGTGAAATTCATGGTTTATGCCGTCACGGTTGATTGAATGTTTTTCTATATAATTCTTAACATATTGTGATGTAGCAAGTAGTCTCATAATATAAATTTGCAAATAAAAAATTAAAAGAAACGTACAATTAAAATATAATTAAACAATTTTGAACCGGGCAGAACTTTTTCCTTAAATATGTATACGTATCACTTATTTGAGCTTTTCTTAACATAGTAAAATGTATCATATTGTATTATCGTTTATGTCAGTTGGAGATGTAAGACATAAAAGATCCTAATTAATCGTACTCGTTCCAGGATCGTTCCTATACATAACGGATCGATTTTCTGGAGAAAAGGCACTCTGTAATTTGCGTATGGTATCACCAAAAATGTATCCAGATTCACTTAGAATCCATATTAGATTTGAGAAGGAACAAAATGGAATAACAGAAGACTACCATCGAAAGACGGCAAAAGATGGATTCAAGGCCGTGTATGGAACAATTAAAAAGTCCATGACGCATTTGATAGATTCGGAAGAAACAAATGAAAAGGGTATACTTTGTGTTTTTTTCTAAATTCGTTATACATTCTGTAAAAATAAAATTCACAAACACTAAACACAAGTGTTCATGACTGCAGAAAGAAATATTCAACTAAATGTTACATGTAGAATATGACTACCATCTCCGTGCTATATGTTTGTTATATTTGCGTTAAAAGACGTTACGTTCTATTATGTGTTGTAATAAAGGGAAACACAACAACAACGGTTATGAAATTTGCGAAGCTTCTATTGCATTATATCCTAATGCACGGATATGTCCTAATGCAAGGACAATGTGTAATTTAGGAAATATTGAAAACGCCTTAACTGACAATCTTGCTGAAAAATATTTACTTTAAAGAAATTGTATTGCACTTAGTGACGTCTTTGTTTTAAGAGACAGACACCATGTTCCTTCTTGTGTTGTAAACTACTCGAGTTAATAGATATCATTGAAATATATATTACAGTAGATTGTTTTTCTTTAATCTTGTAACTTTATCTTAGTATGTTTCTACAGTTTGATAACACTTTTGAACAAACATAATCTCATATTGCAATTATTATATTTTGTGATTTTAAACACATATGATTTTATCGTTACGGTTATGGCCGCCCCATTAACCGGATTTTTACAATTACAAAATTTAGAACAATTCGAGGTTTTATCGCTTTATTGTATGGTTTTTATTACAGCTGTACGAAAATTGGCACAGCATGAAATAGATGATAGTAAGTGTGATATTTAAACTTCAAAAGTACTCAATTTTAATTAACACATATTCAATAAAATAGACAAGTTAGTTAAAACATAATATTACCCTTAAACATTTCTAAAAAGGACTATGATCACGGCCTCCGTTGAAAACATAGTAAATGCTTTGGAACCATGTAAATAATGCGCTTTGCTTAGTTCTTGGTTATATGTGATTAATATATGTATATTTTTGATTTTCTCTTTATTCATTATTCAGTGGGAATAAAATTGTGAAACAGATTCATATTTGGTTATAACTTTGGCAATGTATATGTTTTCTAGAAGCAATACTCAGTTGTTAATGTTTTTCATAAAAGTTTGATGGTTTACCACTTTAAAATGTTTCGTTCTTAACGTATTGTATCCATTTCGTAAGCATTAGCTTTAGCAGTTCTTCATGTGGCATAAAAAGTGTTCCAGCCAGGACCAATACTCGCCACAAATTTACTTAAGGTTTATACAGTAGTGCTGTAAGTACTTTGCGATAACTTTTAAACTAATAAATGTATTTCAGAATCAAAACTAGGATAATTTAATATAACATCTAGCATATACATGTACAGTTAAACGCCCAGAATGTGACAATTTTAGTGACATATTGCAGTTTATCTTTTTTTTGGTAATCGGAATAAATCCTATGCAATGTTCTCGGTATTTCTTTTGTTACACATACAACATGATTACTGTACCTTTATATATAACGCGACTCACTATTGTACATGAAGCCTATTCATATTATTTTGTGATACGAAACATATAGTAAATATAAAATGTTGAATCGAATTGGCCGCTCGAGATCTTACAGGGTTATTCGAACAAATGGAAAACAAACTTTACATTTTCCAAAATCGCATTTGTTTTAATCCCAGTCGCATATAGAATCGAAGACAGTATCCTATAAACACAAGGCAATGCAAAAGTGTTCAACGGTCCAAATTACCGGCAATAACTGTCTAATTGAAGATTCCATTCAGCGGTGGCTGTCATCAATGTCTGCATAGAAACCACAATCCCAGCCATTGTAGGGCAAACCTTTACACCGAAACGCAATATTGAAATTGGCAAGTTCAAAACAAAACAAGCAATGCTTATGTTCCAAACATCCTGAGGACAAACTGCATTTCCCTGTACCTTTTACTGATTAAAGTTTGGCCTTCCCTGACGGGAACCCTGTCATGAAGTGAGACCTCAATTGCAAGCAGAAGAAATGCTACGCCTAATCACCTCTCGTTCAATAGAATTTCATGATGTAACGAGCGATAGATAATATTCATTAATATGACATTTCAAGTATACTTTAACTTTAAGTATCAATTAAATGATTACATTTAACTTGACTTTTCACAGATGCTAATCAAAGACAAAGTAACAAGAAACTTTACAATAAAGCTTATCACAATAAAAAAGCATCTGAAATATCGTACTATTTTAATACGAAGAGCACCAAGTCTCTGTCTCTGATATATGATAAAAGCCACATCCACGAGCACATGTATATATACTTTATCTCTTTTAAATTTGTTTTCAAAAAGAATATGAGGCTTCAAACACATGGATGATACACGTAAGAAAATCCGCTTGTAAGTAACATCAATGTCAGTGGTTAACATTCAGTATCACTTAAAGGTTCATTACTTACACCAACTTGAATTTCCTTTTAAATCTGGAATCGTAACGAGCATCTTCTAAGAAGAAAAATATGAAATTCTGCATCAAACGGACTGTGTTCAAAATTTGAGTTTAACAAAATAATTAATGAATCATATTTTGCCTTCAGTAAGTTGTGTTCCAGTTTTCAAATATCTTTGTAATTTTCCAGATGTTTAACATAGAGAGCCTGTACATAGGTTGTACATAAATAAGCATGCTTATTTTGAATCAAAATTGAAGGAATTTACTTACAATGATGTGATAGTATATCTCTGACTGTTTACTACATTCAATAAAGCGAAAGTAGGACAAAAAGACCACCCACGTCAATCTAAGGAAATACACAAACATTCACTCGATGTTTCTGCAGCAGATTTTCAAACTTGGAAATACACGGCTATTGTCAAGTTTTAGAAGCCAGTTTCTAACTGTTTTTCCCTGCTACAATTCCATATTGAAATGAAAATTCGATTTGGTGTTAGTAATGGACCTTTAAGCATCCATAGGTATGCATATGCATTTACAATTAATCCTATAATGTATGTACGCACAATTCAAGTCTGTCCTTACAAAGGATTTTATAAGTTTTACACCTTACATGCGCTTACAATTCAACCAGGAGTATCTGTAATTGATGTTCAGATTTGATAGACCATTCTGGCATAACTGGCGGAACTTCAGTGAAATCCCATATTTCAAACAAGTACACTTTTTAAAGAACCTACTTTCACGAAAATTACTATTTGCGTTTAGAAAATATGCTCGAATTCAACAAACCGCGATTAGGTTCTTTTTGAAAAAATAGCGAAAAAATGTCATCGATTTAAGGTAGTGGATGTGTAATGAGTACTTCCTGTTTAATGACCAGTTTGTAAGATGTGCTTATGATCCACAATCCTTTTTCAAGGTATATACGGTACATGTACAACCTTTAGAGAGACACGTGCGACTACCTCTGGGATTCTAACAAGTTCATCTCTAGATGAGTTGGAAACACTGAAAAGCGTTTCTAATATTTTCAGTGCCCCGGCCGGGATTCGAACTGGGGACCTCTGGATTGGTAGTCCAGAGCGTTAACCACTTGACCACTGCACCACCCTCTGTTTAATGACCATTTGGAATACTTTGGATTTTATAGTTGTACCTGTTTTGTACTGTAGCGCAGTGGTAAGAGCGTCTGCTTCGAGATCAAGAGGTCCCGAGTTCAATCCCCGAAGGAGCCAATTGTTTTTTCGTTATTTTTTCTTTTTCAGTTATCACATTGAATTATATAAAAAATTATGCCATTTTACAAGATTTGAAAACTGTATTTTAATTTTCCTTAATTTTATCAAGCTGTACAGTTGCTTGAAAATATAAAAATTGACCAAGCTTAAAATTAAAAGTTCAATATCTCAAAAAGTAGACGGTAAAACATTTTCATCTTTTCTTATATTTCAGTTCATATACTACTTATCAATTACTACAGATGTGTATATTTACATATGTGATATGTCTCGGGGCGAAATTAGGCAAATTGTATACCCTAGTTTTAGGCATTATTGCATACTTCTTGTTACACATATTAAGCTTGTAGAATTATAATACGTGTTTTGTAATTCTACATTACTTTTCATTAAGGATGGGAACGAATACTATAATTAGTATTCGAATATTCGTATAAAAAACTATTCGAATACATTCGAATATTCGAATCAAATTGTTTAACTTTTCTGAATGTTTTACTATCTGAAAAGTATTTATCCGAAGTTATGTATAGTTCGCTAATTACTAATTTATAACTTTAAGGGAAATTGTCATTTAAATTCATGATTCTCAGCATTTAGGGATTTGAAACATTGTCTTATTAAATAAAAATGAAATGATAATTTTCATAGATAGAATAAATATTTACGTTTGTATTTTATTGTTTTACCTTTTTGTCTTTACTATTACGACTACATTTTGATATATATTGTTGTCAAATTTGATTGTATGTAAAGAAAACAAATCAGACTTTGATTCAAAGTGAATTCAGTGTGCATCAATCTTTCTTTATTCAAAAAACATTGGTTGAATTTCTTTGATTTTGATTTTTATTGGGTTTCAATTGAGTAATCAAACAGATTATAGGTTTTTAAAATTTATCCCTTACATCCGACAGACTTAAATTACATCGCCGATTTGATTGATTTGATTTGATGAGAATTTTATCAAGGTCCGTCCCAAAGAGCATGTATGTTAGCTTAATATTGGGATGAGACATCGCCGAATTTGGAGCTAATTATTTGAACAATACATTAAGATTCGCACTCTACAAAATATGAAATAAAGGTGCTAGATAATGAAACCACGTGTGAATTACTAAAACAACAAACTGAAAAAACTGTTTGCAATTTGCAAATATGACACGTGTTATCAAAACAACGACCTGGGCTATTAGTTATTTGATGAAATATTATAAGGCCTACGTGTGTTTGTCAACGTTCTGTCTTTTTAAAACAAATGAAAAAAATGAAAAAAGTGAACGAATATTCGAATCCTAAAATTGCATTCGAATATTCGGAACGAATGCGAATATTCGAATATTCGAATATTCGTTCCCATCCTTACTTTTCATACATTTTGGAACCTAGAACAAAAATAAATGTAAATAAATACTTGCAAACATACCTATTTTCACTATTAGGTTACTTTTAAATATGGTCAGTATTTCTTAAGTGGGGGTAGGGTGACAAAAACTATATTAATAAATTATTTTTTTATTAAACGGTGAAATGTCATTAAAATTTGCACACTAGTTTGGAATAGTGTCCATTAGACCCCAACTACCTTACAAACCCTACACAGTAATGTGACGAAGTTACGAGAATATTGGAAACGAGTATAGATAAATGACGTCACAGTTGCTCTTGATAAATGACGCCACGGTGTAAATAAAAACAACAACAGCAAAACAGTAAATAAAGTCAGTGTAAATGGTATCGTAACATTAATAAAGTTAACGTGACGACTAGTGTGCGATCAATCGGATCCCCCCGCTTTGTCCCAAGTCATCCACAATAGACCATGTAAGATCCTCTATACGTCGGGTAAATTGAACAGATAAAACACGATGCACGCGCAGCGTCGTTCAATGTCGGCTTATTGCAAAATAATCCAAACAGATTTTGTTTTACATTTATGTAGGTTACATGTATCCGCTGGTCGTGTGAGGATAAACGATAATTTAACGTCTTGTCAAATATTTCAGTGAGTGCATTGTAGAGAAAGCATTTGATGCTTCATCATTAGGCCGCGGTCAATGTAATAACTGAGGTACATCTGATAGCTTGAATTGAAATAATTAATTAATATGCACGACGGTGTTTACGGGAAAAGGAAAACATTCAACATAATTATGATATTTAAGGTCAATATGTACTTTTGTCGCAGTATTTCTTAGTACAATGTAGTCACAGATAACAATTCTGCTTTGCACCGAAAGGTCGCAAACAAATACTTATATATCAGCTATACAAAAGAAAAAGTATGCATGGAAACTATATGTTTTTTATCATTGTTTCAGTTGTGTTATCATTTCAGCAACTCTATGGACGAATGCAATACTAATGGCATACAAAGGTAAGGGATTCATAGATTCGAGGAATATACATATTATGTGTTTAAATTTAGCAAAGTAGTTGAAAAGCATAGTGAGCATAGAAAACTGACAACCCGATAACAATCCTAGTGAACACTGCACATCCGTGTAGCTGCACAATTAAACTTACACACTTTAATGAACACACCTTTATTACTAAAGTCGGCCAACATAGGTACTAGAAGGCTTTGCTGACATGCCTGTAGTGTCTTTATAATAAACTTTAAATTGGCTCTCTTTTCCATTATATACAATGTATTTTTTTAACTCAATTTTTCAGATCCAAATTTGAAGTTTCATTTAATTTCCAAGTTTTATTGTTGCTGTTTTACCTCAATATTCAATAGAACAAAGTTATGCTAGGAGAACAGTGGGCATGCTTTTTGATGAAATATATCTCTTGAACTTTGCTAGAGGACATAGTAGGATCAGTGACGCCCTATTTCAATTATCTGATGGAAAATTGTCATTTCCTGAGCTTCACTTCCATTTTTAAATAGAGTTATCATATTTATCATTATTGTGACAATACTCAGTTCTGTGAAATTGTAACAGCATGTAAAGATATTTTCCAGTAAAAGTTACGAGACGCTGGTACGAATCTAACGTTGACTCTAAGTATTTCAGAGTACATGAGAAAATGCGGCACATTATTATATATAATTGTCTATAGTAAATTCTAAGTCTTATACTTTTTCAAATTGAAGATTCTAAGTATCTTTTATTCTATTGTTGCATTTTCATCACTGAACATTCCAAGCCCGTAAAGTTATTGAGATCGATCTAATATTGAAGGCTGCATAGTATATAAAATGTTGTCATAATGTGTTACCTTCGGAGTATAAAGATATTATTATTATTATTATTATTATTATTATTATTATTCTAATGCTTAAGGAGATGATATGATATTTCAAAGTGCAAAATAATTGCTTAGATTGCTGATTATCACACCACTATATATTTTAAAGCGTTTCGAATTCGACAGTTAAATATTTCTTGCATACCAGATAGAGATATCTGCAGTTTTTACCAGTACTGGAAAATTTTAACTTACACCTCGATGTAAGAGGACACTCGTGAATAACGTATGACGAAACGTTATAAACATTGTGACGTCACTTTCTCATCTGATATCGTTTGTTTTTATATTAAAATGCATAATTTCGATAAGTTTGCATATTAGTATCTATTTTAAAGTGCAAGACGGTATGCAAGAAAAAGTTTCTACCAAAGATGGACATATCCGTCACTTCGGGTAACTGTTTCGCGGCAAATTGGCAGCGACACGTTCCCGCCAAAACAGTTACCCTATGCAACGGATATTTCAATCTGAACCGCATTCTCATAGAAGAAACTAATAATGTGTATGTTACTTGAAATGCTGGCAGCTGCAGGCTTTACATTAGAGTGCCGCTTACAAACGTATAAATGGGTGTGGGGTGTCGGTGTGGTCGGATCATACGAGTGCGTAGCACGGTTTGATCCGACCCGACGAGGCTAATCCGGCTTGGACACATTACTAACTAATAGCCCTTTAATACCTATTGACACTTGTCGCGCGAATAAACTGAATTAAAATGAAATTTTAAGCTAAAATTAAAGAAAAACCTTTTTAGCGCGAAATATACATATAGTTCGACGTCATTTTATTGACGTCATCGTATAAACAAATAGTAACGACCCAGTCAAAAGCGACGTTTGAACGTCATGTGCATTTTAGAGCCAATTGAATGCACTCTACAAATTTTGCCGCGCTTTTGTATTCCACGTACATACAAACGGATTTTTTTCTGTCAGGCCGTATTTGATGGTTGAATATAGGCTGTAGTTTTGGCAAAATAATTATAGATATATAATAAAACGTTATGTCTATGTCGCGGTTGTCTTGTTAAATAAAATCACAAAAGCAAGGGACGTAAAGGATGACATATTTCGTTAAACATAATATGAAAAGCTTGTTGATTTCAAAAAGGGACGCCACTGTAACCAACAAATCATTGTTCCTGTTTTTATCGCTATCATTTGCGTCGTCGCCCGTTGTATGATCTGTAGTTTTGTTGTTAGATTTAGAACAAATGTAACTCATGTGATTGATATAATTTGCAGCTTGTTCAAAGAAGTTCGGAAAATGTTACTTTATTTATTCGGGAAGACCGATGTCGTGGAAAACTGCAGGAGACGAATGCTGGATTCGGAAGTCAAGACTTGTTTCTATCCACACAGACGAAGAACATGAATTGATCAAATACATGTTAAGAAACTTCCGATACAGCGATGTTGGTCCTGATACACTGAAAACAGCTTTTTCTTCAGACAGGGTCGATCCGAACTATTTTACGCATATTGGTAAGACGGTTTAAACCTCTACACATCAACATCAATTAAGTAAATAATATTTTGTAAATTGTTTGTGCGAGCTCGTTTATAATTTTAGTTATTTATACACTCAAATGCATTTGCTTTAATTTTAACATCATATTGAATAGAGCATGTATTGTTGTATTGTTTTAAACTTACAAAGAAGCAGCAACAAATATTTATTCAGTTGTGAAAAAAAGCTTCCAAGTTATGTTTGCATTATGGTCATTTAATGAATGACTGTTGGTTAATTTAAGAGAAGTTACATATCAAACAGAAAAAATGTACACTTTTTTACATAGTAATAGTGACAAGGAGGTTTTACACTTTATATATTTTATTAAGTTTTGACAAAAACTAATATAGCAAGACTTAAAAAAATATTGAAGAAATAACTTCAACCACAAGAAAGCATCAAGTAAACGATAATATAAAAGGTACATTACCGTGGCAATTCTAAAATATAGGTTGTAACTATGTGCTGTGTTTGGAACAGTTCAGGGATTACTTTTATATTTTGCATAAATCTAACATCAACCCATTAAATAGGCTTGTCTAGCGTGACCTCAGAAACTGGAAGAAGGGTCCATTTATGGGAGGACGGGTCTCCAGTCACCTTCTCAGCTTGGTAAGTGTTTAAAGTATCGTTATAAGAAGTCTTCTTGAAAGTTCAACAACTGCGCTAGAAATATTTCAATCTAAGGTAACACGTGACACCGACTCTGCAGAAGCCGCAGTTTTCAACGTAAATTATCAGTGTGAAGCGTCCGTTAAGATGATCCACAATCCCATATACACAACATCCTTATGAATTTGCAACTTTTTATATTGGTAACTTCTTTTTGATTGAAACTGTACTAAATTTCAGAAACGCACACTTACGGATAGTTTACTGTTTTCTAAACACATTTCATTCAAACGCTGGTAAATAGGTATTTTCACCATCAGTATGGTTTTGTCGTACGAACATGTACCGAAAGTCGACAATAGTCAAAATATAATTCTTACACGTTGGATTAAATGGGGGACAAAGAACACAGTTAATTAGTATTTATGTAACTGTTTTATGAAATCATATATTTAACATGCAAAGTTACTTTTATGTGTTTTGATAATTTTCTATTATTAAAATAATGGTGGAATCAACAGCAAAACATTTCGATGTAATGGGCTCTTAAATCCATTGGCTGCTAGACACAAAATACAATTGCCACATCTAATCGTGTTTATGACTTTCGCCTGTTAGACCAACCATCTGCTCACTCTACAGATGATGGTTTCACATCTCTACTTTAAATGTGATGCAGTTTTATATAATACAATATGCTTTTCTCTAATGAAATATAAAACAACTGATAAATAGATACAAAGTTCCACAAATAACAATTCATTATTTTAAAAGATTATTATCCCTGTAATAATAAGTTAAGGAGAAGGGGTGTGTTCTTCATCTGCTGTGCCTTGACGGTTAATATACGAATACGGGTTTTATTTGCACAATAAACCTTTCAGGAACTTAAATGACACTATGTCAGATGGAGATTGTACAAGGATGAGCTTCCATCTTTTCAATACAAACAACACCTGGGAACCGGAAATGTGTGACAGTGGATTGGCTAGTTATTTAATCTGTGAACAAGTGCTCACACCTGAACTGTTAAGTAAGTAATGCCTTACCTAGTTTGCAATATGTAATCATTTTATGGTAAAGTAAGGAAATATCAGATTGAATGCAAAAATCCTGACAGTCACAGGACCACTTTGGATGTTACAATACAAGCAGCTTTTATTTTACCAAGAACGATGTCTTACCGGCAAAAATCGACTCTTGTTTATCAAAATAATTATTAAGCATTGCTTTATGAATTGATAAGTACATATTAGATATGTAGCGCAGGTTTTTTTCAATGAAAGTGCAAGAATTAAAAGAATGCAAAACAATTTGTGAAGAAAGGCATGTGGCAACATTAAGTAAGAGTTAATGAACCCGATTCTATCAAGTGAACTTCCTATAAGTAAATTTATGTTCCTATATTAGAATGATCCTGGGACTTTACGCGCACTATTGCTAACGTTATTTTCTTTGTGTTAGATATTGTAATTGTGATTACTAGGATGCATTTACCACATTACTTTGAACATACTACTCTATGTGTCAGGTTTAATAATGTTTCAGTTATTTTGAAAGGTAGGTCCCTGCCTACCTAATTGTTTTGTATTAGCGGTTTAACAATGCCAAGTGAAAAGATACACCCACAGGGTCTATAGCATCAGTTTTAATTATCGCATGCTTAAAAGGCCAAGCATTAGAATTATGTCGTTCAGAAACATGTAGGTACACATTGCGTGGTCAATGTGCATTGCACGTGTCTACTTGTCAGAACCAGTACTTACAAAGTTGGAACCAGATTCTTTTCTTCAGCAAGTCTTGATGAGTATGTTGCATCCGACCGTAACAGAATAATGATGCATCTTACTATCAAATAAAATATAATTTACTATTAACATTAAGTATAACTTTTACATGTGCCTGGAGGTTTTTACCTTATACATCCTTAAACATCAGTTTGTTTTATCATGCTTCTGATGAATGAACTAATTGTAAATTATATTCGTCGTGTTAGTGAGTGGTAATACACATTGAGTTTATCGTGCAGAGAACTCCGAGGAAAGACGAAATATTTAAATTAATTTACACCATACTTGGTTGTTTATATCAGAAAGTGACAAACGTTTTTTCGAACAAAAATACAGTACTTATAAAGAATTGTGAGATAGATTACTTTTTATTGCAAAAGAATTTGTCATACTTTCGACTTTTGTATTCTCATTACATTTGATCAGGCGTTGTTTTCTTTAAATACAGACGTTATATTTTGCAGTTTATATTTCCGCCGAATGGGTCTGTATTTATATCAATAGAAATGAGAAAAGCATTTGTATTAGTACTAAAACATCTATTAGACGAAACCTTATTCACCTGCCACTTATGTTGAGCGGAGAATTATAAATTCAGAGCTTATTCACTTTTGTAAAACATATGCTTCTTATATAGTAAATGGTCGATAAGGCTCCGACCAAGGAAAGGGGATTATACATTTACAAAACCAAAATGGTTCGCGTGTTATTGACTATTTTATTTCATTTTTATAATTAATTTTGACGTTCAGAAAGTGACCAATTGCCATTGTAGTTATGTATAAATAGTGTTATTCATAATGTAGATATACAAAGGCCTGTGACGTCTAACGAAAATAAAGTTGTACTTTTAAAATATTTCTGGATTGAAATAAAAAGATGATATTGTCCGCCGACATCTGAACCTAAAATTACACCACAAGCGTGGTTTGAACACTTTAGCAAAGTACTTGCATCAAGTGATGATGGCAATGCATCCGATCACAGCAATGAAAGTCTACCACTGTCACAGACGATCATTTAGATTCTATCGGCAGTATTATTTTCAATTCTCCTATCACAAATGAATAAATTATTAATACACAATATAGTTTAAAGTTGATAAATATTAATAAGGCATCTGCGAGAAATTAAATTCCCGAAAATTTTGTTTATGGCTTGGAAAGGCTGTTACCATACATGAATAGATCTTTTTAATATATAATTTGAAAGTGTTGAATTTCAAGACGACTGTTTCTATTATTGTTCCTCTACATAAAAAAGGAAGTGTGAACTTACCGGATACAATGTAACTGAAGAGGAATATCTTTACTCGACACTCTTAGTAAAATATATATTTCAGTCATTACGAAACGGGTCACTTTTTTCACCGAGACTTATAATAATTTTGAAAGTGGCTACATTTCAAGCCGGTTTTCGAGCTGGTTATTCAACAATAGATAATGCTTTCATTCTCTACGCGATAGTTAACAAATACTTATCTAGGAAAAAAAGGCCAATATGTGTAGATTTTCAGAAAGCATTAGTTTCTGTCAATCGGACTATTATGTATAATGTATAAAGAAACAATGTTTGAAAGGAAAACTGTACATTTCTAGTCTAGCAATTTATAAAACAGTAAAAGGTGTTGTTAGAACAAAGTATGGACATACCGACACATTATGTTGTCCAATTTGGTTACGTCAAGGCTGTAGTTTTAGCACTATACTATTTTCTCTCTTCATAAACAAATTGAATGATATAATTTGCAACAGTGGTTTTAAAGGTTTTCAACTTTTTCTTTATTTTACTGAAATAGTTCTGCTAATATGTGCGTACGATGTTGCACTTTTAGCTGATACGGTAGTTAGACTACAACGGCAACTTAATATTATAAACAGGTTCTGTTTTAAATATAAACTATCGGTTAATATAGCAAAAACTAAAATAATTGTAGTTTTCAAAAAAGGTTGCGCTGTAGCTAGACGCGAAAAATAAAAATATGGTAAACATAATATTGAGGTTGTTAATTCATTTACCTATGTAGGTGTACATTTTACAAATCGATTGTCTCCATGTAAAATATCCGAGTATACATGTGTAAAAGCTAAAAAGATTTTAAATCAACTGTTTAACTCATTTGCACGTCTTCAAGAAATACCGCATGAAAAAGCCATACATATAATGCTATATGGCTCAGAAATATGTGGATTGAATGAGGCTGTTGTGAAAATGTTCATGTTTTATGGTTATAAACGATGTTTGAATGTAAACACGGGGCCATTTAACAATGCAGTATTGGGTAACATGGGACGTTTTCCGATGTATATAAATGCATACAAGCTTTGCATTAAATATTGGTTACATTTACTAGAATCAGGTAACAACAGATTCACAAAATTATGTTATAATATGCTACAGCACTTTGATATAATATGACATGAACACTGGGTTACACTGGTTACGAAAAATTTCTTTAGAAATGGATTTGGAGATATTTTGGAAGCACAGTATGTTGAAAACCGGCGATTGTTTTTAAATGAACATGTTCAAAGACTGAGGGACCAGTACGTCCAAATTTGGAAAAACCAGTGTCGTAATAATGTCAAATTGTCGTATTATACATATATTACATCATTACTTGGAAAAAAGAACTACATATATTACATTGACATTGGTAAATTTAGAAAATGTACGGCAACTTTTAGATTTTCATCTCATAATCTCATGAGAGAGCAAGGACGATACTATAAAATCCATTCTGAATATCTTTATTGTTGTCATTGTGAGTGCATTTTAGCGGATGAGTTTCATTTTGTTAATATGCCCTCTAAACAATGACCTTCGAGAGAAATATATACCGGCTTATTATATTGCAAACCTTTCACGTATCAAATTTTGTGATTTCATGTAATTAAATTACATTTAATGTCATGTGCAAAATGACAAATGTGACAACAATTCGAAGTTTAGTCATGTATATATATCACTCTTTTAAACGTAGAACCGAACTATTAACTAGAAGATAGAAAAATATAGTTAAATAGATATTCTGGCTCATTATATTAACATGTATTTTGTATGTACATGTAGTTCGAAATTATTGTACTTTATAAAAAGACAATCTAAACAGATGTGGGATCACTTAATGTTTTCTTTTTTATGACATGTTCTCATACTGTTATAATATGTAAAGATGTTTGTACTCACATATTTCAATGTTTGTTGCTACTATTGTGTGTATGGGCCGATGGCCTACATAATACAAATAAACTTCACTATACTATTGCATTTAACTAAATTTGCATCTTTTATAAATCATGCAGAAGTGTCCGAACAGTCAAATGTATACAATGGTACACTGAACGTTACCATAAATGGAATACCCTGTCAGAGATGGGATAGTCAGGTTCCACACCGTCATTCGTATTGGACGGCTGACAAGTTTCCCGACAAAGATGTAAATGACGCTAAAAACTTCTGCCGTGATCCTAGTGGTGCTGAATCGCTTTGGTGTTATACGGTAGATCCGGATATTCGCTGGGATTTGTGCAAAGAACAAAGTTATTTTTTTAAAATAATTTTAACTATAATACTAGTTATAATAATAATAATAATAATGATGATGATGATGATGATGATGATAAGTATTTTAATGCAAATAATACATGTAGTTGGTGATAATGATAGTAAGAATAATGATGATGATGATGATCCCGATGAGTTAAAGCAAAATGGTACAATCAGCGTATAGATAATGAAGGCTCATTGTACCTTTTTGCTGTAATCTCTCAATATGACTTACAAAGTTATGAACGATTACACTCAATCTCATTTGCTTTGGTTTTTTAATGTTTATTTCATTATTAAACAGTTTGTATATTATTAGATTAAATATGTATTTTTAGCAGAGACAAACAGATTCATACCACGTTTTTATACTGGCCGACTAAGTACGACTTCATCAGGCAAGACCTGTCAGCGGTGGGACAGCCAGACTCCTCATGGACATAATTATAGACACGTTTCGTATTTTCCCGATGCCTCACTGGAAGACATTGCAAACCACTGCAGGGACCCATCTTTAGATGGCATATTGTGGTGCTACACGACTGATCCTTTTACGAGATGGGAAATTTGTAGTTTTCCAGGTACTTTTAACAGGAAAACATGAAGATATTATATTTAACGGGACACTCCCTACATCTAGCAGATTATATGTATTAACGTGTTCAATGAACGTAAAATGATAAATAAATGCAATTTTAAAGAACAACATATGTAGGAAAAGGTCCTATTTTAGCACAAATAATAACATATGGACCTTCTGCAATAAATCGCGTTTAGGTTACAATGTAAGTAATAAGTCTTGCAAATATTATACAGCAAATATTTTATGCTTCTGAAGTTATTTAAATTGACACCAGTTTTAGTGAGTGCCTCTTTAAAACCGGCGTCAGATTTTTTGTGATTGTAACGGAATATCTATTGTTATAATGATTTATTATTCGAGAGTTGTCTTCATTTGTTTTGTTTTGTTTTTTCTTTTTTTTTCTTTTGGTGATTTGTTTTGCTTTTGTAAATTATTTTAATAAACATATTTAGATCGAAACAATTACTTCAATTTCACGATTACCGAAAACAGAATCAAGATGTCTACAGTAATCCGTTTTACCGCAAAAAGAACATAGCAACTACAATTTAAAAAAAAAGATACATCGCTACTCAATATGTCCTTTGTTCTTTCACGTTCATGGTTATTGCTGGTTTTGAGAGCGATTTCGCCTATTTGCAGGAACCCAATGAAAATCACCGAGTCAACGGTATGCCTTTACACTTAATGAAAACCTCGTTAAAGGCAAAGCAAAGTCAAACTCGCAAGGAGGCAAACGCAAGTTAACATAATGGAATTCCATTCCTGACAAATATATTAAATAAAACAACACATGTATTTTAATGGGCTTGATATGTATAACATGTAAGATAATTAACTAAATTTTCTGATTATTTCTCAAATTATAATACAGTCGTATGTAACATGTTTCTATTGTAGATACTGCATCTGATCGATGTTATTCAACACACTCCATGTACGCAGGAAAGTGGAATTCAACTATTTCTGGTAGAAACTGTCAAGCATGGGAGTCGCAGTCACCACATGATCACGAACTATTTTTAGATTCACAGTTTCCTGATGGGTCTGTGTCTAATGCAATGAATTTCTGCCGTGATCCTTACAATGAAGGATACCTTTGGTGCTTCACAATGGATCCTGCCACTAAATCGGAGCCTTGTGTGTCTGAGTGTAAGATAAACAGATTTCTAACAGCTCAGACCATTTAATTATGCACTCAACCGGTTTAGAAACGCAAAAGTGGCAAAAATATTTATTTTAACAGTGTTATCGTGTATCGAATTTATTCAAATTTCATTCACAACAAAAACGATATAAAACAAAAATAATATCAAACAGGGAATGCCACGTACCAAAACGCAGCCTCCCCAAAACGAGCCCCACAGCACCCAGAAGTGCACACCACCAACACACACACACACACACAAACACACATACAACACACACACACACAATCATGTACACACACACACATACACTACCAACACACACTAGCATACAAAGCAAACACACGAGGACAAAACGAACAATTAAAGGAACACAGTGGGGCACCGCCTTGGAACGGTCAGTGGCAAAAACACTGAATTCACATAAAACTGAATTCTTGTAAACGTTTCAATAATTCATCGCAAAAAATGACTAAAGGTAGTAGACTTCTAATAAAAACCTCCACTTTTTCCTTCAATTTTAATGCTCTAGCCTAGGTTGTTAAGCATTGGACTGAAGATCGTTTGAGGTTTTTGGGGGCGTAGGTTCGAATCCAGTCGGAACCCAATTTTTGTTTTTTACTTTTTTCTTCTTTGTTTTCATTATTTTGCACTTTTCTTCATATGATTATATTGTTTTTAGACTTAATTAAATATTTATTTTAAGAAAAATTATTAGCTTATTTGAAGATTTTATTACTTGCAGACACGTCTAAAATCGCCGATGGACGTTTTCAAACTCTAATTATTTTAAATAGAGATGATGAAACATTGTGCAGTAAATATGAAAATTGTAAATACTACAAACTGCCCAATTTCTAGAAAAGTTGAATTTTCCTAAACCTTTGATGTTAAAATTGAACATAAAAAAAGTTTTAAAAATTGTAATACTACCTAATATATAAAAGTTTTATAAAACTTGTTGATAATATTGTAAATGGTGTGTAACTGAAAGAAAATATAGTTCTTGTTACTCTGATACCAAATCTTACCAAAGTATTGAATAATAAATGAAATACATGCATTTTCTTATCTCTTGTGTGATGTCATTTTATAAAGAATTCTAAAATGGGGGTAGGGTTTTCCAAATTCCTATAACTGAGTTTTTTCACGGTACAATTCTTTTAAAATTTGTTTTTAAATCCAGGAAATGATACAGATTAAGAAAATATTAATCCTATAATGATTTGAATTGGTGCCCATTAGGGGTCTACTACCTTAAATAGAAATCAAAACAATAGCGTCATTCAAATAAAAATGTTCATTAGGGGAAATCTTTGCGTTTTCTAAATCGGTTAAGTGTAGTGCAAATTGAATGTTTATTCTAAGTGAAAATGCAAACGCCCTATAGTCTCGGACTTGCAATCACTCAGATAAAGCCAAAGTGGTGCATGACAAGCCAACATACCTCGGCCGTACATATTCATTTGATCCTGGAATTTTCATGAATATTTTCATTGTATGTGCACTTAGATTATTAATGAAATAGTCTACACGTTTACTGCTCAGCTGTATTGTATCAGTTTAATATACAATGAATATGCTCAAAACAAAATGACTTTAATATTTTTAAGTTGTTTTAAGCATTTATAACATCAAACTCTTTCACTTGGGCGAATGATAGTCGGATCAGAACAAAAAACGTATAATCAAATTTGTATTTACTACGGATACGGAAAAGTCGTTTCTCACATGTGTATTTGTATATTAAGAGCTAACGATAAATCAAGATATAACAATTATATCATAAAAAGTAGTAAAACTATGCTAAAGGAAAGTATTATACTAAGTGAAACATGTATACGTTTTAAAGTATAAAGTTTCATACATGTATATCATAATTTACCAAGAGCTTATAATATTTAAGTGTAATCAGCACACAATTTTAACATAAATAGTAACAAAAAGAGTTTGTCGAGTTCTTACAGTCATCCTATGTTAATGCATTTGAGTAGTTTCATCATATGATTGATTGAGACGGGTTCCATAAATTAGTTTTGTAAATTTATGTGTTAGTACAACTTAGATGTAGTACGCTATGAATTTGAATGAAAAAGAACCTTGATACGGGTTATATATTTCTGTAGATAAGAATCATGTTATGATACAATGTAACTATAGATATGTACAGATGTGTCATTTAGTAGATTGTTGTAGATGAGAACAAGATTTCAGACAACACGGACGAGAAAGCTTCATCACAGAGGACATTCAAATGTGGAAACGGTGATATCATTCCAAGGGAGTACTTATGTGATGGAACACCAAGCTGTTTAGACCTCACCGATGAAACAAATTGTACCGATAAAGGTATATAATGGGGGAGACATATTGATTTTGGTCGAGTTGTCTGTTTGTCTGTCTTTCCGTCCGTCAAAAATCGTGTCCGCTCCATATCTCTTGTACCCCTTGAAGGATTTTAGAATAGCCCACCACAAATGTTAATCATATTGAGATGATATGCAGTGCGCTTGTCAGAAACACCTTGGTTCAAGGTCAAGGTCATAATTAGAGATCAACGGTCATATGACTATATTCCGTGTCCGGTCCATATCTCTTGAACCCCTTGAAGGATTTTAGAATAACTCACCACAAATGTTCACCATATTGAAACGATGTGCAGAACAAACTTTACATTACATTCCTTTACATCATTTTGCAAATAATAGCGTTCTGTAATTCAGTTTAATAATGGTACAATACTCGTAATATGCTGATTACAAAATGTTCATAGCCCTATATAGCAAATATGATACACTCTGCAGTAGCATTATAATGAAAATTTGAAACAACAACATACGTATATGAAGAAGCCTACTAAATTGCATGTCCGAGAACACAATGAAGTTTGTGATGTAGATGTACATATAGAATGTATAAAACATATTTGCTACGGTTGTTTTAGAAAATAATGTAAATTTCAAAACTGTACTCCTTTATATGTAATGTTTCTTATTCCGTATCTTTATCTAATTTGTAAATGTAATATTTTTAAGGTGTGTGAATAACATGTTAATATGTGTTTTTTTGACTTTTGATTATACATGTACAACGAACTAGTTCTATCAAATGTGATATAAAAAAAAAATGTCACAATAAATAACGTGAGAGACAAAAACCTTTTCCTTGGCCGAAAAGTTACAGCAACGGTCATTAGAACGTTTTCATTAAATCCTCAACTGAGTTAACAGCAGATACCTCACTTGTTCGTTAACATTAATTTAAAAGTGATATTACGGTTCAAAGTGACCATCATTATTTCAAGACAGACATTAATCCTTGATTTATACTATTTGAAAAAAACATACATTGCCATACATTTGTAGTTTTAACTAAAATGTATAACAATTTTCAACATTTCTATTCCTATTTAATAAACATCTTAAGTATTTTATCTATGTAAAGTCCACGGTCTAATGATGAACAGAACCGTTCCTAATGTGATTCCGGCTATGAACAACACAAATTCGCTGTTTCAATGTGAAAGTATGGAATGGATATCAACACTAGCTCGATGCGACAGTGTGATAGACTGTATAGATGCTACAGATGAAGTGAACTGTTCTTCTAGTCAAGGTAATAATCTTGTTGTCAATTATGTCATCATTCAACCTTTCAAATAATTGTTTAATTCAAACGAAAGAATAACTCATATTGATACATGTAACACATACGCAATAATAAACATTGTTGTATGAACATGAGGAAAAGATGTCACGAAATGATTTTGTTTTCATTTTTCACCCAATGTTACTATTGTGAAGCTGCATAAATAGAGAAAATATGATATATATTTTCATGGCGTTATATTTACCGGACTCTTAATGTGCTCAGCGGATATTTAAGCATGGTGTGCAAGGTATTAACCTAGTTAGGAAGCTCCAATGCAATACCGATTTAAGTTTGATTGAGTTTCCATTAATAATACAAGCAAATAAACACATTTTCATAACCTTCGAATTTGCACGTACTTTTGTTCATATGGAGAAATAGCTGAATGCGTCCTCAAAGAGTTGACACATTGAGCAGTGCAGCGATTTGGCTTAACTGACTTTTGGCAATCTTGGCAACCATACAGTCTCTTATATTTTAAAATTGATGAACAGTTAAGTGTATTCGCTCTGTTATTTCAATTTCTTGTGGGCATTGCTTTTTTAAAACATCCTCCATTCACAGACACAATTCTTATATTTAACGTCAGCCTTTAGGCTCGACTATATAACGTATACTTCGAACGTCATTATACATCAAATATTAAGAAAACTTTATTAAACGTTTCTAAGTGGCACCTAGTTGTTCTAAAGAGGAGTACATGTGTGATGGCGGTGGTTGTATACACATTAGTCAGATGTGTGATTTTGTTGCCGATTGTACGGACGACTCCGATGAGAACTGTGGTAAGACTTTTGTTCCAAATGGCATTGACCCAACTGTGTTTCAAATCCCGTAATTCATAAGATGCATAGGATTTAAGTAAAACACTTTTCTTTTTTTCCAAGGACCAATGATCTACTAAAAGTTAAATATTTACGCTCTCGTACATTTTCCTCCATTCACGTAACTGTGATATTCAATTACGTACAGTAACGACAATATGCTGTAAGTTCATTGATTAAGGCAAACTCTGAAAAAAAAAAACATTTATCTAATGTTTAAGCTTATGTGATGAACTATTTGTGAACGTTACCTGTCAGCCATCTTCTTTCTGTCGTACTTTAATATTTTTTTCTAAATTATATTTAGTTAATAATGAGATTTTCAAGAAGATAACACGCATTTGCAATAGGCATGTCTTTGATATTGGTATAACTACTTAAGTCACAATAATGCCTTGTTAAATATTGGCTGTAAATGTATTTACATGCCATTCATGTCGTATGTTTTTTACTGTCACGGTGGTTATGGTATATTTGTGTTCATAGTTTTAGTCCAGAAACCTTTCCCTTCAAACTGTCAAGCATAGAATATCATAATAAAGGACAGGATTTTGTACTGTACAAATTGAAAGAAAAATTAACACCTATTAACATTAAAATATATTAAGTGAATTCCTAAAAGTAATATTACAATAAACCTAAACGACGTCCTACATAAAATGGGTTCACTCATGTATACACATTGTACTTTATGAGAAACAACATCTCTGTTTAAGACTATCCACTGTGCTCAAGTACAGAATATCGATGTCGGAATCAGCAATGCATTCCTGAAGAGAAAAGGTGCGATGCATATATTCACTGCCTAGATGGAACGGATGAAATTGACTGTGGTAAGCCTTTTAGTGTTATCTTCCTTTTCATTCTAGTATGTGAACAAAATGAACCACCAAACATTACGGATTAATTAATTACAAATCAATTACATTGACATTCCCTCCCAGTGAAAGGACATTTCCAGCACATTATATAAGATTCCTTCGAATAAAGTCATTTATCATGAGATAGGAATGTGCACATAAAGACACAATTCGACAAAACTGTATCAAACAATTGATAAAACAAATCTTTATATTATTTAGTGTTTGTGGTGCATTATCTTAAAATGACAATTCACTTTTCTAATATATGCAGACTGCCTACAGTTGTTAAGACATTTTATTTCAGAAAACCACGGCATTATTTGTGTATGATTTCTTCACTTGTAATATAAATTCGCTATAATAATCGTTTTCATTTAACAAGTCACGCAGGTGCTTTTTTCAAAAGTATCGAGTAAGTGATTTGAATTTCTATTACAAAAACAAATGGAATAAAAATAATTTACAAATCTTACAGATGTATGTACGAATACTACGTTCCATTGCGATTTGATGCGGTGTATTCCTAGAAGACTTGTTTGTGATAGATATGCAGACTGTAGAGACGGAAGTGACGAAACACAATGTAACAGACATATACGTTATTCCTGTGAGGAATGGTGGATTGCAGGTTACAGAAAGAGTGGACTATACAAACTTGGTAATGTTTTCTTCTCAAAGTCATCTTTTCAAAAACCTTGTATATTACAGAACAAATATGCAACACGCAATACTATAACGGATAAACAATTTCTTTTTTAAATAGAATCATGACCAAGTATTTCCTATTATTTTCATTGGAATAACTATCGTAATCACTTTGGATATATAGGATAATTCATACACTCAATCATTAAATTTATACAAACATAGAACAAAGCAAATTATCCCCAAACAGCACAAAAAAGCTTACTTTTAAGGGTAAGAATAAACAGACAGCTGACAAAGATGTTTTACCCTCTGTCCCTGACAGAACGTGGGTGTGTCCGAGTTGAGTAATCACCATGCCAATAAACATGAAAGTGTAGTGAACAACTGCATAGATGTAAATCACAGTTTTCAAAATGTGCTGATATAACTTCCCTCTATAAATTCGGACATCTTTTATGAATCAGTTCACTGAACAAGTTGTGGTATTCAATTTTACAGATTTTGTAAAACATAATCGACAATAATGTGTTATCTTCTGCATGTATTGATATATATAAATATATATACATTAATTCGTGCTACGCCGTAGAAACTGACGTTTTGTCACTATGAAAAGTGTGAACGATGAACAAACAGTGTATTCATAATGTGTTGATAAGTTTGATAAAGATCACACATGTGCCCTAAGTTATGAACTATAGTTGAAGTTGTATTTCATATTAAAGACGACACTGAAGTAGAATGCAATTTCGAGTATGACCAGAAGGACGTCACCATCTACACAATATTTCATAACTTTGAAATTACGACAAGGTAGCTTAAAGGTCCATTACTAATACCAAATCAAATTTTCTTTTAAATCTGAAATTGTAACAGGGAAATACAGTTTGAAACTGGCTATAGCCGTGGAGTGTTTCCCTGGGTGGTATTTTTTGTCCTACGTTCGCTTTATTGAATGCTGTAAACAGTCAGAGATATACTTTGCACATTATTGGAAGTAAAGTTCTTCAGTAATAATTCAAAATATGCATGTTTATTTATGTACAACCTATTTACAGCCTCTCTCTGGGAGACTTCTGGAAAATTACAAAGATATTTGAAAACTGGAAAACCTACTTTCGTTTTTGAAAAGGCAAAATATAATTTATTAATTCTTTTGTTAAACTCAAATTTTCAACACAATATGGTCACGTTCGATGTAGTATGTCACATTTTTCTTTCTGAGAAGACGCCCGTTTCAATTCCAGATTTAAAAGAAAATTCAGTTTGGTGTTAGAAATGGACCTTTAATATTTTTCTTTACAGGAAGTCTATTTGTATGGGATTACAGAAAAAGTAATTCCTATAGAATTCAGAAAAATTGTACGACTCGAACGCATGCGCCATACATGTGCTGTTTCGAGCGTGAAGGTAGTTCAGTCTGACGCGCGTTTCAGTTTTGAAAAAAAGATAGGAATGCTATTAAAAAGAAACAAATATTTAAAACTTCGTAACAAATGCAAATTCTTTGAATCCAGGTAGTTTTACTTATTTACCTTTTCTATGAAGCATGCATACGTTTAAGATGTACTACGGAATGTCGTTATAATAAAATTCATACTTCTCGTTAATAACCTATTGCTGGGATGCAGAGAAAGATCTTTCTTGTTTAGCCATTTATCACGTTATATAATTCTGTTCCAAGTATTCATTGTGTCTGTTGAAATGAAACCGTTTCAGGAATGGCGTGGAAGTGATCCATTCTACTGAAAGAGAATTATCGGAAGAGCCATTCATCAGCACTGTTAACAAGTTCTTTCTAAACAACACCTACGTTTGTTTCCAAAACGTAAGCGAATTACAGCATTTATAGAACAAAAAATCACTGCAAGTAAAATTTATAAATAAACATCGACAAAATAGAATTTTAATGCAAATGCAATGTATCGGTAGGAGGATTACTTCGTTAGGACTGAGGATTGAATTGAAAATGTTGAGGAAATTATAGTCATACTTTCATGTGCAGATAACACAGTCTTGTGTGCCCGCACACAAAGCAGCCGCTGACAGTGAGGATCCACATCACGAAAACGCTTATAGACACTGTGACTGTATGGTGATGACAGTGAGACCTGGAGACTATAACACAAATTTTACGTAGGTTTCATGTTCATATTTCAACATAATTCGAGATATAAATGATCGAATTACAAGTATTGTAATTACATTGTAATTCAATGCATATTTCACGCACAAAGCAGCTTCTGATTATGATTGTGCCAATCTAAAGACTTGTAGCTATAATTTTTGATCTAGGTATGTTTAAAGGAGTTGAAAATATCAGGGACACAATTACAAAAAGTTACAAGACTCTTGAATAACCTATAAATACAATACTACTTAATAGACACGATATTGTATTCATAATTGCCTGAAAAAATATAAGATTAAGAAGTCAATACCTTTTACACAACACAGTAAACATTAATCAAAACATGTGGACATGCAATATTAAGTATGTGAACGTCTTTGCTTTCACTCATTTTTGTCGAGCCGCTTGCGAAAGCTCGATATAGTTGTCCAAATGGCGGTTCGGTATAAGTGCGTGCGTCCGTGCGTCAGTGCGTCCGTGTGTGCGTCCGTCCGAGTTTAGCTTGTCCGGGCTGTAACTTATCATGGATCAAGGAATTCTAAAATAACTTAGCACAAATGTTCACCATCATGAGACGGAGTGTCATGCGCAAAGACCAGGTCCCTAGGTCTAAGGTCAAGGTCATACTTAAGGGTTGAAGGTCCAATTCAAGAATGACTTTGTCCGGAGCATATCTACTTCATGCATTGAGGGATTTTAATGTTACTTGGTACATATGTTCACCATCATGAGATACAGTGTCATGCGCAAGAACCAGGTCCCTAGCTCTAAGGCCAAAGTCACACTTAGAGGCCAAAGGTCAGATACAAGAATAATTCAAGAATGACTTTGTCCGGAGCATTTCTTCTTCATGCATGGAGGTATTTTTATGTTATTTGGCACAAATGTTCACCACAATGAGACGGAGTGTCAAACGCAAGAACCAGGTCCCTAGGTCTAAGGTCAAGGTTAGAGGTTAAAGGTCAAATTCAAGAATATCTTTGTCCGGAGCGTTTCTTCTTCATGCATGGAGGGATTTTAATGTAACTGCGCACAAATGTTCACCACCATGAGCTACCCTTGTTTTTAGAATTACTTCCCTTTGTTGTTACTATAAATAGCTTATATTGTAACGTTTTTACTACTGGCCGTAGAGAAAATCAAGACCACGTTTCTGTGGTACAACATGCATGTTACATCCAATATTTAGATGCATTTTGACCTATCTCTACTTAGTAAGGAGTTAGTGCTTTTGACAGCTGGCGGGCTCGACATGTTGCACGTGGGCATCTAGTTTATTTGTCATGTCCATTCTTTTTGGCGTCATATTTAAATCAAGAAAAAGATGAATTGATACATTTTTTACATTGCAATTTTACATAAAGCATTCTGAACAACTTACAGCTTTATAAATGCATGTGCGTTGTTGCTTGATACAACCCCCTTAATTTCAGTGATGTTTACTATTGCGACAGCGATGAACTGGTTGCCGATGAGAACAGATTACTGTTTCATTATCAGGAGTCTGAAAGTAGACGCAATATAACATTAAAACACAACCTTCCAACAGGTGTTGAGATTACATTAGGACCAGCCGTTTGTTATTACGGTTATTCTTTGCTTACTATTCATATTCTCCGAGTTATATTCAGAAAGAAAAACAGAGTTGTCGGTTGTTTTGATACATTAAAAGCAAAAAGCATTTGAAGGATCCATACATGTTAAAGTAATTTAGTAAGCGAGGTCATCAAATATTATAATTTTCAGTGTATATTTAATGGTGTTTCAATACCACCCTTATATCTAACCGTTTTCATGAGTAAAAACTCCTACTGACAAGTTAAACTTCACAGTTCCTAGACATACATTTGTTTTCCTGGTAATTTATATTTTATTAAACTATCCATTTAAAGAAGACAAATTTGACGAAATAGACATTGGCTGTGGGGATGAAAACGTATTTCCAGTGACCGTCCGATGTATCTACGACGTTGACCCTGCTGGTTTCATATTGGGTTGTAGATCAGGCAAACATCTTCAAGGATGTGGTAAATTCAAACGTTACTGTAATAATAAAACTGTTCATTTTTGTGTTAAATGTACCGGTAAATATTTTAAAAATCGATCTCCTCATTATTAGTGAAAGTTTTTCTTCATTTAAACGTTGCAATGTTCCAACACTCTACTGTACATGCCTTTGTTCGGATAAAATTCATGTTTGGCTTTCTGTTGTACGAAATGTGTAGTTTTTTAATTATTTTCGATAACTTGAAGGTCATATGAACCTTGCTTTTATTTTGGTTACTTGATTAGGCAACAATTATGTTAAAAATAGCCCTGTCCTGTGGATAAACTTGGTTAAGCATGAAACAAAGATTCAGTACAGTAATATATCATATCTATTTTCTTCAGAAACCTTTCAGTGTCCAAAAGATACAGTTAAATGCCCAGGCAGCTTTTGTCTGCCGTTGAAGTTTATTTGTGATGGTGAGAGACAGTGTCCTGGCGGACAAGACGAGCAAGACTGTGGTACGTCGCATTGTTCTTAAATAGATTTACGTCAAATAGAGATATATTGCATAAAGTATTCTGAAGGCATCAAAAATACAAATTATATAATTCCCATCAACTTTATATCAAGAAATAGTAATAATTGAAAACAATATAACAAAACAACATAGATTGAATATTTATGGAAAGTAACAGTTCTTGCATTTTTGTAATTTAAATGTATAACAATATACATACAGAAGCATAAAATTGCTTAATATTGAGTTTTAACATGTTTACAATTCATGGTTAACGATGCATTGCATTTCGATTAAGAACATGCAATGTATTAAAAGCAGATGAATGCGGTTTAGTCTATGCCAATTTTCTTTCGTTAGGTTGTGAAGACGACGATAGAGAGGTATTACTATTGTTCGAAGACAGCAACAGCTTTGAGGAAAATCAAAAGCTACGAAGTATTGCTACTCAATTTTATACAGCCAACAGTATTGTAAGAGAGCTACGCTACCGTGTAAGAACACTTCCGGAAAAACTTGCCTTTGATCACAGAATGCTTGACATATCCGACACGGAAATACATCCGTATAGCACAATAGATAGGCAGTTTGTTTGCAACTATTCAATTTTAGCATCCGACCTTATCAACAATATTGAATTTTCCAAAAAGAAAGTTCGGGGAATAATATATTTCCAGACCAGACATGTCACCGATGCACTTTCAAAAATGATTTTTGGGAATATAAAAACGCAACCAGAGTTTTTAATGTACAGTGTTATGCAAGATACCTACACCTCTGATACTGAATCATATTCATTTCCGTTCTTAAAGAACGTGTTTTTGAAACAACGTTCAGCCTTGGCTACGATCGGGGCAATGTTCTTTCCGGACTTATGTACAGGTGAGCTTTATCTTCCCTCTTCACTGCAAGGAATGATAAAAAGATCGTTAAAATTAAAAATAAACTGCAGCCAAATTCCTAAATTAAATGCTCTTAATTAAATGTGCAAGCTGTAATTCTATAGTTGATTAGAAGCCCTAATTGAATTAACAATTATTACATTTATATCCTGCTGCAATTAGTTTTATCTTGAAATGCAGAAGAATTTTCTTTTTGAAACTAGTCTTTATCAAGAAATGATGTTTTTGTTCCATATTTAATGTATTCTAAATTTACAGCGAAAAACTTAACTTTGCACTGTTTTGTTTTAAGAGGCAGCAAAAAGTTATTGTCCTCACGACTTCATGTGTGCAGCTAGTAAAACATGTATTCCATTAGACCAAGTGTGCGATGGGCATGTACAATGTGTATTCGATGACGATGAAAAGTTTTGTGACTATCATTGCCCAGACAACTGCTCATGTCTTGAATACACTACAGACTGTAGCTTTGCGAACATTGACAATAATTCATTACTTTCATTGCACAAGACGTCTCGTTTGTTAGACCTCAGCGGTAATCCTGGACTTCAAACTTCGCTTATAACTTCAAAGTGGCAATTTCCCTATCTCATATCACTAAACCTTTCAAACTGTGGTATAGATGAGATGAGTAAAAACAACTTTCAGACACTTGTTAATTTACGAATTTTAGACCTTAGTTTTAATAGGTTTCGGGCAATACCAGGTTTTGCCTTCATTGGATTGCGGAAACTGAGGCAACTGAACTTGTTCGGAAATAAAGAAGTTTACAGGCTGGATCCATTCTCATTAAACGGTCTTCTAAACATAAGAATTTTCGAAATAAAGGGAGCGATAATTAGCAAGCTATCTGCAAATGCGTTTGAAGGTTTGGATCTAGATGAGCTTAATCTTATGAACAACGAGATCATGGAAATAGAAGATGGTGTTTTCTCAAAGTTGAAGGTCAAGGTAGTGGACATCAAATCAAACGAAATTTCGAGTTTTGATAAAGGTGTATTTCAGGGTGTGTATGGGATGACTACTTTACTTGCTCCCGCATTCAAGTATTGCTGTGTTAGGCCTGGCTATTTAGCTGAAGAAAATTGTTCCCCCAAAAAAGACGAATTTTCATCGTGTGATGATCTCCTCCGGCTTTCTACCCTACAGACTATGTTTTGGCTTATTGGAATCCTTGCTGTGTTCGGGAATATTTTGTCTGTTATTTACCGCCTTTTCTACGACAGGGAGAGGCTTAAAATTGGATATGGAATTTTTGTGACGAACCTGGCTGTGGCAGATTTTTTTATGGGCATTTACCTTATAATAGTTGCAATAGCAGATGTCGCATTCAGGAACAGGTGAGTACTGTTCATTCTTCTTGTAGTTTTGGATCTTCATAAAACTATTCGTCATATCTGTTACATGTATTATTATTAAAATGGCACAAGAAGTAATCCCTGTCGTCACTGTAATAATTGTTAAACCGATATTCCCGTTCAAAATGACCATCATTATTTTGAGAAAGACGTTAATCACTAACAACTGCTACAATAATGTAGAGCATTCCAATTATTATAGTTTATTTCAGTCCAATTATTATAACAAACAATACGAATCTGTATATCAGTTTCATTTCAATTGACTATAGTGGAATATGTAAAACCATTGTGTGACTATCCTAGTCAAAAATTGAAAATCCATCCACTCTGTTAGGTTTGTTCAAATATTCTACTTATCAGTAGAACTTAGTTTTGATATGTTTGGGAAGCCCATACAGTGTTTTAAGCTCCATTCTTGACATAATTCAATGTTGCCACTTTAAAGGACAATATATTTTTTGTCAATGTGAAGCAAACGCAAACGATCTGTGGGATTTTGTGCAAACAAGTTTACGTGATACTAAAGGGAAAGAGTTGTTTGGTAATAATCATTTTGGGACTGTCTTTATGTCTTATGGTATTATATTGCAGTACCGTTTTGGCTGCCATGTATTGGTACAGATTAAATCGACTTTATCTATACATTGTACCACTGATAATAAGTTGCTACAGAAGATAAGAACAATTAAATTACCATGTTCATAATGTTACTGCATTGAAGTGTCAATGCTTTGTGGAACACTACTGACATAATTGATGCGCAACATGACAAAAGGGCCCTTACATTTAAAATAATATGTAACTGGAATACCATCAAAATTTTAACGACAAAAATATTTATGAATATTTATTGACTGAAATGGTTCGTGCTAAAATTCGAACTTTTTTATAAAAACTATTGAAAGCTCGAAACAATGTGTATATAAGAGAACAGACTCTGAGATTTACAGAAATGTATGGCTTATGAAAATCAGTCGATCTGTGGCGGAGCAACGGATATTAAAGATTTTGCTAATTATCATAAATTATGCAAATGAGCTAAATTTTAAATGCTTATAATTTAGCCTTGAATTAAGATATTTTGGAAAAAAGGACATCGTTGGAAAGCTGAATGTCTCTTGTTTTAAAATACAATGGGTTCATTAGAATTAGAAGTAACCTGAACTGATTCGATTTTTTGCACGTGTCTTTTCACCAAATTAATATTCATGAGGAATCCTGACCTAACAATTTCGATGGTACATTTGTATTCGTAAACGTGCTCTTTAATTTGAAACATCGATTCAAACTGTAGCATATTTACGTCAAAAGATATGACATATCTGACCCATAAGGGCCCTTTTGTCACGTTGCGCATCAATTATGTGATCATAGTTTTGAGCGACCGTATCACTCTTTGTTTTATATTGATGTTACTTTCATGCTGCAACTACAATAGTATATATTAGCGTGATAAATACATTGATTGTTTAAATCACAGGTTTATTTTTGTCATTATAAGTAATTTTATAATAACACATATCTGGACAGTGTTATTACCAGTTTTGCCATTGTGACTTTCAATTTCTTCCGTAACCCTGGCGACATGTATAATACTTGGTGCACATTTTGCTTAATTTCTGGTTTACATAAGTTTCTTCTCCGCGCATTTGTTTACCTTTATTATACGACTATGGGAAAATGAAATCACGACTATTCTATGCAGTAAATGTTTTCAGCAATACGGAAATGTTTCACAAAATCATTAAAGTTGAAAAATGATATACTATCCATTATTAACTACAAGAAACTATATATAGAAGAATTGCCCTTTTCATTTTAGATACATATTTATGGATGAGTTTTGGAGAAACAGTGCATGGTGTGCAGTAGCAGGGTTTCTTTCAACTGTTTCATCAGAGGCCAGCGTTTTCTTCTTGTGTCTCATTACCATTGACAGATTTTTAGTTATAAGGTATCCATTTGGACAAGTGCGATTTAAAACAAAGACCTCAGGAATTGCATGTTTAGTTTCTTGGAGTGTTGCCTTGTCTATTGGATTGATACCAATTCTTTATTCGGGTTACTTCCATGGTCGGTTTTATTCCAAAACGGGGGTTTGCATTGCACTTCCACTGACGAGAGACCGGCCACCAGGATGGTTATATTCGATTATTGTCTTCATTGGACTGAATTTCGTAACGTTTTGCTTGATAGCAATCGGGCAAGTTATAATATATTTGGAGATTAAAAGGGCAACATCAGCTATGCGGCAAGTAACTAGTAAGAGTAGATCCTGCCGCCAAAAAGAACTTGCAGTCGCCAGAAATCTTTTACTTGTTGTTGCGACAGACTTTTTGTGCTGGTTTCCGATTGGATGTATGGGTAAGAGTTTCATGTGCAGTTTATCTATTTATTTTTGTTTTATTTCAAACCTTATATATGTTTGTGTAAGCAAGAATTTATCATGATGATAACAAAATGATTTAATTTAAATGAGTTTAGGCTTCATAGTTTTTAATTCAACATTGTTTAGAAATACATGCATACCGTATTTTGTCAATCCTTTAAATAAAAATCGTTTTCTCTACGTTTGAATTAATTGACTTACTTTTATCAATGAAATGTTAATTACATTTCTTTACTACGTCTTCAGGTATAATGGCAATGTCTGGTAAAATAATTCCTGCTGACATTTATGCATGGACGGCTGTATTGATACTGCCCGTAAATTCTGCTCTCAATCCTGTTCTATACACGTTGACTACAATCCTCGGAAAAAAGGTAATGCGTTTTTATTTATTATTATGTATTATAATGCACATACTATGTACTATCTCAGGGCAAATATGAAGAAGTGTCGAACGCATTTAGCATTTATGTTATGTATGCATTTATCATAATTTTGATAAATGACTGTGTTTCTAAACATGTATTAACCATATTCCGACCTAAAATCAATGTGGACAAGAAACAGACTTTTATACATTTTTTGTATCTGGACTGAACTTACGACCTATTGTATGACAAGGATCATGGAAATAAGCAACCCTGTCAGGTGCCAGGTTTATTTCCTTATAACCGATTTTAAAATGTTGTCTTGTTGAAAAGTATTATCTTATTTCGTACACCATGCCTACTGTTTAAACTGTTTGACGGTATTTTCAAGCTACCTTATACAATGTAGTACTATTGTCTTTATGTGTAAATCATGGTGTTTGGTTCCATTTTCACTTGTACAAAATACATTTTTGTAAACCCAAATCGACTGTATTGACTTAACATATAGATGAATAAAAACTAGGCAAATCAAAGATTAGAAAGTTTTGTTTTAAAACAAAACAAGAAAAGCGCAACATTTTCTGCATATGCGGTTACAAATTGGTTTTTAATACATTTTAGAAATCTACACGGAAAGATGAAACTATTTCAAGTACAGAGCACACTACTCGTATATGTGAGTTTTCCTAATATGATACTGAAGGTTAAACGAGGAACCAAGATGTAACAAATAATGACTTTAAAGCAACTGTTATAAACATTATATTAGTATCTTATATTACATTATGTCGTGTTATTTCATTCAACTTTTAAATAATGCAGCCAAACAAATGTAAATATAACTCCATTCTGTGTTTAATAAGTAAATTAAGAACTTCCATTCACGTACCGATGCAAAGTTAAGAGTATACATGTATATCCTTAGATAATTGAACATACCGTTTGAGATACTCTACAGCCTAAAATATTTCAATTTGAATAAAGAGCTTTTCAAAAATGCAAATATCGTCTCTTTCATAAGCTTTCATTAGCTACAATGATAGCGGGGGTAGTATCTAATAATTCTAGCCATAAAGGCCTAAACGTTGCTATTAACTATATGGAATATATATATATTACTGTACACTTATTTTTCTTTTAGTAAAACAGTTCAAGCCATCTGATGGTTTGTTTCACTACTTCATGACACGGAACGACAACATTGGTCAAACTCTTATCAGGCTGCATGACCTTCCAATTAATGGTATAAAGATGAAGACTTCAGATGTTGTTCTGATTTCCTTCCATTTAATACAAAGCATCCGGTTATTACATAAACACTCATTGGTGATGTCAGAACTCGATGGAAGTGTAGTTTATGCAGTTGTAGAGAATGACAAGGTAAGTGCCGGAACGGCAACACCAATTGTTGCTATGAGGTAAAAACGAAATATAACATTTTAGAGATAACTGTGTTTGCTTTAATCACACTTACTTAAACTGTCGGACGCAATAATGCACGTAATGACGTTTTATTTTTCAGGTTATTGCAGACATACATCTAACGATCGAGCCTACAGTTTCATACGACACCTGCAAACACCAAGAGAACATGTTTCAACTTGGACAAGTTATTCAAGGTCTCCTAGCAAAGAGAAATAATTAAATGATTAGTAGATGTTTTACTTCCAAACACACCTATTTAAAATATTTATTGCAGACTTTGATATTTTAATTAGAGTCTTCAACGTCTTTCTACCATTCATAAAGACTGTTGATTATTTTTCTATTGACTTAAATGTAGGTTATATAAAAAAAATTACCCAGTAAAGCTAAACGGATCACGAGCAACTTCCTATGTTGCTACAAATCAAGTTTTGGACTTAAGTTCGGAAGTTTAATTGCATGATATTATCTGTTTGCATCGCTTCTACAAGTTTCGAGTACGAAAAATTGAAGAGATACGACACACCGCAATAATGAAGACACATGAAAGCATGTCAGTCTGTATTATATTATCTGCACATTAGAGAAATTCAACAGTTTGAAGCATTGCCTTGTTAAGTAATTCTGTAGGAATTAAAACTAGTTTCATGGCTGTCTGATTTATTTTTAATTTTTGAGTACTCGGAATGCTTAAACTTAATACCGAAGAAATAATATATTCCTCAAACAAGAACGAAGTTAACCTTGTGTTTAAGTTTTATTTCTGACAAGTAACGCTAAAATAGAGAATTGAGCAAATGTTAAAGATAGACAGGGACGTTCATTTATGCTTTCATCACCAAACGTTTGTGTACACTTGCACAGTTTATTTACTATCAAAATATCAGGAAAACGGGATCAAATAAGGTTGAGTTTAATGTTGAGATTACATTAGAAAATCTTAGTGTTTGATTAAAGTGTATATTCTGTTTGTATATTTCTGAGTGTATCTTAATTATTTTGTCATTGTTGTGTACATGTACAATTTGGGAATGTTCACCTTAAGTAGAACGAGATAACTGCCTTTATTATATGTACATTGTTGTAACTAACTCTTGTCCTTTATTCTCAATTGAAGTATTTTTAACTTAGACATTTTTATTAGAAGAAATTGAAATTGAGACCAGTCAAATACATTATTGTAAAATTCTTAGGTTCCTTCTAGAGTATACTTTATATGCACCACTTTGCATTGTTGTGTAGAAGTTATAGTGTTTGGTATATTTGTTTTAATTTGTAGAGTAGAACAGATAAGATTTAAGGTATTTCATTAGCTCAAGAAAGTCAAATGAAGACATTTTTAGATTAATCACAATGATAACATAAAGTTGTTTACATTTGTACTTGTTCGATTACCGAAAGTAATTAGAACCTAAATTAGTTTATGCTATTTTTGTTTGGTCGATTGTGAAACAAGTTACGAGGATTGTTCAAATACGAATACATGTATCTCGCTCAATAATGCGAAAATCAAGAGGAAATTATGATTATTGGGTAGGTAAACAAGTTAGCTTTACATTGATACCACACCCATTAAAATCCGATCCTTTTAGCTGTGTCTAACGCTCGCTAAACATTACTTACTCGTGTATACTAATACAAAAATCGTTGGAAGAAGGTCAGCGTACGTCGATGAAAAACGGTCCTAAATAAAGAATCGATGTATTCTTGGCATAGGGTGTAAAGACATTTTGGATGAAATATGTTCTGTTTATGGGCATAATGAAATGTCTTTTTCGGCAGTTTATCGTTGGTTTAAATAATTCAAATGTGGGTTAGTTTCAACAGAAGATGCACCACATGGCCGTCGGCCGAAAACAGCAACGTCTGCCAAGATGGTTGCTAGAGTGAAAGAAATAGTTGCTACTGATGCAAGATACACCGCTAGGCAAATAGCTAGTATGGTTGGCATCTCATTAGGATGAGAACAGTTTCCAAATAACAATGCACGGTCTTTCACAAATGTCGTCACTGGTGACGAGATATGGGTTCACTTTTGGAGCCTAAACGAAAGATTTAGAACAAAATATGGCAAAAGACCATGCATTACAAAGCGGACCATGAGTGTCAAGAAGGTAAAGTTCTTCGAAAACTGAAGAAATGTTTCAAAAATCGAAGACCTGCAACTGGTTTGGCCAATGTCAGATTGCTACATGACAATGCGTCATCGCACAAGGCGTCTATTGTACAAGACTTTTTGAAGCAGGAAAATGTTGTTGTGCTCCCTCACCCTCCATATTCGCCTGACCTTGCCCCGTGTGACTTCTTTTTGTTCTCAAGGCTCAAAAATTGCTTTCTGGTCGAAAATTTGTCCAGCGCAAACACCTCGGTTCTGCAATATTCCATTGTTTTCATAGTATACCTAGAAAAGACTATGAAAATGCCTTCAAGGATTGGATAAGAAGACTGAAACTTTGCATATCTGTTGGAGGTGAAAATCTCAAGGGGACAAAATAAAATGTTCATTGAAATCTGTCAAGAATACATTTTTATGTGCTTAGATGCATTCATATTTGAACATTCTTCGTATTTAACTTATATTAATCACACTCAGCACCTAACTCCTGAGCCGTGAGGGTATGAGAGAAGAGAAGTTAGTTTCCTTTTTTAATTCAAAGGAGCTACTGGTTCCATTTTTAGGTCTTTAGTATGACACGACCTGGGAGCGAACCAACGACCACCCGCACAAGTGGGAGCTCTACAACTAGGCTATCGAGGCGGTGAACCTTAATTGAATGTGTTCAGAAACACTTTTATATCTTACATGAACAGAATACCTACAGAGGTGTCTGAAAATCTGTTAAAAGTTTAGGTGTCTTAGAAAGTGATTTAGTTCATAGCAATCTAAGGAATACAAGTCGAGAGTTGACTGCAAAACTGTTGTAAGTCCTTCTTTATTTCATTTAAGTTACTACAGGTTTGCGGTCATCTCTCGAAGTGTTTCTCTATAAAAGATGATAACAGTATGTATAATGTTACAATGTAAACAATATATAAAGATTTTAATGTTAATATTATGTTGTGTTTAAGGCGAAAGGCAAATTTATAGACATTTGGTTTTCAAACTTCTGAAGTAGGTGTTTGCAAGTTTATTTAATTATTGTTAATAAATATTGTTTTAGTCTGCTTTGTCATGGTTTAATAATTACGTAGAGACAGCGTTTACTCATAGACAAACGGAATTTAAGAAAAGCATATAGTTTTATTCACACATGTTTAACGGTGGTTGATTTCTCTCGTAATCGTTTTTCGCATTAAAGTACGTGTTAGAGGTCAATTACCGATATTTTCTACTAACTAAAGATGAAATAGCAAGTTTTGACCTAGTCATCTAAAGGCTGACACAACCCTAAAAACTGGTATATAAGTAAAGCATCAGTAAGGACTGCTTCTACTGCTTCCACTTCGCCTCTTGTCGCGGGTAAAAGTTTGATTGAAATGTTTTAACTCATACAGTGATAATAAAAAATATGATAATCACAAGCCTCCAAAAGATTTAAATAGGTTGGTATATGAAATAGCACAAATAATCGGTATAGAAATTAATAAATGAGGACTAAATTTGACATAAATTAAAGGGTACCGAAAGTCAGAAAATTTGACTGTGAAATTCAAACTAGCCTGTCATTTTATTTTGTTTCCGAAAAAGCGTTTAAATTTGGTCCATTGCTTTTTAAAGACCATGCTCGAGGCCCTTTGATGAAGTTCATTGTTTAAGTTTAAGTGAGCATTCAAAACAAGGGAGTTAAAATCCACCTACTATACTCCAAACAAAATAATATAAAAAATCAACAAAATATCCCAAAGGCTAGTTATTACTTTGTTGAAATTCTGGCAGTGGTCTGACACAGATTTTGTATAATGCACAGTTTTCTTCACGTGTACCTGCATCGATATACGTGCCACATGGGTAGGTATGAAAATGCTCTATTTCGGATTAAGTACGAAACAGATGTGCGTGAATGCGCATGACCGTTTTTCACACATTTGATCTAGTTTAGAACATTCAAAATCTTTAAGTTTATATATGTATATTGTTACTTATTTTAGGGCTTCGCCGTCTCTTGTCACATGGGTTATTGCATATAACAATGTATATAATACTAAAGTATAAAGTCAAATCAGTATGGAATGAAATACTTTATTATAGCAAAAGCACGACTAACAGTAAACAACAACAAAATAAAGAAATCACACCTCATTTCTACAGCTATTGTGCATAGAGTATATTAATGTTAAATCTCGTCGGCAAGCAGTCCTGTCGGTAAATCACTTGAGCATCCAAAGGAGACATCGAGTCGTTCAAAACAACACATCTAGTAAGCTATAAATAAAAGTACAAAATACTTAATTAATATAGTTATACAGCTATATCAATGTAAATTGTAAATGTTGACACAGTGAAATAATTATATTCCCAGTGCACTAAAATTGTCTCTATACAAGACTGCTTTAAAAGCTAGTGGTCTTAATATGATCAAGTGATCAAATATGACATAACTATATTTAGAACTTATATTAATTTATCTTCCTGCAAAAGTGTACTTTTCATATAATCTAATAGTATGCGATTTCATGAAAATTAAAAATCTGATTCATGCCGAAAAAACATGAAGATTTGTGAAATGTTTCTACACAGTTTAATTGGAGACACTTGAACGTTTTCATTTAGGTAATTCCTATGTGAATTTAATGCATAATTTCAGATAATTTACATTTGGAGAGAGAAACACCACCGCCAACTCCTCCTCCAAAGCCACCTCCGAAGCCACCGCCAGCTCCACCTCCGATTCCGCCTCCCATTCCACCTCCAATTCCGCCTCCCATTCCGCCTCCAATTCCGCCTCCCATTCCGCCTCCAACTCCGCCTCCCATTCCGCCTCCAGTGACAATTCTTACAACTTGACTTCCACTACCATAGCCGCCACCGTAGCCGCCACCGTAGCCGCCACCGTAACCTCCTCCATAACCGCCACCATATTTACCGCCTCCTTTAACAGATATACTACTCTTTAGATAATAAATAATTCGATATAAAACATTTTTTTCATTATCGTATTGCTATATATTTGAAATGCAAAGGTAATTTTTTAAAAAACTTATACTCGTTACCAGAACACATCTGCAAACCTTCAAGATATTAACGTACCGATTCCACCGCCGATTCCACCGCCGATTCCACCGCCGATTCCGCCACCGATTCCACCACCGATTCCACCGCCGATTCCACCGCCGATTCCGCCACCGATTCCACCACCGATTCCACCGCCTATTCCACCACCGATTCCACCGCCAACTCCACCACCTATTCCGCCGCCTCCGCCTCCAATAACTTTGACGACACTTCTGCCGCCTCCCATACCGCCTCCCATACCGCCTCCCATACCACCACCGTATCCACCTGCAAATGTTTTGCACTATTAAATTTACATTTAGGGTGTAGCCAAAATTTTAAATGCAAGTAAATAAAATTACACTCCTTTGTTTTTAATGTGTATACCATTTTTACAAACGTTTGCTACAGTTGAATGTACTGTTGCCTCTCACTGTTACTATTTTACAAATTATATTCACTATTTCATGCCTCCTGTAATATTATTGCTTGATAGTGGTAGAACATACTGACCTGAGTATCCGCCACCACCTGTCATACCGCCCATTCCTCCGTATCCTCCACCGTGACCACCGCCGTATCCACCACCGTATCCCCCACCGTATCCGCCTTAAACATTAGATGTAAGAATAAATGCTTGAATCAACAACACAAGTGAAAATCGACGCAGCAATTTGAGAAAATCTATTGAAAATATAAGTGGGATTGGTTTTACGGCACCGCCACAATATATAGATATAGTTACTCAGATTTTGCAACGCTTTATAATTTGGTGGCGTATAATTTAAAAAAAAAATCAGAAATACTTTACAGGATATCATACAGGAACTTTTTATTTGATGATTCATTCTTAAACGTTTTAATTTCGTACAGTTCGAAGAACCTTATATTTCTATCAAAATCTGAGAAGTATTAAACGTTTACTTTCACAAATGTTCCTATATATGTATTAAACTTTCAAAACATTCAATATGTTTTGTAAGAATATATCGAGGGTCTATGTTTTGTTCGAGTATATTGAGGGACTATGTTTTGTTAGAATATATCGAGGGACTATGTTTTGTTAGAATATATCGAGGGACTATGTTTTGAATTCACACTGGTCCTTCGATTAATATTTTTTCAGGGTAAGCGACTGAAAATGTTATGAATAATACATTCATTGTTCTTACGTGCTGCATGTACGTGCTTGGCTTGATCGTTACATTTAAAAGGAAATTATTACAGTCTTAACATGTTCCACGTCCTGTATACTTTCTAGTAGACAAAGTGAAATATACACGTACCTCCGGATCGACCAGAAGAACCGAGACTTATCACAACTCCACCACCGGAGCCACCTCCGCCTCCCATTCCTCCGCCGTATCCACCACCATAGCCTCCACCGTATCCACCTCCCATTCCACCACCATATTTACCACCTCCCATACCGCCGCCGTATCCACCACCATATCCACCACCATAACCTCCGCCATAGCCACCACCCATAGCGCCACCTCCCATTCCTCCGTCTGTTACTACAACTACTCCGCTACCTCCACCTGCACCACCTCCGGCACCGCCTCCAATTCCTCCACCAATTCCTCCCCCAATACCACCTCCTACACCACCACCAACACCACCTCCTATTCCTCCACCGATGCCACCTCCGATTCCTCCACCGATGCCACCTCCTATTCCTCCACCTACGCCACCACCTCCACCAGTGACAACAACTACCCCTCCTCCTGCGCCACCTCCTGCGCCACCTCCTGCGCCACCTCCAGCACCTCCTCCAAAACCGCCACTATATCCATAGCCCCCTAAATTGAATTGACATTCATACAACTTTGATATTCAACAAACTACTGTAAATGCTCTGTTATTACACATATTCAACTTCAAAGCAAAGTGATGCACGTCTTTTCTTAAAGTCTCAGGATTTTTATTAAGTTACTGATATTGTAAAATAAATAATACTGATAGGATAATGATAAAACCACGTTCTACTCACTCTGAAACAATGTCGACATATTCATTTCTTTTGTATTCTATTCGTTTTTTAACGAAAAAGAGTGCATTAAGCCTTTTTTTTCATTTTTTGCATTATGTCATTTTTTATTTTTTGCATTATGTCATTTTTATTTTTTGCATTATGTCATTGAAAATAATAATGCTCTATATTTCTAACATACATCGTACACGTAAATTGATTTAAAAAGTAAAGTTATGAATGTTTTTGGCACAAATAAAGGTCATTTCTGCCGGTAAGACATCTTTCTTGGTAAAATAAGAACTACTCGTCAATGCGGTCCTGGGACTTTAAATAAAACGGAAATGCGTTTTAAAGGTTGACACATCATTTATAAATAACTGTAAACATGTATCAGGTCAACGTTTGTTTATACCCCTCAATAACATGATTAAAACACTGCTTTTTCTGAGAAGTTTATTAAATCTGCATCTACCTTCAACCACATTTGCTAGAAATGTTTTCCAACGCAACAAATAATAAATTTATTAAAATTCTCTGTGACAGGATTTAATCTCCAAAGCCTAATTTATGAATGAAGCAACACTTTCATTAAAAAGCGAAATTGTTTAAAGTCTGTGAAACCCGTGATAGTTTATGAATAAAGATACTTTACCTTTACCAATGGCCATGGTGGCTCCAACGAGCATGGAGAATAGTATAAATGACCTCATTTTGAACTGATTGTCTGAAAATTAATTGTAATATTTGTGTAAGATTGACAATGTTCTGTATTCTATTGCTGATCGATATATTTTTAAATTCTGCATTACAAATTTACAAAATAAGCGGGAAGTTAAGAGCAATGACGTTTAATGTATCAAGCACATAAAGAATGGCGGACTTTTCAGAATTACATTTTCCTAAGTTAGATATTTTGTCACGCGATAAATTAACAAAGTTTATTTCCTGTTTCCTCTTTGCACGGTCTGTCTATATACGGTTTTTGCCACACTTCCCTGTAATGTTCAAAATTGCTTTGAATTTTCGAAACACAATTTTAAATGATTTACATGAATTTAATTCTAAAATGACAGAAAAGTCCATTGAAATAATAACAAAAAGGAGAATTTCAAAGTTTAAGTACAATCTCTTAAACATTATAGACTTGGTTGCTGACTCACACTACTATTAATTATTTCTAAATTATATGTAGAGAGGTATACTTTGTAAAATAAGCGAAATAAGACATGTTGTAGAATCTTTATTTATGGTTGGTTTTAATTTGTGGTCGGTTATCACTTTATTTTGAAAGGGTGATACATTGGCATTTTGCGCAAAAAAACCTACCATTTCTCGATATATAGTCTTCATATAAAATGTATTTATTTACAATGTATTATTATTATACGTACATTTTAGCTTATTTTAACATTGTCAGACAATTATCTGCAAGTTGTAGGGAATGTCCCTTTAAATGTATAATTTCCAGAAGACTTTCGCAGTAGCATGATACAACAGAAAAATAAAATTGAAAGTTTACATTGGCATGGTACAAATGTAAGTAAAGTTTCCTAACATTGACTGTAGTATGTAGTTGTTGCAAAGAACAAAATAGATAGGTTAGAAAAATAGAAACAATATTAAGGTGATTCCAGTTAAACAACACATCCAATACAGATTTTAACAGTAGTAACGGTAGTAACTTAGTAGTAAGTGTAGTAACTCAGTATTAACGGTAGTGACTTAGTAGTAAGTGTGATATGAACGGTAGTAACTTAGTTGTAAGTGTAGTAAGTCAGTTTTAACGGTAGTGACTTAGTAGTAAGTGTAATATTAACGGTAGTAACTTAGTTGTAAGTGTAGTAAGTCAGTATTAACGGTAGTAACTTAGTATTACGTGTATTTACTCGGTATTAATGGTAGTAACAGTAGTAACGTTACTAACTTTGCAGTAATGGTAGTAAAAGTATCACTTATATATCGATGGGTACGTAATCTAAGACCTACTTTCACTTGTCATTGACAGGCGATGAAGCTCGACTATACAGGTTCGAAATCTTACTTTTGAAAATAAAATTTAATGCATGTAAACAAGCTTATATGGAAATAACTAACTTATCTAATTAAAGAATAATTAACTAAATTAAACTAAAGTAGTTAACGGTTTACTCACCTGTTTGTGTATGGATGCTTGGAGTTCACTGGCGAATGCAATTCAGTGGTCGATTCTTCTTTCTTATATAGTATTCCAGTCGAAAATTCAACAAGCTCCCATAAATCAATCGAACATAGTTTATGTCAAAAGTTTATTACTAACCACTGCAAAAATGCATGTTTTAATAGGCCAATTAAATCTTTATAGAAACTGCTGAGGAAGTGGTCACAGATAATAGTTGTAAGAAGTTGCTAAACGTGCAACATGCACGATAAAGGTAATAATATTTAGCCAAGACAAATGTTAATATTGATGAAAAAATATTTCTAAACATGATTTTAAACACACAAAAAATGGTTGACTAAAGTTTTAGTTTACGTCATTTAGATATACGACATGTCAAATTTATGATATAATTAAAAGCATGTAATTTTTAAACTGCATTCTGTACTTCCTTTCTCGTGCACGAGCTAATAATACTGCATCATACTCAATGTAAGTACAGTAAGGGAAAAGTGCAGACTTAGAATGGACTAAAACTTCTTATAAGTGCAGTAAGTGATTAAAAGCTGTGGCAAAAATAATCTTAAATATAAAAAATATACAAATTGATGTTAGTTTTCTTGCTCTCCTTAATGTTTTTGCGGATTTTGAACGTTGTAACATTACAGCCTAAGTGACTGCTAAATGGTTTCTTTTCATATTGGCACTTTGGAACAAGGCATTATATTAAGACTAAGAAATGTATATGATATATTTCATTATATCATGATTAGTCTTGGAAGTATACATGTAAATGATATTGGATTCCTAGGATGTAGACGAGAAATCATCAAAAATTAACATAGATATTATTTGAGGAACAAAGTGCTATTTACCAAATCAATAAAAGATAATTATAGGTATATGTCTAGTGACATTTTCCCCTTTCAACTTGCGACCTAACCATGACAGTTCAATTGTATTATAGACTGACATATCAGGTGTTTACATGCTTCACCTATACCGTGACATATGTGTTGAAATTCATCCTTGAATGTATACCAGTGGCCTATGTAGACTTGAGATGCGGTGTCTCTTTTGTGTCATGTTAGTCATGTATGGATGTCGCATATCGAAATGCGACAGTACGACAACACGACTGCTGTTGTTCTGACAAACCCGCCAAGATGTGTAATTTAGCGTATTGGCGCTTCTTCAAATAGATGCGACAAAAAGACAAAAGGATAAGCCTGCACGCTCAATTAGTCTGCCGCTCAGTCATGTTGTCTCGTGGTGACCTTTCGATCTGTCGCTTTATTTTGTCGTAGTTTTGTACTAGCGTCATCACGACTGCACAACCACAAATATGCGATAACACGTTAAAAAGAAGCAAAACAACGACATAATAATATGGCGTGTTGCCTCATGGCGATCTTTTGACCTGTTGCTTTATTTTGTCGTAGTTTTGTGCTAGCGTCATCACGGCGTGTTGCCTCATTGCGATCATTTGACCTGTCGCTTTATTTTGCCGTATCTTCGTGCTGATCAATCAGGAAGAGAGAGGGAATATGTGGAAATATTTGTGTCTTGCTAAAGGACAGAACTGCCGTAGAACTGATTGGGATCGTAGAGATATCCCATCTAGGATACCATTTCACAGGTTTTGAACAAACAATACTTAGGAATGTGGCATTAATATACCGACAACTGTGACCGGTTATTTGACGTCTCCACGTGGCGGCGTCGGAGTTATGTAGTGACCCATGCATCGTGTGAACGGGGCGATTAAACTGTTGGCTATACAACATGTGAAATGTAGGTCATTTACACACGTGTTTAACTATTATAGAATTTTAGCACCGACTTAGTTGAGGGAAGTAACGTAGTCTAACCTAGTCTAAAGGACTCTATAACTGATGCCAAACAAAATAACCTCTTAAACATAAATAATAGAATCTTTGGAAGTATTATAACTGAACCTAAAAGTTTCAGCTATGCATTCCCAGTCAGTATCGATGAAATCAGCGCTTTAAAATGGGTGGAATTTATTACAGAAAGGCTCTATATTGATTAATTGTGGTAAAGTGAGGCATATTTCGCCATAGGTTCTTCTTTGAAATTTTATTTATTTATCATTTTACGTTCATTAAACACATAATTTATGTTTAGAGGATATAATCGGCCAGATGTAAGGAGTGCCCCTTATCATTTATAGGGTATGTCCCTATTAACTATTATAGATGTGGGGGGGGGGGGGGGGGGGGGGGGGGTTTTTTTTTTTTTTTTTTTTTTTTTTTTTTTTGTTTGCTTGGGTTTGTGTTTTTTTTTTTTTTTTTTTTTATATTATTTTTTTTTTTTTTTGGGGGGGGGGGGGGTTTTTTTTTTTTACACATTTTTTTTTTTTAATCGAGCTAAAATAAACTAATATAAACTATAAACTATATATAGCATTGACTGAGTTGAGGGAAGTGACGTAGTCTAACATAGTTCAACGTAGTCAAAGCAATATTATTGCATGTCCGTTTTTTAAGTATTCAAAATTAAAAAACTTAGAAACAATCATTATCTACATATACGTGCGCTTGGTTGATAGTGCGTTATTCGTAATTATACATAAGCACAGGTGACCGAACATGGTAGCATTTGAGTAAGACATATCAGAGGACAAGGAAAAGACACTATCTCAATAATGTTTGCTCACAGTGGTTCGACACATACAATGTATCGTTGTTATGTTATGGTATCTAACTCACAACAAACCTTAACTGTATATCTCGCCAATAAATGGTCTGCACTTTTAGCACCGGGGCACTCCCTACATCAAGCAGATTATATTCTCGAAACATAGATAGTGTGTTCAATTAACGTAAAATGGTAAAACAAAAACAATTTCAAAGAAGAACCAATTGCGAAAAATGCCTCATTTTACCACAATAAATCAATATAGAGGCTGTCTGTAATAAATCGCATCCACCCAAAAATTGTACAACACCAACTCTACGTATAAGTTAGAGTTAATTAAGTCAAATTTTAACAATTAAGAAACTCTAAGGGAGCAAGCGGTAGCGAGCGACTGGGGTTTCTTAATTGTTAAAATTTGACTTAAAGGTCCACTACTAAGCGAAAATTAAGTGACAGTTATTTCAATGGCAAGTACATTACCTTATGCAAGACACTAAATAATGAAGATTGGCAGGTTAAAATTTACAGAAAGTGTTTGGAACACACAGAAAAGTATGTGTTTTATGTTGAAGTCTCAGTGAATCGACAAAATGACTACCCAGGTCTTTTTAACTTTCTTCATAATGCATAGAGAAAATAATTGTACATGTACTATGATTTATTTAGAATTTCTACATACCAACTTTCATTTTTTATTAAAAATAAGATATTTCTGTGCTTTTTAAGTATATTTGAATTTTCACTTTCCTTAGTATTGGACCTTTAATAAACTCTTAATTACTTAGTGTTTAACCTCATTTGACCTTTTTGCATACCCATCGACATGTATTGTGGCACGGACCTATTTGTTCGGTCCGTGATTGTGGGCGGAGCTAAAGTGATTTCTATTTAGAGCGAACTCTGAATAAATTAAGTGATTTCGGTAGGTAGTTTTAATAAAAAGAAAGAAATTTATTTGAAAATTTGAGCGATTCGATTGGTGGGCAAATGGGGTCAAACACTATATAGATTATTGAATGGTTTGCGATACTGCAGTTAATTTTAAACCGCTAATTTTATCGATAATAACTGGAAATGCATAGAAACTTTTATATAATATACTGAAGCGAAAAAGAAACGCAGGGTAACAAAATATTATAATATCCCCCACACGTTCGTCCGAAAATAAAAGATTTCTTTTCTAAACTATCCCTTAAAATAGAACAACACAACAACAGATATGTTTGTACAAGTAGGATAGGTGCTACCGTCTCTACCGTCCGATTTATTCAACAGTACAATCAAAAATATTTATTAGCAATTTCCAACTTCAATTAAATAATACATTCTGGGGGAGTAGTTGCTTCCAATAGAGTTCTACTACACCCCGGTCACAATAACCCCATCTCAGACAAAACACATGTGAAGAAAATGAATGTATATGTATACCGGAAAGACAGGAATACTGCGCAGCCGGCTGCCCCAACCCACTCCAATTATTTATCTTTTTTCACCTCATTTTTTTTTTTTTTTAGGGGGGGGGGAGGTAGAGAGAATCCAGATGCTACAAACAGTATATATAAAGTGTCTCTTTCACCACCTGACTCTCGGTAAATACATTAATAATTACATATTATTGTTATTGTTATCTTTCAAACTTTCACGGTATGTAAAAAGAATTTAGCTGGCAAGACAAACCCTTATTCTTCAGTAGCTAACCTCGAAGTGCCAGATATTTCCCGCACAAATGTTTATAAAACCCCGTGCCTTTTTCTACCCCAAAGAAGTAGAGTTAACCCAAACAGCATAGATACCGAAAAGAAAGTTAAATATCAAAACTGCTATGTGTAGAAGTATGAAAATCGGTCAGATCATTATCTAGGTCACTGTGCACGCGTTCATCGATCTAAAATTACTCAAGCGTGTAATCTACCGTGTCACGCACGGCAAGCGTTGAAAAGCAAAAATCACTACTAACCCCTAATGTTTAGCCTGCATTTCTTTTTACGCGTCAGTATACTTCCAAAGATTCCATTATTTATGTTTTGGAGGTTATTTAGTTTGACATCAGTTATAGGGAAAGCCCCTTTAACATTCAATGTTTGTTCGTGGTAGTAGCTATTGCTATACTATTAATGAAAATCATATGGTTAAACTTATTCATTACGTGCTGTTAAAGAAACGGGTAATTGTTTCACCAAAATGCATGTAAGATCGTATCATTTGCATGGGTTCGTCCACTCCCATCACATCAGTAAACATTAATTTCTAACAGGCATTTCAGCAAATGAATGCTATGAATTAGTAAACGACAGTGATTTATTGCAATTCATCGCAGATCTTCCATTTCTATATCCCTTAACAATGATGAAATGCTGCAATTTATAAAAAAACCTAAAGATTTAAATCATATCAAGCGAGCTTACCCACCGTGATAAAATACGTTTGGTAAAATTAAAAAAATACTTTATTTACAGAGGAGAGAGAATAGTTTTTGGAGGCGACGTTATAATGAAAAGTACTTAATCGTCTTGTTATAAAGTGTAAATGATTGAATTAAGATATTTCCATTAGAAATGTATGTTTGCTACTACAGTGAGAGTTACGTGCTCTTTTGGTGAAACAACTATACCCGCTGCTGGACTACCCCGTAAGGAAGAATTTGAAACGTGTTTTTTTATGAATGATATGATAATAGCTACCACCAAGTACGAAGAATTGAATGTAGAATTAAACGGTGCTCAGGTTGCAGGACATCTATTGGCGAGGTATACAATTTAGGTTTGTTATATAGAAGATACCTTGTTATAGTGTTCACAGCATAATCAAAATACCTGGATATGTGTCAAACGTCTGTGTACACTGCGATTGTGAAAGGGAAGCGATGTGTGTGATATTCCAAACATACATTCAAGACTTTTCATAAGTTGTTGTCTTCCCGTCCTTTTACAGAGGGTCTCATTTTCGGGACAATCTGGAGTTTTCATTGATTTTAACGAGCGCTTGTCCAAATTTGAACTTAACCTTAATAAACAAATAAGACTAATGTTGTGTCCAAATATAGTTTTGCGGACCTGTTAAAAGTGACATGGGCCGAGGGCGAAGTCCGAGGTCAATATCATTTTTTCACAGGTTTGCAAAACCATATATTGACCGAAACACTAGTCTAAAATCATTATATCGTATACCTCATAAAAGTAGTGAAAATCATGCAAGCTATTACAGAAATGACGTCTTGAAAGCCTTGCAGGTCTATACATCATTTATCAGGTCTACACATACGTTTGCAGACCCGTCACGTGAGCACTATCGGCCAGTCAGGATTAAGTATTTATGACAAGTATACGTTATTACCAGATATAGATTTCAAAATGTATTGATTACATATAAAGTGATAAGCTATATATTGGACTGCACGAGCATAGAACAGGTCCCCTGTGTACACTGAGACTGTAATAAGAAAGCGGTGTGTGTGATATTCCAAGCATACATACTAGACTACTCGTAAATTGTTGTCTGCCCGTTCTTTAGAGAGTCTCACTTTTTCGAAACAGTCTCCCGGTTTCTTTGATTTTAACATTTGTTCGAGAACCAAGCGTTGTTGAAAAACAATTTTAATCAAATTTTTAATTAAACTATGATTTCAAGACTTAATTGATTACAGATACAATCATTATCTATACATGCATGGGTCACCTGAATCAAGCAACAAGGCTGGTGTTGTATTTTATGTTTACATTTATGTTTTGTCGTGTATTTATGTCAATTTGAAATAAATGTATTACATGAAACAATACTAATAAGTGCTATTTGAAAAGAAACAATTTTCGCAAACTGTGTACCACATACACATATAAACAATACAACAAATTAAATGCCCAAGAACCATAACTCTACATTTTCCAGTTCATTTATTACCCCTCTTACAAATGTATGTACATTTTCTTATATTGCCTATTTTCTAATTATCTCCCTTTATTGAATTTTCATGACTGGCAGTCTTTTTGTCCGGGTAACATACAATCTTTCTTTTAATGACGGACTCGTATGACTTCTCAAGAGCTAGTGATTTTATCAGTTTTATTCTATCATCTCGACATAAAACTCCTGTGTCTCTCCTTATGTGTAGAGGTAGAATGCCAAAATCGACGATATGAGTCCTACTAGACATGTGTTGGCGGATACCTGATGTGAGGTTGGACATCGGAGGACGGACAAAAAGGGGGTGTTCTCTAAATGATCCAATTATATTATTTTAGGTTAATAAAAAAAATTAAATGTTTCTGTTATTTATAACAAATATTTTTTTGGTGATTGTACAAATAAACAGCAAAATATAGCTGCTGATTCCTAGTTCGAGTTTTGGCATTTTTCCCGCAGAAAGCGACTGACTGTATATGTCATGATTTGTCTAATAATTTCCATGATTGGTCTCTTTCTTCTTCGACGATGTCCACCTACCTTATCATCCTGCTTCTCGTCTGATGACTCAAACAACTGGGTCGCATCCTGGTCTCTGATGTCAATCTGACCATCAGCCCTGGCACTTGCTTGATTTTCCTGTCGAATAAGAATCAATAAAGGCCCTGCAACTGTTGTCACGCCACAACCACGTGCTTGGTTGTGCTAGTGTACCGGAGCCACTGCAGGCCCTGCAACTGTTTCCACGTTAATACGTGATATCACCTATTACAAAAGGTTGTGCATGTGTATCGCCTTTTAAAATGAGTGACATATTATAAGATTTTGACGAACCTGTTAAGTAATATCAATTAAGTAGGTGATGTCCACCCTTTCGAATAGGTGATCTATCGGGCACTGTTTTACTATTTGATGCACTTTTGTGATATCACCTATTCAAATGGGTGATAAAACTCAATTGAATTGGTGAAATCGCCTATTTGTGTTGGTGATATCAACTTTTATAATTGGTGAAATCACCTATTCGAATGGGTGATATCACACTAAAACGACTTATTGTTTGAATGATCCTTTGCTAAAACATTTTTTCTAATATGTGATATCACCTTTTCCCTTTGAAAAGATTATATCACTTATTCAAATGGGTGATATCACCATTACAAATAGGTGATATCACATATTCAAGGAGGCGATACGTAATATCACCATGATTACGAGAAGGTGATCTACCGGCACCACTTTGAATAGATGATATCATCAAATCTAATAGGTAAAATTCCGCATTCCCTTTAAAATGGTGATATCACAAAAATATACCTGTCAGTTTCAGCATTTTTCTGCTCAATGAATCCATCTAAAGTCAATAAACGATGAGACAGAGACTTCTGCGTCCTATCGGAGGCCATTTTCCGTTACGTCTACAATGTCAACTTTATCACGTCCTGGCGGTCTAGCGTTGCTGCACAGTTGACTGGAAATAGCCTCGATATGAATTTTCTGGCACACTAGCAAGTGTGCCGATATCAGTTATCGGCACTCTACATTGCGGGTTCGTTTTATCGGCCCATATCACCGAAAATCAAGGCAAATTTGATACTATATATAGAAACGTATGCACTAAAAATAGGTAATATCACACAAATTCATAAAATAGTAAGACAGTGCTTCATATACATGTATATCACATGTCGGAATAGTCAGCTTTGAATAGGTACTATCGACATTTGGTGATACCATGTTGTCACAGAGGTAATATTCGAATAGTGGTGCCGCTTACTGTGATAATTAGAAAAACTATGCTGCAGAAAGTTGAAACAATTTATTTTACATTGCGTCCCACTCTTGTTTTGTATTTTTACAGTAACAAGAAAATATTTGTAATAAATCACAGAAACAGTTAAGTTTATTTATTGGCCTGACATAATATGAAAGGATCGTTTTGAGAACATCCCTTTGTTTTTGTCCGTCCTCTGATGTCCAACCTCACATGAGGTATCCGCTAACACATGTCTATTAGCAAAATGTGACCCCCTTACTTGACATAAAACCGAAAAGAACCCGAGAGTAAAGTCAGCAAGGGAAGCTTATATGCATATTGCTAGATCTTGAATCTGAATCGATGATAAATGAATTAGAATTTAACACATCTCCGAACAGTTGTTTTCCAACTTGATTTGGCTTTAATACACAAAATTATTCGTTGATCAATATAATCGATATATAAACAAGATGGGTGTTCAGTAGAACACTTATGTCACCTTCTTATGCTTTCTCAGAATAACCAATAATTTGTGACAAAATCTAAGTACAAAACTGGGCATTACTCTGTCAAATATGACCTTGACCTACATGAATTAGCGGCATCACGACCCTTTTGACATAAGCAAAACAATTTGAAAGTTTAATAAAGAAATAGTAAAGTTATGGCCATTAAGTTTAGATGACAAAACCTAAGTACAAAAAGCCTAACTCTGTCAAATATGACCTACCAAATTTTGCGGCACAATGACCCTTTTGTCATAGCAATGCAATTTGAACGTTTGATGAAGAAATCTTAAGAAATGCCAACGTTAAGTTTTCGTGACAAAAACTAAGTACAAAAAGGAGCATTATTCGGTCAAATATGACCTTGACCTTCAAATTTTAGTGGCATAATGACCCTTCTGTCATAATCAATACAATTGTAAAGTTTGATGAAGAAATCTTATGAAATGACAAAGTTATAGCCAACGTTAAGTTTTTTGACGGACGGACCGACGGACAAAGCGAAAGGGCGACACAAAAATAACCTATCAATGTAATACTTGAACATTTTGTTTTATTGATTCTGTCGCAGTTTTTCCTTTCATTGTATGCTTCGCGAAAACGTTAACATGATGAAGTTCTTAACTCTCAAAGACTTGTACGTAAAGTACTCTATTTTGTAAAGTACATTTAGTGTTCACACGGATGTTTACAGAATATTTTCTTACAGAATTAAAAGCAATATCGTATACCTGTCATACATTTTCAACATGTTTAGCCTATAACCTCTGTATCGTGTAAAAGCAAAAATAGACATGGAAACATTGGGTAAAGCCTTCACGGATTTCAAAAACGCCATTAGCGTCTTTTCCATAAAGTTCAGAAGCGGCACATCACCCAGAAGTTTAGCTTACGTTTCCACCAATATACAGACATATACACATAGACACAATCATGTCACTACAACTCCACAAAACTATACGTTAACCAACACACATTAGCATACAAGATAGCAAAAACATTATGCAAAACTAACAAGTCTTAAGCAGAGGGGCGTATACTCTACACGTGGGGCAACAAGCCTAGGAACGGTCAAGTGGCAAAAAAACCACTGGCGGAAGCTTGAAACGGGTTATGGTGCGCAGCAAACCGATATAGTACAGTGTAACAATAAACATGTATTCCAAAGTTATCCCAGGATCATAGTGTAAATCAAAGTAATCCCTTCTAGGAATGTTTCAAAATAACAATAGGAGTTCAGTCCAATACATGTTTTTGAGAGATTGAATATTCACTTTTAAAGCAATTAGAGCCTCAGTCGTATAAATATATAAAAGACAGGTGAGCAGCCCTAGAAACCTTGAGAACTCAAACTCTAACAGGTCGCATTAATTTCATGCCATTGCATAAGCACTCGAGCACCAAGAGAAACGACCTTGAACCACGTTTGTACGAAAACAGGCCATGAGGATCATGAAATCTTTAAAACAGTTACGCCAGAATACGCCAGTTGATGATTTAAATTAACTAAGCCCGTTCTTAGAGTCCTCCCCTATTCACGTCAAATGCCACAATCAAATCACTATCAAAACTCACTTGTCTTAGAACAGTTCAGGGGCAATACTTCTGCACGGCCAAAATTGATAAATGTTAATGTCAGGAAGTGAATAGGAAAATTGCCGGATATGGTTATAGGGGATATTATGTGAGCAAACGATATAATTAACAGTGTAACAAAAACATTATTAGACACAAGTTGTCCTGTCAGTTTGGCATAATTGTTACATCGTGTTTAAAGGATGTTCTTAGGAACTGAATTTCTTAATAACAACAGGTAGTCTCAGTGTAAGACATGTTTTTAGAGTGAATACAATTTTAAGCAATTATAGCGTGATACCGAAGTTATTATATAAAGAACGTTCTTGGAGAATTGATTATCAGGTAGAAAGCCGAGTTGAATCCCTATTCTGTAAAAAGTCAAAATAATTGTTGATGCCAGCGTATTGTGTCTTTGAGCAATAAAGGAAATGACATTGAACAACGGTTCGTTAAAAAAAGTTTTTATTCTAGCCAACTCATTGGGACCTGTCTTGATAATCCCTTTTGACAGAGATCCTTAAGTCAATTATGAATTTCAAACTAATTCAAAAGTTAATCGTTCGATTTGTATCGTACATAGTTGCCTCGTTTAAACATGGATTTGGTCCTATTCTGCACTACTACATCAACTTTAATATAAAAACGGAACAGGAAAACAATATTCTTATACCGTATAAATATAGACTTGGGTTTTTACCCGGGCTACATCCACTATATAGCTAAGAATAATTTGTAAAAGCCTCAATCGGCCGGTCAAAAACAAAATAAAAAATAAATACACTTGCTCCGATATATGATTTTGTAGGCTACAGAACACTTTAAAGAGCAAACAAGTACATGTACTGATTTTCTTTCAGTGAAAAAGATCGATACCAAACTATTTCGTTACGTCACACGATAAATTACGTCACACAATATTGTAGGGCGTGAGAACTGTCAATTAACAAGCCATGATACAAATCAAATAGATTACTGTTAGCTCGAATAATAACGTCATAATAATTATGCTCGCCAACAGTGCTCTATCTCATACATATATTCTGTTTATATTCTTTAAAGCAGCAGAATATAATTGACATTTGACAAAATATAACAATGATATTAAAGTTCAATGCTCCCTTCGACTTCACTTAAATATGTAGCATATTGAACTTGCAAAAACTGTGCTGTCTACTCTTAACACAATACTGTAGATTCTTATGTAAACAGTCATGTAGACTAGTCTTCATTTTGCTGCATTACGAAAATAAATTGAGCAGACGCGGCACATGCCGCGCGAAGAATTTATTGTGGTTTATGTAACAAATTGAACATTAACCTATTTAGTGTTTGAAATTATGTTTTGTAAATCAGCATAATCCCCGTATTCACTAACTCAGTTTATTATTATTGATTTGCCAAAATTAAAGTGCAGCCAATACTGCGTTGCGATTGGACAAAATGTAATTTCAATCACCAATGAAAATGTGTTATACGAAACGTCTCCTCCAATCATTGGATTGATATGGCTTTATGTTACTTAATATATAAGAGTTGTATTGGAGATAAATATCTTAATTGAGAAGATGTAGTGTCTACTGATGATGATGTTCTAATTACTTTGTAATATGGCATGTATAGTCGTAATGTTGGTCTCTGTATAATCGTAAATTGGTGTAAGAATATAATCAATAAACGCGAAGCGATAGCTGTAGTAATGATTTCTTCACCCATTGACTTGCCAAATCGCTATCGATCCAATATTGATTTTTCATCTGGTCATGCGTTTCCATAGGTTGTTTTCTAAGGGTGACAACCCAATCAGGCTTGGGTCATACAATGTAGATAATCAAGGTATACTCAAGGGAGATAATCTTATCAGATATTTTGATATTTCTGGCAACGAGTCTAGTGGCTGCATATTTATGTTCTATTCTAGCCTCTCAACATCGTAACCCGAAGCTCTCTATGGTAAACTTTTTTAAGGTGTTTTCAAACGGTGCGTCTATTGTCGAAGACTAAATAGATGGGAACGATTGTTAGTTATATTGCTGTATTATGTTATTAGCTTACAACTGTCTAATGTAATTGTTTAAGCGATTCATAAGTCCTTCGCTCATTTGAGTTATATTCTACTGTGAGTAGATTTTGCGAGTAGATTTTGCCCTCATGCTTTATAATCAAATAAATGATACCGTGTTATACTTTTTAAAACTTATTGAACTGAAAGGACGTTGATTTGCTAAGCCTCGACCAATTATAGTCAGTGTCTCGCCGAATACAGCATTGCTTAAAAAAATCGGTTTAAACAAGGCAGTCTTTACGATGGATTGTCTTGTATAAACAAGATGATGATTCATATAGATAACTTGATCAGTACATGTAAGATGTGTTGTTATTGTTGTTATTATTGTTGTTATTGTTGTTGTTGTTGTTGTTGTTGTTGTTGTTGTTAATGTTGTCGAAAAGTCAACTATTTACTGTTGTGAAATTGATTTATTCGTGTATGATTAAACGTCTTAAAAATTATCACTGAAATTAGCAACTAGTCCCCTTAAACACCAAGTACTATTTTATCTTTATCAATTTCTTTCATTTTAAACACCTACATTTGCACTAAATTCAATTTACCTTTATTGTCATCCTTAGTTCGCTGTTTAAAAAATATTTAGGAGTACTGCAAAAGCGATTTTTTTTTCAAAACAAGGCAAATGCCACTCATGCAATTATATGTTTTCATACATTGACAGAACTGTAATAATTATGTATTCTTAGGATCTACAGCCTAAGCTGATTATTTAAGTTGGGCATCACCAAATATCGGCCATTTCCACGCCTACAAAGAAGACTTTATGTTGAATTCAACTGCTTCAAACACTTTGCTTTCTTATCTCCGCAAAATTGTCTACTGTTGTTTGCTAATTCAAAATTCCTTTCGCACCTTTTCTCGTCTTCGTTTTAGCATGTGCCTATTTGTATAGCATTAGACATATTGTCTTTTAATGTGTAATGCGTATCTAAATACTAATAAACAACTGTAAACAATAGACGTATTTTTTTCAATGCTTTATTATAGACAAGCAATGTTTCCATACACAAACAGCAAAATTAATCGTGAAAACGGAAGTAAAAAATACTAAAAACTAAGCTTAAACAATACATATAATAATGTTTAGATCTCGTCGGTAAAGCGGTCCTGTCAGCATTCCGTCGGGATAGTGAGATGTCGCATTACGCCAGCAAATCATGGTCGATCTTATTTCGTATTTCTACGCCGGAAAGTTTTTTTAGAGCTTTAGTATGCTGTAAATAAACAAGTTAATGATCAAAATTAAACGTACATTGTGATGAGCAAAGTATCAAGTCACAGACAAGGTGCGGTACAAACGTAGCTCATTAAGGTGTATCCAACTTGAATGCCATTGTATTGCTTTTAAAACTACTCGTGTATATGTGAATAACTTGAATCTTAATTATTCATTTTAGCTAGTAAGTTACAGCAACACAATTGCAAGCAATAACTTTAAAAGTAGATCGAACTGTCTTCTGTTACTTTAATAATATTTCTTAAATTGTAAAATGTGGTTGATATACATAGATATTTTATCCTTAAGGGAATGTATAGAATTCATACAGCTTACATTTTGTAAGGGCAACGCCACCTCCCATTCCACCACCGTATCCGCCTCCGTAACCACCGCCATATCCACCTCCCATTCCACCGCCTCCTCCCATTCCTCCTCCCATTCCACCTCCAATTCCTCCGCCCATTCCTCCACCGTATCCGCCTCCATAACCGCCACCATATCCACCTCCCATTCCACCACCGCCATATTTGCCTCCTTATAACGGTGTGTAAAAGTTAAACTGATTAGTTTGACTGCTTCACGAAATATCTTAAAGAGGCACTCCCTACATCTAGCAGAATATATTCTTCGAAACATAGATAATGTGTTAAATGAACGTAAAATGATAAATAAATTCAATTTCAAAGAAGAACCTATGGCGAAAAATGCCTCATTTTACCAGAATAAATCAATATAGAGGCATTCTGTAATAAATCGCATCCATCCATTAATTGTACAACAACAACTCTACATAGATTATTGTATGATTTATGGTACTGCAGTATTTTTTAAACCGTTGATTTTATCGATATTGACAGGGAATGCATAGCTGAAACTTTCTGATTAAGTTATGATACTTCAAAAGTCTATTATTTATGTTTTGGAGGTTATTTAGTTTGACATCAGTTATAGGGTTTGTCCCTTTAAATAGTTACACAGCTAGAGTGCTCTTTCAGTGTCACTAATAAATATGAGCAAATAATCAATAATGATGTGAACGCATACATCTATAAATATTTAAACAACGTTCTTACCCATTCCTCCTCCGTATCCACCTCCGTATCCACCTCCGTATCCACCGCCGTATCCACCGCCATATCCGCCTCCGGCGCCACCACCAATCACTCTGACGACGCTGACTCCGCCTCCCATACCGCCTCCCATACCACCTCCCATACCGCCTCCCATGCCGCCACCGTATCCACCTTAAATGTTCAGTATAATCATGTCAAAGATATAACTTGTTCTGTGCAGTTGGCATTCATAAATTAGTTAATAGGAGATCAGGTTTGCATAATCCCTCAAAAGCTAATGCTTTGTGAGATTAGAAAAGGCTTTGTTGTACTTGGTGAAATGTAAGGAAATATTTTTTAAATTATTCTCATCGTCGAAACATATTAAATAAATGACTTCATTCTCACAAAGAGTACATAACCGTTTCTAAACGTTAAACGGAAATCCATTAACATGATTGAAGTAACTTACTATATATATATATATGTTATAACAAAACTACATGTGAGAGTATGTTTTTGAAATTTTACCACCGTATCCGCCGCCGTATCCGCCGCCGTAGCCACCACCATATCCACCTCCAATTCCGCCTCCATACTTGCCGCCTCCCATACCGCCTCCGTATCCGCCACCATATCCACCACCATAGCCGACTCCGTAACCGCCTCCAATACCACCTCCCATACCGCCTCCCATACCACCTCCACTACCGCCGCCAGATACGATAACAACTCCTCCACCGGTACCTCCACCCATGCCGCCTCCGTATCCACCACCATATCCGCCACCGTAGCCTCCTCCGTAGCCGCCACCCATTCCACCTCCATATTTTCCGCCACCCATTCCACCTCCGTAGCCGCCACCATATCCGCCGCCGTAACCACCTCCGTATCCTCCTCCAACTCCTCCTCCAACTCCGCCTCCTACTCCGCCTCCAGCTCCGCCTCCACTAACGATAACAACTCCGCCTCCGGAGCCGCCTCCAGCGCCGCCACCGGCTCCGCCTCCGTAACCGCCACCATAGCCACCGCCGGCGCCACCACCGTATCCATAGCCTCCTAAGATATGAATTTAAAGACTTGACCGCAGGCCTTTCAATGCATATTTCCATCGAGTAGAAAAAAAACTATTACATTTGTATTATTTCTTTATCAAAATGTGATTTAAAAGTTTAAATTAAAGCAGAATAAAAGATAAACAAAATACCTTAAAGTTATATTACCCTTCAAAATGGTCATATTGGTTTATAGTTAAAAATGATGCTCACAGTGGATGCTTTCAATACATATCAGAAATAAGTTTTCTCAAATTATTTCTCTTACTGGCAATTACAAATTAAGATATACATAACCAAAAGGGTGGATTTTGTTATTTTTGACTTGGATAGTCAAAACAGATTATAAATTTCCTCTATATTCAACGTGAATGAAACTGTTATAGAAACCAATATTTTTGGGTTATAACTATGGCAATGTTTATTATTCTAAGAGTATAAATCACCGATTAATATTTTATTTATAACTACGATGGTCGCTTTGAACGGTAACATCACTTTAAGGTAGTACACCCCTAATTGGCAACTATTCAAATCATTATAGGCTTAATATTTTCTTAATCTGATCATTTCCTGGATTTAAAAACAAATTTTAAAAAGAATTTTACCGTGAAAAAAGAAGTTATAGGCATTTGAAAACCCACCCCATTTTGGAATTATCTAAAAGACATCACACAAGAGAAAGAAAATACATGTATTTCATTTATTATTCAAAACTTTTGTACAGATTTGGTATCAGAGTAACAAGAACTATGTTTTCTTTCAGAAATTACACACCATTTACTATATAATCAACAAGTTTTATAAAACTTTTTGAAATAATCAGATAGTATTACAATTTTCATGTACTTTTTTGGCCATGTTCAATTTTGAACATCAAAGTTTTAAGGAAAAATCAACATCTTCTAGAAATGGGGCATGTCTTTTGTATATTAAAAATTATCTATAACATTTTGGGAACAGCATGCCAAAAATTCACAAGTTTTCCCGTCTCTATTTAAAATAATTTGATTTTGAAAATCTCCATCGACAATTTTAGACTGTCACAAGTAATAAAATCTTCTAATAAGCTAATACTATTCGTAAAAAATATTTAATTTCTTTTTAGTCTAAAAACAATATAAACATATGAAGAAAAGTGCAAAATAATGAAAACAAAAGAAGAAAAAAGTAAAAAAAATTTTGGTTCTGGCTGGATTCGAACCTACGCCCCCAAAAACCTCAAAAGATCTTCAGTCCAATGCTTAACAACCTAGGCTAGCTCATTAAAATTGAAGAGTTTCAAATTGAGATTTTAATTAGGGGTGTACTACCTTAATGTGTCATGCTTGTCCTTCTTATTCAAATATTGATAAAATAATATAGCGGGTTAAAACAGTACGACATGAACAATGATCACTACTGGAAAGCACCTACCTTTACCGATGGCCATGGCGGCCCCGAAGAGTGCGAACAGAATAACTGACTTCATTTTGAATTGATTGTCTGAAAATATAACCACGATTTCATGTATTCGTAATCTTAAAAAAATTAACTATAAGTGGGTGTTTTGTTTTGTTGTGGTTTGTACTTTATGTTGATCTGCTTGTACATGTATCGTCTCTACTGTAAAAATCAGAATTTCTTCCCTTTGACTCGGACTGTTGTTTTGTTTTGTTTTATCTAACTGGAACGTACAATTAGAATTCCCTTGACTAAAGACATAGCCTACTGTTTCTTTCAAAAACTACATCGCATTGAGTAAACTGATCATTCTTACTGAAACAAATTCATTTTATATTATGCGAAGCTGGCAAAAATGATATTGTTTAATAGATTAGTCTCTAAAAAGGGACCTAATACCAGTATTAAAATAAAAAGGATATTCATTTTAAAAAATTATTAACATTTGCATCAGAAGGATTTCTTTAAACGTTATTTACTGCAGAATAAATCACGTGGAATAATTTCTCATCCCAAATTTTGAAATGATTGCAAACACAAAAACGCGCTCTGTAGACAGGGCAATGTATTACAGCTGCTCGCACGGTTTCAGGTGAAAACAATCAATTTCTCAAAAATGATTATACTTAGATATAAAATGTAAAAGTAATGGCTAGAATCGTACATAAGTAAATTTCTAGGTAGCAATTTGCAAAAATCCTATGAAAATGTCGGTCGGTTTAGTTTAAAGGCACTGCTATGCTTTTTTATATTGGGATTTTCAAAAGCGTTTGTAACGGTTTATAATTTTCAGATTTTTACAGATTTACTTTACAGGAATACTAAAGCCTTTTTATTTGACTATTTATTCTAAAATAAGCTATTTTCAGAGAGTTTGAAGAACTTTATTTTTTCATCAAAATCCGAGAACGAGCAGCTTTAAAGTAAGATAATAAGTAACTTTTTAAAAAAAGATCTGTTTTATCTTTGGATTTGTAGTACAATTATAAAGTTATTTGCAACGGCAGAGTTTTATATGTTTAGAATAGAAGTATTGACAACAACTCAATATTTTGGCTGACTTCAAGGTAAGAGCGCACTGTCTGTATGAGAAACGTTAGAGGGCATACCATAAAACTTTCTGCTCAATACAAGGTCAATGTTATCTACGTCTTTTTAAGGTAGACTTATACATGTATACGAAATTTTTAAAAAATATTTAATCATCTTATATATAAATATATATATAAAACAAATTGTTATCAACAACAAGCATAAATAATAATTATTTAATGGGACATCCTATGGCTTACAGACTATTTTTCAAGATGTAATTCACGTGCTAAATGTTTGTAAAATGATCGATTAATGCATCATTTTAAGAAGGGCATACATCGAACATGTTTCTTTTCTACACAAAATGCAAATATAGTGATTTCTTATTACAAGTTCCTATCTGCCCAAAAATTGTGAAAATAAAATGTGAAAAAAGATTTAACTGAACTATGATTATGTCCTATTTCCATAATTATTGTACTTTTAACTGTTTCAAAATGACACATTGGTCTTTCTTTAAGTGAATACAGTATTCTTGTTTATTTTTTAAATTATGTTAATTTGCATCAAGTTTCAGTTACTCTTAGAATTAAATAATGAAAATATTCGAAAAGTAAAGAAATTTGGAGACTTACCTGTTTGTGTATAGACGAGTATTTGGCGAATGCATCGAAGTAGCGTTTTCATCCCCTTTTATAGCAAAATTATTTTTAAAAAATATCGATAGGTCATAAATCAGTCAAACAAATGTCCAGACATATTTTATTGCAGAACGTTTATGTAATACATGATTTTATAATTTAAGTTTTCTTTTATTGGTCCAATTTCCGGTGTACAACTGGAAAAAGCTGTTACTTATATAACGGCATGTTTTTTTAATCTTGTAAACTGATAATAAATGACGTTTCGATTACCTAATATGCATGTACTAGATGTTCGAAGTATTTTACATGTGCATACATTTGTAAACTTTAGTTGACTCATTGATTTTAAAAAAGTAAGGTATACTGGTCAGGTATAGAGGGCATACGGCTACTATTGTTCTATTGTTTTGAAAAGACTATTGCGCGATTGAACTTACTTAGATTCTTATTAGACATTTAATATTTTATTTCATGATAGACATACCGGAAAATAGGAACTTGAAATTAACACAATGGTACACGTAAACAGTAACAGTAGCAGTAGCAGGAGATATACTTATCTAAAAGTCCTCTAGTCGTTTAAAGTGATAATACCCTTCAATGTGAACATCGCAATTTAATGAAAGCCATTCACCAATGGTTCAAAATCATTAAAAAACAAGTTCTACAAAAGTTATAACTAAATAACATAAATGTATACAGTAGTTGTATTCCTATTGAACATTCCCGAATTATCAAAATATTCTTTTTGACTTGACCCAGTCATGCAATGATTTTCTATCAGTTTTTGTATAATTAATTCATATCCACTTGGAAGAAATGATTCAGCATAACTTAATTTCTTTTAATTTCCTAAACATTTCTCCCGTTTTAAGCACTTTACTTGACCTCTATTTTTCTGATCATTTGTACGGTATCAAAGCTTTAAATAAAGAGTGGAATTTTGGACTTATAATAGAATATGTAACGGAATTGCAAAATATCTAATATCTTGTAGAATTTTACCGAGGATCAATATTGAACCCTTTGAAATTTGACAATGTCAACACCCAATAAGTAAAGTTACAAACAGGGAATTTTAAAATGAAACATGTTATAAAAAAATGTATGGCGCTAATGAATTCTCACACATGTTTGTCTCACTTTTGGATAGCATATCTTATTCAAGAACAAATAAACATGCAGATTTATTACAGTCAATGCTGGTTAAATTTTATGAAATCATGAAAAGTGAAGTACAATGGACATTGTATTACGTATAGGTGTTACTGATTTCGAGTACTGAGCTGGGAATGTATCTTATTGTAAGACAACGGTAAAAAACTTCAAAGGCGAAAAGATGTCTGACAAGAAAAGAACATAAATCATATAAACTTTAAATTTGGTTTATGAACTGAAATTACAGTCATTTAGGTTACTTGTAAAATATGAGGTGACCCATCAAACAAGAAGACGCACAGATGGATAGCGCAAATAAATTAATTATGCTTACATTGCGCATAATGCATGACTGACAATTTAACAAGGATATTTAACTTTCCGTTACAAGACGAACGTGCAAATTACACCTCGCTGATTTCATTTTTTATTGTCGTTATTTTTTGTTGGTTTGGATCTTTGAATATTACACATCAATTTATGTTGTGTGGTTAAGGAAAATTTCTTGATTTATTCATTGCTTAATTAGAAGTAACTCGGCTATACAGTTTAAGGGGGTTCATTCTTTCGTGCTTGACTTTTGTAACATACTTGACATATAGTGTGAAACACAAAGCACAAGATAGCGGACGTGGTCACGTTATTTAACGAATAATTAATCATAAAATCAAAGTGTTAACACTGACTTCTTTTGTGTACAAACCTCGCATTAACAACAAGGAAATGGCATTCCAAAAATCTTTAAAAACAAAAGCAACTAAAGGTTTTCATTTCAAAGGATGCAGTTTGGACAGTTCAATGAACCACTGGGCAGTTTATCAAAAATTAACATTTTTTTGCAATTACGGGAATGTGTCGCTCAATGGTGAAGCTACACTAATGGTCAAAAGCAGTCTTCCAACATTTTAAAAAAAATAATGGTTTTTATCAATTATTCTGTTTCATCAACCAAAGTTGAAATAGCTTTAAGTATTAATGACTCGGTTGTTTTATGTCTCAGAAATGAATATACATCCCATTATTTTTGTCCAATCGCAGCGCAGAATTGGCTGCAGTCTAACTTGCGAAAATAATAATTCTATACTGTTTCTTATGACAAATTTCAATTACTGTTCCATAATACTTTTTGTCCAATCGCAGCGCAATATTGCTTACACTTCACTTTGGCAAATCATTATTTTATACCGAGTCAGTTAATATGGGAATAGTGCTGATTTACAAACACTCAGATATTTATAAACACTAAAAAAAGATAGTTTCAAACACTAAGTATACCTCAGTGTTCTTTTTGATGCATTTACGAAAATAAATTGATCAGGCGCGGCGAATGTGTTTACATTTTTTATTGTAAATCAGAATTGTTTCCATATTTACTGACTTAGTATATGATTAATTAATTATCTAACTAAGTTAGAGTGCAGGGGGAGTACTGAGCTGCAAATGGACACAAACTAATTTAAAACACTAAGCAGGTTAATGTTCATTTTGAAGCATTTACTACATTAATTGGTCTGGCGGCCTTAACCCTAACCCTAGCCCTAACCCTAACCGCGTCTGACCAATTTATTTCCGTAAAAACAAACCTATACAAAAATGTATCTACTAGTATTCGAATTATGTTTCTACTGATAACGGCATATTGTAAAACCATGAACACCTAATACAGACAAGATAAACGCATTGCGCTTAAATGAACTTTATTCATACATGAACCTCAATGTCAGGAGAAAGAATGCAATCGTTCGGACGATCCAATGTTAAACCATATTAATGAGGTTTGCGACTGCTTCTGGATTCGCAAAGAGATTTACGGTAATCTTTATTTACGCTTTGAGAAAATGTTCACATAAATCTTAATTCCGCCGTTTGTGGATTTATGTAACGTAATGATCAAGTGTGAGTTGCAATACAATTCGATATCAGAAAATGAAATTTATTACGATCACTGACAGTGTCTTACCAACTCTACGCTTCCAATTTGCCCAAGTTCGGAGAAGAAAATTGTGACAAACTTCAATTTATATGTAAACTTCACGCAGAGAGATGTTTGACGTTCAGAAACTCCTAATGGAAATTTGACTATAATGTAACTGTTAGACGGGAAATATACTGACATCATGATTTGGTTTTTTTAAAAGCATATTTAATTTAATGGGATTCATATCGTGTGTTATAACAGAATTGTAACAGGGAAAAACAGTTTGAAACTGGCTTCTAAAACTTTACAATAGCCGTGGAGAATTTCCCTGTTTGAAATACTGATGCAGAAAAGCAAGTGAATGTTTTTTGCATTTCCTTAGATTGACCTGGGTGGTCATTTTGACCTACTTTCGCTTTACTGCATGTTGTAAACAGTCAGAATATACATTGCACATCATTAGAAGTGAAATTCTTTCAACTATAATTAAAAATGGGCATGCTTATTCATATACAACCTATTAACATCCTCTTCCTGTGAGATTTCTGGAAAATTACAAAGATATTTGAAAACTGGTAAATCTACTTCCATTTTTGAAAATGCAAAATATAATTTATTAATTCTTTTGTTAAACTAAAATTTTCAACACAATATGGTCACATTTGATGCAGTATGCTATATTTTTCTTCTGAGAAGACGCCCATTACAATTTCAGATTTAAAAGAAAATTCGATTTGGTCTTAGTAATGGACCTTTAAGCGAAGGCGTATTACTTCCTTAACTTAGATAGCATTGTAACACCGGATACAGCTCCTTTCAAATGGAGCTGTATTCGGTGCGCATCAACGAATACAACTCCCCTAATCACATGGGGGCTGTATTCGGGGTTCTTTTACCTTTTTGTCGAATAGAGAGCCCCAGTGACCCGATGCAACATAGATGTATCATTTGTTTAAACATATACGGGGCAAAGAATTTATTATAGAATAACAAGGATCCATACCGCTATTCAGGATGCAGTACTTAGCCCTTGGATGTCTGTATTTTTGTCTGTACGTGTTGGACGGACAGTTGAATGAAAATTGGAAGTTTAATTACTTTTTGCTGATATTGAAGAATTGCTTTCTTTCATTAAACCTTCATTGTTTTCATATGACGGTAGCACATAAGGCCAAAACATTTCTGACGGAATGAAGCTCAAGTACATCAGGGTGTACGGCCTGACAGATGGACAGACAGGACAACATACAGGGTAGAACAACAGACAGATGGTGGGACAAATAGACAGGTGTTAGATGTTTTTAGGCAATTTAGGTTCATAATTTCTATCTGTGCACATTTATAACATAGGGATCATGGCTCTTTATATATTTTGATAAAGCATTATTCGAATTTGTATATGCTTTGGTTCGAATACATCTCCGCTATACCAAGGGAGCTGTATTCGAAAGGAGCTGTATCCGGTGTTACATAGCATGAATAATAATCTCGAAACACCATCAATCACAGCACCATTCATTTTTTCATCCAGCTATGAGAAATGACAGGCAAAGGGCAAACTGTAGCTGTAAAACTGACGCTATCGTCAAGTGCAAAATGTCAGGACATGTCGGGTTTTCGTTATGTTAGTCAGAACCTAATGTCTACACAAACTGCGAATTAAAAGTAAACAACCATTTTTATTTAATTTAAGTGTTTCACATTAAAATGAAATAATACCAGTTATCTTGAACACACCGCATGTTTGGTGATTGACTCCTAAATACTTAGTCATTATCAGTCATTACACTTAGGAGATGGAAGAAATCATGTCCTTTGTTTGCTTGGGCATTCTCTTTTCTAGGCGAAAGTCTCGTTTCTCGTCTAGGAAGAGGATGTTTCCGTTCAAATTTCATGTTAAGGAAGCTCTTAACTAAAGGATTTATTTATAAATAACAGATATTACTACGGTTGAGAGGTTAGCTACGGCACGCCATCTACACAAGTATTCCGAGAACGTAAGCAACCGGTTTACTTGTACTGAAGACGAAGTGAAAACATAGTTTCTCATCTGACAACATAGGCCTTTCATCGAGAATTTCATTTTTATCAGAACACCCAGTATCTCATGAATAATATTGAAATAAAAACGGAGACTGTGACACGCCGTTTCAACAAAAAATCCGAGAACCTAAGTTCCAAATCGAAATCTTACTACATACACCTTAACTACGTGACCGTACTGATGCGGTAACCAAATATTCAAGCTTTTACTTCATAACGTGTTTGCCCTGTGTTTTGTACTTTGTAGGTGATTGTGTCCTCATATTTTGCATTTGACAATAGCGTCAGTTTTACAGCTACAAAATCAGTGAAATAATTATTTTAAAATTGGAGATATTGGGTCAATATGGGGACTGCAACTTGCTTTTTTTAATGAAATGGGAGTATTTGTTTGGATCAGAAAGAAGGGCAAACTTAAATGTTTAACAGATCTACAACACGTATGGTTCCGTTAATTTAACCGATACTTGCTAGATTAGTTCTGCTGAGACTTTCAAATCTGGTGGCAATTTGATTAAATAATGTTTTTGATGTTATCTCTATTGCTCGCAGTCTTTAATGTTGTTTACACTGTGAGTACGAAGAACATTTTGGTTGACAAACAGATTGGATTTTTTTCCTAATTACTGAGGGAATCTGAAGAAGATGAACTCTAGCGAGGCGAAATGGATAATTATTTTCAACTTCATGTCGAACATATTTTAGATCATTAAGTTAAATGTGTTATTAAACTCATTAAAATCGCAAAACAAGTTTTATCTGAGCGATCCTGCAGGGTGTTTAAATGTTGTTTTGACAGCCGAATTACTCAGTCATGCGTTCTGAGTGCGGAAAATAAATTTGTATTTCCGAGATCTTACTGTGAAACTACTAAATAAAAACACTGAAGTTCATAAAAAATTCAATTGAATTAATCACCTGTTTTAAAAGATGAAAAAATTCCTTTCATTGATGTCGCATGCAATAAACTTAACAGCAAGTATTTGCACGCACATTTTGTTTTTCCTGCCGATTTTATGGAATAAAATTGCAAAAGTTTAGCCTTATGGAATTAACTGTTTTGATGGAGAAATGATATAATAAAGGGGGTTTATTTTAGTTTGCTGTTTTGTTTGAGCAATTACAATAATTCGTACTTAAGTTTCACTGACATATTGTTTATATTTATAGAATAAGACATGAGGAAAAAGAGGTCAGAGTCTAGTGGTCCGACGCATAACATGAAAAGTAAATCGTGTATAATACATTATATTATGTCTGGTTTCTGCCATGTCGTTCTCGTGGGCCGCAATACCGACAACACGAAATAAAGACAAATGCATTTTACTAGTCATGGTTGCGTTGACGACCATCTCAAAACAAGATGACGTCACCACACGTCATTAATTAAGAGACAGAAAAGGCGAAATCATTTCAAAAAGATAATTACAATCGAGCTCTGAAAAAATGTTCCAACCGAGATGTAACTATCATGCTGTTTTACTTGTGCATAAATCCCACACATATTATTTACGTTCAGCCTCTGAAAATTATCTTTAAATAAAGAAATTTCGAACACACTATTAACAAATTAGTTTAGGTGATAGTATTAAAAATGTTTGAAATGATGTTCCATCACATATCCAAAATCTACCATGATTTCGATCTTCTAATATCCTTACAAATTTTGTTATAGAATTCAGATATTGCCATTAATACAATATTGATTAGATAGTAATATCCTTACTGTAATGTGCGACTTTTGCAAAGTTGTCAACTTGTGTAAAAAATTCTTTTTAAATGGAAAAACTGAGTGTTTGTTGAAACATTGGACGTTTTTCCCTCTCATTTCAAGAAGACAATATTGACGGTATGATTCGATATCGAATATCTGTATAAATGTCATTATATATGTTACCTTCATCTTTATTGATAGTAGCAGTAGCAGGAGCAGGAGCAGTAGCAGCAGCAGTAGCAGAAGCAGTAGCATAAGTAGTAGTAGTAGTAGCAGCAGCAGCAGCAGCAGCAGTAGCAGTAGCAGTAACAAAATCAGTAGTAGCAGCAGAAGCAGTAGTATAGCAGCAGCAGCAGCAGCGTAACAGTAACAAAATCAGTAGCAGCAGCGAAGCAGTAGCATAAGTAGTAGTAGTATGCGCGCAGCGCGTGTAGCAGTAGCAGTAACAAAATCAGTAGCGGAAGCAGTAGCATAAGTGTAATAGTAGTAGTAGTAGTAGTATCAGTAGCAAAAGCAGTAGCAGTAGTATAAGCAATAGCAGTAACAGTAATAGAAGCAGCAGATGCATTAATTGTAGTAGTAGCAGCAGCAGTAGTAGCAGGCTAGCAAAAGCAGTAGCAGCAGCAGCAGTAGCATTAGTAGTAGCAGTAGCAGAAGTTGTAGCATTAGTAGTAGAAGAAGCATAAGTAGTAGCAGTATCAGTAGCAGAAGCAGCAGGATTAGAAGCAGTAGCATAAGAAGTAATAGTAGAAGCAGTAGCAGTAACAAAATCAGTAGCAGCAGCAGAAGCAGTAGTATAAGTAGTAGCAGTAGTATCAGTAGCAAAAGCAGTAGCAGTAGCATAAGCAATAGCAGTAACAGAAGCAGCAGTAGCATTTGTAGTAGTAGTAGCAGCAGCAGCAGCAACAGCAGCAGTAGCTGTAGCATTTCCAGCAACAGTAGCAGTAGCAGTAACATCAGCAGCGGTAGTAATAGTAGTTGTAGCAGCAGCAGAAGCCGTAGTAGTATCAGCAGCAGCACATACAGCAGCAGCAGCAGTAGCTGTAGCAACAACAGTAGTAGCAGTAGCAATAGCAGCAGCAGCAGCAAAGCAGTAGCATAACTGGTATAAGCAGCAGCAGTAGCAGCAGTAAAAATGGTTGCAGCAGAAGCAGTTGCAACAGAAGCAGCAGCAAAAGTTGTAGACGTAGCAACAGCAGCAGCAGCTTTAGGAGTAGTAGTAGCAGAATAAACAGAAGCTGTAGTAGCAGCAGCAGCAAAGCATTAGAATTTGTAGTATTAGTAGCAGCAGCTTAAGAGCATTAGCAGCAGCAGCAGTAGCATTAGCAGCAGCAGCAGTAGGAGCAGATGTAGCAGAAGAAACAGAAGCAGAAGCAGCAACAGAAGCATTAGCAGCAGCAGTAGCAACAGCAGCAGCAGCAGCAGCAACAGTAGCATTAGTAGAAACATAAGTAGTGGTAGCAGTAGCTGCAGTAGCAGTAGCAACAGCAGCCGCAGTAGTTGGAGCAGTTGCAGCAGTTGCATCAGCAGTAGTTGTAGCAGTTGCAACACTAGGAGTTGACAAGATACGACATTGAAAGAGCGAAACAACTACAAATAAAAGGCGCAAGTTAGATAGTGCAAGGGCGAAACAGCGACAAATAAAGGGCGCAAGAACGACATTGCAAGGACGAAACAACGACCAATAAAGAGCGCAAGAACGACACTGCAAATCCAGGGCGAAACTACGAGTAAAACCGGTCGCAAGACCGACATTGCAAGGGCGGAACAGCGACTAATAAAGGGCACAAATGTGACCTTGCAATGGCAAAAATGACAAATAAAGGGCGCAATAGCGACATTGCAATGGCGAAACAACGACAAATAAAGGGCGCAGTAGCGACATTACAAGGGCGAAACAACGACAAATAAAGGGCACAATAGCGACATTGCAAGGGCGAAACAACGATAAATAAAGGGCACAGTAGCGACATTGCAAGGGCGAAACAACGACAAATAAAGGGCGCAATAGCGACATTGCAGGGGCGAAAAACGACAAATAAAGGGCACAATAGCGACATTGCAAGGGCGACATTATATTTGTTTCGCCCTTTCCTCTCTGTTGCCTCGTGTTTAAAAGGCCGCCAATACGACAACGCAAAAAGAACGCAAAATAAAGGCTGACAGGACAAAACAACGACAAAACAAAGCATTGATGTTGTGTTGGTGAGAACATCACGCAAATGGATGTGTCGTTATGTTGAGTTTTCGTGTTGGCAATCCTACGTGAAGGACAACACGATATGGTAGAAATCAGCGAACGTAACTTTACAATCTATCAAGAAAAAAGATATATCCTTCTTTATAATACCAAACTGTAAAACAAATACACAGTATCAATAATTGTATTTACGTTAACATGGATATTTACTGTAGTTACATAAAATACGTCTTAAACTACATTTGTAAAACATTAATTCCGTATATGACAACTCCGGATAAAGCGTAAGTCCGGATAAATGGAACAATTTTCCTGGGCCCAATGTATTTTTTTATTTATTTAATATGGAGGCGCAATATATAGGACAGAACATTTATGTACTAGTACTCCGGATATAAAGACAAAATTGAGATGATCCTAAGGAGCTAGTTATATACGGAGTTTATACTGTACAAACATTAACGATGTACAGATAATTGTTTATAATTCATATGCATATACGCAAGAATAATTCGGTATCATTGCCAAACAAAATGATTTGTCTTCGTCCGAACGATTCATAAACAAAGGGTTGTCATTCTGACTTATAATTGCAAAGTGAAGCTCGAAATTATAGCAATATAGATGATGTCTTTGTCCTTGTTCATTTGTGCTATATAGCAACTAACGACGTATTAAATAGTCCATGTCGTAACTTTCAACAGCAATAATCATCTTACTAAATTTAATGTTAAAATGGCTGTCTACCTATCTAGAATCTATTTTATTTATCGTAAAGACCGGTAACCAGCCGTTTTGTAATGCCTGCTTCCCGTTTCCCGAAATATTTATTTGACATGGAATACAAATGTCCGAAACGTTTGTCTCCGTTTCCTTCTTTGTTCGTTCCAGTTATGAATTGTTGAGCATTGTCCTTATTTTCCATTTCGTATCCTTGATCAACGTTCATTCTTTTGCCGAAAAGCGTTTTCCCAAAAAGTGTTGGACTTTTACTAAAGAGTTTTCCAAAGCGTTTTTCGTCAGTTGATGTATCCACGGATCCCTGTGGGATTAAGGTTTGTTCAGTGTTGGTCCAATCATTTTTGTTGATTTCATTTGATGTCTTTGTATGTCTGGCTTGTATCAAAATTGGACTTAAGGGGCTGAAAGTCTCCACCTCTCTCAGCAACATTTGACACGCGCCCTTGTAGCTGACGCATATTTGACAAAACTGAAATGTAAATGTGTCAGAACAGCATGTGGTTAAAGATGTCATGTCGTAAAACGGAAGTGATACACACTGCTGACAAACACGTGTCACCTTGTCGTCTGCAAAACACTGCTTTTCATGACTTGCTTTGCTTTCTATAGTAAGAGTACCTTCTCGTTCTGCACACGTGACAGCAAATGGTAACAGAAGTATCCATACATGTATCAAGTAGGACATCTTGTATGCACGCGGTGTTTCTCCTGAAATCAGAAAGAAACTGTACTTTACTATGTGATTAAAGAATAGCTAGCTACATCATACATTGCTATAGTTTAAATTGTCTGTCCTTACGCGTAAAGATAAGTTTAAACATGTTTTTATTGCCAATAAATACAACTATGAAAATACATCGAGAGCAATACAAAATAGGCAGAGGGGTTGACCCACAAGTTCTCTCAACTTAAATACGGGTCGTACCTTAAGTGAAATATTTACAAATTACAACAGTAGGATAAACATAACTATAGATGCGATATAATGGCTATGAGTTTATCATAAGTTAAATGAAAAAAAAGGCTACAGTTTTCTAGTTATAGGTTAAGTTTGTGCGAATGTAAAATATATTGTTGGTAATACTAGTGTTTGGATTCGGCATAGACTAAAAACTGTGTAATTTGTAGACAAACAATGAAAAAAGGGAAACAAAAAAATGAAGGCGTCTACATATGAGATTAATTAATAATAGATTCAAAATAGATACATAATGTTTCTAAAACATAAGACAATGTTTGTCCAAAAGCGTGTACTCTGTGTCAATGTAAAAAAGCTAGATTTCTGAGTCTAGACGCATGGGTTATACCTCGTCTTGCACCTCATACGCGATGAAACGAAGTTCAAATATAAACCATACTTAAATTTAATTATGGATAAAGCGATGAAATTTGAGCGACTTTAAAATGCTTAAGTTATTAAGATGTAGATGCATGGTCACAAAGTTAAACAGGTATTTTATGCAAACGTCTTTGAACTTGGACTTAAACTACTGTGAAAAAATAAGATACTAAATTAAAGATACAGTAAATGCTTAAAACATGAAAAATAACTTGTCCTTTGAACAGATAAGAACGGAAATAGCCTGGCGGATTGCGTTGATTTTAGTTCTTATCTAGGACAGCCGTAAAACATGTGCACTAGGTAAGAATAAATTCTAGTAACAAAATTCCTATATCTTAATTTATAAATTTGGTAATATTCGTTTTTATTATATACCTAAAAATGATTCTAGCCTTTAGTTTTATATTTTATGTATTAGTATGTAATTTTGGAAAATTTTAATTTTTTTAACGGCAGCTGAGAGCGAGCAGCTTTAAACCAAAAACGATAATTCTGTGTAACAGTTTTATTCCCGTTGAATAAAGATAAGATAAAGATAAGATGTCGTTCTTAATTTTTTTCGGTCTTTTTGAGAGGTACTATCAATACAGAACAACTTTAAAGGGACACAAACTATACCTGATATCGAACCAAATAACTGCTAAAACGTAAGAATTTTTCAACATATATTTACTTATCATAAATGCTAAAGCTATGTTGAACCGTATATGTCCCGGAACGTATATATCACACGTGTGTGATATATTCGACCGTAAATATAACACGTGTTTAATGTGACATATTCGTTTGGTCATTTTTGACAGTTTACACCGAACGTATATGTCTTTTTCACACGTGTGATATATTCGGTCGAATTTTTCACACGCGTGATATATTCGGTCGAATCTTTCACACGTTTGATATATTCATTCTGGTCATTTTGACAGTTTACACAGAAACTTATTTGTGATACTTTAGTGTATAAAACTACTAATTATACTTTTGTAGGAAGTGGGTGGCAAGGCACTCGTCCCTGGGCCGTTTGCCGTTGTAACAATGTTTAGGAACCCCATAGAATAATAACCCCGGTCATTATTTTTTTGAAGAATAGTGACCCCCCCCCCCAACCTCAGAGTGTGACCTTGACCTTAGACCTAGGGACCTGGTTCTTGCACAATACACCCTGTCTTATAATGGTGTGAAAATCCTTCAGTACATCCTTCAGTACAATATCTCATTCTTCAATTTGACCTTTAACCTCAAACTGTGAACTTGACCGTAGACATAGGGATTTGTTCATCTGTATGACTCTTCGTCTCATTAAGGTAAACATTTATGCATTGTTACATCAATATCCCTTCAAGTATATAGAAGAAATGCTCCGGACAAAGTTATTCTTAATTCGGCAAATGACACTCCTTCTCATTGAGGTTAACATTTATGCCAAATATAAACACGATTGCTCCTTGCATGTCAAAGTTATGGTCCGGACAAAATCAGTCTGGACGGACGCACGGGCTCACAAACGCACGGATGCACATACACCGACTGCCAAATGCGGCGACTATGTCGAGCTCACCGCAAGTGGGCTCGACAAAAATGATCGAGGGTCATTACCATCTTACGGTTACTTTACATTGTTTCACCGGCCATCAAATATATCAAGTTTGATATGTGTTTAATCTGTGATAAATGTATTGTGTTATACGGAAAAAAATGTATAGTGATGTTTTATAATCAATGCTGTTCTGAGATAATTTCCTGTTAATAATCACCACTCAAGGGCCACACGAACGCAGTCGATAACTTTCAAGAACACCCGATCGAAATTTGACCAAACATCATTTATACAAATTAAATACATAATACAGACCACACCTTCGAATAGGAATGTCTAGTTCCCATACAATGTGTTGGGACCGATCGGATCGACTTGTATTGGTTGTGTTAAGCAGAATCTATGCGGCATAACTTAATCAACCATATTTGATTGTTTTAAATATGTTTTTTTTTTTTTCAAATTGATCAAAATGTGACGTATTCGTTCAAAATTTCGTTTTTATTTGCCTTTTCTACATGTGAGATATTCGTTTTCGTGTTCCTATAAAATTCGAAGTCAAACGTATACATCACATAATATGTGCCATATACGTTTCACGCGAAGACTATTTTCGACCGAATATATCACACGTGTGACATATGCGGTCGAATTTTTTTCTCGTGTGATATATACGTTCCGGGACAAATACGGTTCAACAAAGCTATACATTCCAGTCAGTATCTGTTAAAAATAGCGTTTAAAAATATGTTGCTGTACCGTAAACCATTCAATAATCTAGGTAAAGTGTTTGTTGTACAATAAATGGGTGGATAGCGATTTATTACAGAATGCCATTATATTAATCATTTGTGGTAAAATGGGGCATTTCCGATATATGTTGTTTTTTTTAAGAATTTATTTATTTATTATTTTGCGTTCATTGAACACATTATTTTTGTTTCGAGAAAATAATCCGCTAGATGTAGGGATTTTCCCTTTAACTCTATAAATATTGGAACTATCTCATTACTATTGTCGCCACCGGTTATAAGAAACTTGTAGAAGAAAAAATAGCGCAAACATTCATGCTTCGCACAATTCTACCTACCTTATTATTTTATACGATCCTTAATATAATATTTTAAACACTCTTTTTCAGTCTGAACACAGATATCTCAAAAGATTTCTGTGACCATATGGAGCTTCCGATAGTCAAGTTTTAAACTCTTGTCTGATTCAATAAAACTTCTTCACTCCGCTTGTCTTCTTAAATATCTCAAAAGCCGATAATTTCAAATGAGAAAAAGTGCTGGGATGTATTTTTCAATTTAAAAGAACATACCAGAAAACGTTTACTTGTTAGTTATTCTTTTAATGATCAAACAAATGAAGATCAGCACCTATTGTTTTTTTTTTAATTTTTGGTACATGTAAATGTACATTTACACGTAATATTTATAACATTACTTTTTGTGTACACAAGTGTTCATTGAAATGGGAAAGGATAGGTTGTCTCGCTTGAGTTCAGGAAGAGTACATTTGGCAATCTACAAACCACTTTAAACCGCCGGGTTATCAATTGTTATGGTATCTTACCGATCCAAGTCGGTTACTTCAAATTCAATCTATTACATGTTCTTAAATGCACATTTGTTCAGTTTTTTGTGGCGTGGCTGCATTATTTTTTGTTGTTGTTTTTTAATTGTTCATAGTCCCGGCCGACCGTGGGATTCTCGCCAAGACCCCAGTATTACTCCCATGCAGACTGGTACAATGTACCTAGCAAAAGTTGAAAATCTAGGGAGTTTTGTTTTGCCTGACTATACTACTCACTACAGTCAGTTTTGTCCAAAGATTATTGTGTGAAAATGGCGGAAGCCAAATCGCATTTCTAGCGTTCATTGCTACTTGAACCACTTTGCCTCCAGCTTTCTTATTTTGGTGTTATATAGCATTATTATTCAACTTTACAATATTACACTCTGTATTAGATCAATTGCACACATGATATGAAACAGGTAGAGCTAATACAAAGCATAACTGAGCCAATATGAGAAAAGCAGGGCCAATACGAGAAAACAGGGCCAATATGGAATTCAAGCATTCTGATTGGTTTAAAAGAGAAGGCCAATACGGAGAAGTCACTTCCGTTAGATTTTTAAACGACGCCATTTTGTTTTTATACTCATGCTGATATCGAAAAATGACTGTAAAATTTTTATTTTTGAAATAAACATAGGGTTATGGGTATTCATTTTCTTAGTTAGATCATTTTCTATCCATCCATAACAGTTTTAAAGTAAAATTCAAGAAAAAGATCCCCCTCCTCTATATTTATTTCTTTTTACTTGTGTGAAAATGCGATTCAAACGGTGAGAAAATAAATCTACCATGTCCATCGAGTTGTGGATAAGGAAATCTCACCCTCGGGTTGAGATACGTCCAAAAAAAACTCGGCAGAGCCTCATTTTTGTGACGTATCTCAACCCTTGGATGGGATTTCCTTATCCGCAACTCATGAACATGTTAGATTCTCTTTATATTCTTATTTATTTAGCCAATATTGTAAAGTTGAATAATAAAATTATCATTATTTAGTGATTTCATATTGGCCTTGTTATTTGTCCTCGGGCAGTCGTATTGGCCCTCGGCCTTCGGCCAATACGACCACCCTCGGACAAATAACAAGGCCAATATGAAATCACTTAATTAATAACATTATATTACAAGAGAGCTTTTTAAAAATATTATCGCGCAGTCAAATAGAGGAAAATTAGTTATTTGTAAAAGTAATTAATGTATAGTATAGTTGACTTCTTGAAAGGCTTTCTTGACAAAATGTGAAATAAAGAAAGTTTTTAAAACGAGTGTGAAAATTTATAAAAGAAACAAATTTCTTTTTTTTTTTTTTTTTGAGAAATGTTCCAGTCAAATGGCCATTATAATTTTGTGTTGTTTGTTATTTGGTTTCTAAACAATTTGCAAACGAAATACTTTTGTTACTTTTTACATGAATCTTATATACAAGATCTGTGGATTGTGTAACGGAAATATTTACACGTCGTCATTTTGTAGTTTATAGTTTAGAACACGTTCTCTCTCAACTCTCGAAGCACCAACCGTAATCGAACCAATCGCTTACATGTATCAGATACAGAGCTGATATTACTGCTGACTGGATAGAGGTGCATGACTTTGTGGCATCAGGTATATTTTTAAAATACACACCTTTCTTAGAAACAGTCACGTGAAATGTTTAAGAATTATCGTCATGAAATTCACATGTTTTATTTATACTAATCCTAACAACGTAGATTAATCGCTCTCGAGACTCATTCAGATGAAATCAAACTCGAAAAGAGTGGGAAAGAAAGTGTGAAGGGGCGGTGCAAGAGAAATTGTTTCAATCTTGCCTATGGACAATATCGCCTGGCAGCTGGTGAGGATCGAACGCTGGACCCTTCTATCCCAAGGCGAACACACTACTAGTGTGCCACAGCAACTCGACAAATTAATAGAATAAAACCAAGAAATGTATCTAAATTAGAATCATAGAAATTTGTTAAACTAAAAATAAAATAATAGGAATGAGCAAATGAAATATATTGTTATTAAACATAACAACAGTTATTAACTGACAAATATACGTATTTCTTACTTGTCTTATCTGATACCCCTTGATAAAGTCTCATGGTATAATTGAATGTCAAATAGTTTCGCTGTGATTCCTATTGGTGTTCATTTAACATACACAGACACATTGATTCGTTTCATTTGCATCCTTTCTCTGTTATGTAACAATTAGTTCTTTTTTAAGACATTTTACGAGCTTTAAATGAACATTTTATACGCTCTCACATCTATGGTTTCTTGTTTAAAGTTATTCCCATCGCCTGAATAGAATCTGTTTACATTCCAGTGAAGTTCCACTCAGTCGAGACAATTTCTTGAAGCATTTTGACTGCTCTTCTGATTTTTAAAAGTATGCATTTTTTTCTGAAAGCTGGAGAAAGTCAATGCCATAAAAGCTATAGTTTTCAACATCAGCAGTTTTAACTTCCTTATTGAAAACGTGCACGAAGGTTGAATCGAAATGTAACGATGTTTGGGAGGCATCCATATAGGTATATACATGTATATAGGTGTAATGTGGAGAGCCGAAATGCAATGACATGATTATCCAAGAAAGTCCAAGGTAAACGACATGCGATCAACACTTATTGGAACTTAAACACAGAGTAAACTTGATATATCTGCATGGCCGGCTCCTGTGGATCGGTTCCGATCCTCTTCCTGGAATGACTTAAGCAAAAGTATAATTTGTACTTTCATGCACTTTAATATCACAACCTATGAGACATATACGTTTCGGTGTAAACTGTCAAAAATGACCAAACGAATATGTCACATTAAACACGTGTTACATTTACGGTCGAATATATCACACACGTGTGATATATACGTTCCGGGACGTATACGGTTCAACAATGCATGTTGTACCACAGCCTAAAGCGTAGTGATTCATTCGCATTACAAAACATAACTTACAATGTGCTCAATAATACTATCTGTCATGAATTTACATTTTGGACATACGGTACTATATTTTCTTGAAAAATATTTTCCTATTAGGAAAACTACCGTTCTACAGTATGTTAGATTATCTCTGTAAAGTCGAGAAAAGTATCATAAAATACATGGGGCTATTTCATTTCGTCGCATGAAGCTCTGTAAATAGCTTATACAACTTCATAAGTCTTTCAAACCAAAAATGTTTAACGCCTTCGCCGAAACCTAAGCACAGATTTTCAATCCGTAAATCATAGCTTAACCCGGTTATCCCTTAACCGAAAAATACCTGTTTTAATGATTAAAATCACAATGGTCTAATATATATTTAGACTTTAAAATGCAGTGACATGCGCAAGAAGACGTGATAATTTATCTATACAGTAACGCACATAAAACACGACTCATGAAACTTGGTGCCAAGTCAACATACAAAAGATATCTCTTCCTTTTAAGGATAACATTTTTGGAGAACAGTAATCATAATTTAGCGCAGCATTAAAGCAAATATTTTAGCAACTTTGATTTGTACGCAGTAATATTTTCTTTTTATTTATGTTAAAAAGCGTGTCCACATGATAAGTTTTGATGCATTTTTGGGTGAAATACTAGTCTTTCCGTGAGGTTTAGCTCGCCAGAATTCTTTTCCACAATTACATTTGAATGTATTCCCAGCAATCTGTGCATACTTCAGCGGACGGAAAGATGGCCAGGTTATAGGGTATGTCTTTAGTATCATAAATGTGTGTGGAAACTAATATTAATGAAATCGTAGGAAAATCAGGCACTTACTGGAGACTTTCATCCGTGAAGTTAATCAAAACGAAGTCACGTGATTCCCTACAGTATACAATGTATATATGCTAAAAAGAATTGTAATTTCTATTTACTTTTGAAATGAAGAAAATGTTTTATAATGCCTATTTTATGTCAACTTTTGATTATTTGTTGTACTCTATGGGGGAAGAGAACGGCTTTAAGTAAGATAACTAAATTCCAGAAACCGGCAGCAGATGCTTGGGGTGTGGACTCGTCATCCATCTAATACTTGTCCCATTTTGTACGGAACATATACAAATACAAGATTTGAAACAACTGTATTCCTTCTATCACATCTCAGGAATAGTGTTTATGTCATTTCTAAAAATTGTAAACTCTAGGCACCCAGCCACGCTATTATAAGATCGTGTAAAAAAGGTACCAGTCGTTTTCATAAGTTGGTCGGCACAGTCAAGTATGCGTCGTTGAGGGTTGAATATTAGGTTATACAAAGATAGTTTAGACATTTTTATATAGAAAACGTACACAGACACATGCATGTTTTGATCGCCTCATAATGTCATTTTTCCGTTAATTATTCTTTTACTGCGGAAAACGCGCATACTATGTGATATTGCTATGAACGGAGCCAGTGTCAAACCAGAAATATAGGCGCTTTATGTTCTACCTTGTATAAGCGCCTGACGATCCAGATTGTCTGTCAATTTATCGCCGTTTATTATAAATACTTCGTAATAGCACGTTATATTTTTACTAGTAACAGTTTATATAAATTATTATTGTCATATAACATGCTATGACATCTTTCATTACCGCTGTTTTGTTGTATAAATCGAGCTCCAGGTAAAGCGCGCCATTCACCTTGCTCTCGCATTGTTTACACGGACGTGACGTCATAGACTGTTCACGCGCTGTCCACCTAGCGTCTATTTTCGCTTTCCGTTTCACTTTTGTTTTAAAAGTCATACAGATCAGTTGACCGGGTCGACAGAATATGTACTCCCAGTTGGAGGTTTACCCAAATTACATAATTAAGTTTACTATATTTATCCGGTCAATGATTCAGTTCCTGGAAGAACCATATAGTATATTTAATTTAGTTCTGACCCGTTTTTGGTCGTTATAGAATTTGACCCGATCTGGTCGGGTTCCGTTTAAGACTTCATATTAGCTCTAAGGTTTAAACTCAGTTGATTAATTATACGTGGAGCTCGGTTCTTTGCAGATCATCCTGACATAGTATTTGACTAGATTTATATCTAGATTATAGTTTTTATTAGTGAAGTGCAGACTATTTGAGTCTGGGTCTTTACCCAATCTGGGTCTTACCCAATCTGGTCATGTTATAGTTGCTTCTTACATGTAGATCTCATTGGTATATTGGATGAATATAATTAAATTTATGAACTGGTAGAATGATTATGTCGTCTTTTCATCAGAGTTGAACCCCTTCCCACAGAGTTTATGTTGCTAGCCTAGGTTTGGTGATTGTTTACCGGATCTGGGTTAAGTCTCTTGATAAGGCGTTGCAACAAATTCCTGGTCACACATGACCCTTATCTTGTTTCCTGGTGTCCTAAAGTACCCACACTCCCCTTGTTAAATTATGTTGCGACTCTAGGCTCGGACTCGAGTTGACCGAACCCAGAGTAGCCCTGCTTGCGACGACAACAGAACTTTCCCCAACAGGCAGGCGTAACAATATACTGCGATGCGGGATACCTATTTTTAAAACGTCGTACATGTATGTATAGTAGGTGTGGTTTGTGCAGAAGTGACAGAAGTGCTTTTCTCGAAATTATCTCCATTCAACAGTATTCGATGCAGTTTGAAGTGGGATTTGATTCAGAAAATCGTTTTGCACGGGAAAAACCGGGTGAGTTATTTCTTGTTTACACTACTGGGAAAATATTATGCGATTCGAGTTTTCAGTTGTCTTGTATTTATATATGTTCCGTACAACATGGGACAAGTATTAGATTGGGTGACGAGTCCACACCCCAAGCATCTGTGATATTATACTCAATAAACCGGATAAAATGTCATCTAAAGATTTATTTATTGAATTGAAATGGTTGTCGTTTCAAGACATGTAAATATCACGCTGCTATTTAGTTTTCAAATACTTTAAAAACATGACCACAGGCTATTTATCTGAATCACTAACATTCTTAAAAAAGCAAATTTCAGACTGAGATCGTCGTCCTGTATTAACCTGGTTATATCATAGTATAAGACAGGCTATTATAAAGATTATTTTACGTACTGCAGTGCGCAAATCTGGAATTATAATATTCCTACTGATGTCTGCTCAGCTCAAAAATTAAATTCCTTTAAATGCAGAGATAAACAGTACTTGTTGCAATCACCTGTTATTTATTCGATTTATAAAGAAATTTTATTAAGAAATGTTAGAATGCTATAGATGAACATTCAATCCGTATGAAAATGAAATTAACGTGTGAATAAATGGTCTTTATTTGCAGATATTTCTTAATATTTTTTTAGTATGAAAATGATTTTTCCCCGAGTTTGGTAGCTTTCATTTAGTTATCACAGGTTCGACAGTACATGTACTACAGGACTTGATGTTAATTCTGGATCTACTGTCATTTATTACATGTGCTATTGTTTATTTTGTATTACAGATTAATCATTTATCATACGCTTTAATTATACTCTGTATTATTATGATAAGTTTATTTTGACTGTCTGTCAATAAGTGAATGGATGTGTGTAACTGGATAGTTTCAGTGTATGAAAGTGAATGTTTGTCTCTTAAAGGGGCATACCCTATAACTAAATAACCTCCAAATCATAAATAATATAATATTTTGAAGTATTATTACTTAACCTAAAAGTTTAAGCTATGCATTTTCAGTCATTATCGATAAAATCAGCGGTTTAGAATATATTGCAGTACCGTAAACCATTCAATAATCTATGTAGAGTTGTTGTACAATTAATGATGGGTGGATGCGATTTATTACAGAAAGCCTCTTACTGATTAATTGTGGTAAAATAAGGCATTTTCGCCATAGGTTCTTCTTTGAAATTGTATTTATTTATCATTTTACGTTCATTGAACACATAATCTATGTTTCGAGAATATAATCTGCTAGATGTAGGGAGTGCCTCTTCAATATATAACGAGACGTTAATTCTCCGTTTTAGAATTGGGATTTACATAAAGTTTTAATTTGCCCAATTAGTAAAACAGTCACTTCGGTTGTCAAGCGATAATGCATTTAATTGATATCGTAGTTGCATACTGAGACGGGATACGTATAGTGCTAAATATTTTTAAAAATACTTATACAACTAACAAGTTTTTAAATTCGGGCAGTTGGAATTATATCACAAATAAACGCATTGCTTTTAAGTTAACTGTTTATACAAATTTAACTATAAACTACAATTAAGTTTTCATCATGAATTCAATTTCATATTCTAAATATTTACACTTTTACAGTGATGAAACTCTTTTTTTTTTTTTTTGTAATTATCCTTTCAACTTCGTAAGTTTCCGGTAAAACTTTAAACTTTGGTAATAATACTGTGTCTTTTCGGAAATCATCGTCAAGTAGTTGCCTTCACTTGGTGTTTTTTTTGTAATGAACTCTCTTTTTACGTGTTTTGTTTTTGAAAGTTTGCTCAATGATTAGGACTAACCTCAATTTTTCATTTGAATTTTAACATCGACACGCGTTACTGATCAATATATTACACCGATCTAAACTCAAAAGTTATACTGTACCATCTCAGTCCGCAATGTCGACAAAAAGTCGAAAGTAATCGATTCTAGTTAGTTGTCATTTTATAGTACCTTCTAATCATTTCCTCAGTAACGTTTCAGGAAATAACCACACTGCTTAGAAAGTTTGAGTATTTTGCTCTCAAATACATGTTTAGTATGCACCTTGTTAAATTTAAACTATACAGATGTTTTATTCATGACTAATCAACAACGATTGCTATGATATGCTGAACTCACGGAGAGACATTTAAATAAATTTTAATGTCATATCAAGGAAAGTATTGAAGTGGATTTAATCGATGCATAAATTATTTTCCTATATAATTCAATGTAATTTTATCGTCTGTGGCTAGTCGATTAAACTGACTGGTGTCTTATCAGATTCTGTGCCGCAGGGGTTCAGAGATAAGGTGAATGATGAGAATTGTTTGAAAAGAAAAACAACCACGCAATAATCATAACATGGACAGACATGGAACGCCATAGCTGCCTTCTATACAAACTTCTTAAATGGTGATGTCCTTTTGATATATGGTGATGACAGTTTGATATATGGTGATATCATTCTGATAGATGATGCTGTGGTTTTGAAGGATGGTGTTGTGGTTTTGATAGATGGTGCTGTGGTTTTGATAGATGGTGTTGTGGTTTTGATAGATGGTGCTGTGGTTTTGATAGATGGTGCTGTGGTTTTGATAGATGGTGCTGTGGTATTGATAGATGGTGTTGTGGTTTTGATGAGGGTGATGTGGTTTTGATAGATGGTGTTGTGGTTTTGATAGATGGTGCTGTGGTTTTGAAAGATGGTGCTGTGGCTTTGATAGATGGTGTTGTGGTTTTGATAGATGGTGCTGTGGTTTTGATAGATGGTGTTGTGGTTTTGATAGATGGTGTTGTGGTTTTGATAGATGGTGCTGTGGTTTTGATAGATGGTGCTGTGGGTTTGATACATGGCGCTATGGTTTTGATAGATGGTGCTGTGGTTTTGATAGATGGTGCTATGGTTTTGATACATGGTGCTGTGGTTTTTAAACAAAATGCTGTGGTTTTGATACATGGTGCTGTGGTTTTGAAAGATGATGCTGTGGTTTTGATAGATGGTTCTGTTGTTTTGATAGATTGTGCTTGGGTTTGATAGATTGTGCAGTGGTTTTGATACATGATGCTGTGGTTTTTAAACATAGAGCTGTGGTTTTGATAGCTGGTGCCGTGGTTTTGATAGATGGTGATGTCATTTTGATATATGGTGATGTCGTTTTGATAGATGTTGCTGTGGTTTTAATAGATAGTGATGTCGTTGAGATAGATGGTGGTGTGGTTTTGATAGATTGTGATGTCGTTTTGATATATGGTGATTTAGTTTTGATAGATAATGCTGTGGTTTTGATATATGGTGACTTGGTTTTGAGAGATGGTGCTGAGGTTTTGATAAATGGTGATGCCGTTTTGATATATGATTATGTTATTTTATTAGATGGTGCTGTGGTTTTGATATATGGTGAAATCGTTTTGATATATGGTGCTGTCATTTTGGTATAATGAGCTGTCATTTTTATATATGGTGCTGTGATTTTGATAGATGGTGCTGTAGTTTTGATAGATGGTGCTGCGGTTTTAATATATGCTGTTTTGGATTTGATAAATGGTGCTGTGGTTTTGATATATGGTGCTGTGGATTTGATATATGGCGCTGTGGTTTTGATTCATGGTGCTGTGGTTTCGATAGATTATGATGTCGTTTTGATATATGGTGATGTCGTTTTGATAGATGGTGCTGTGGTTTTAATAGATGGTGATGGCGTTTTGATAAATAGTGCTGTGGTTTTGATAGATGGTGCTGTGGTTTTGATATATGGTGAATTGATTTTGATAGATCGTGCTTTGGTTTTGATAAATGGTGCTGTGGTTTTTAAACAAAGTGCTGTGGTTTTATTAGATGGTGCTGTGGTTTTGAAATGTGGTGATGTCATTTTGATATATGGCGCTGTCATTTTGGTATATGGTGCTGTCATTTTTATATATGGTGCTGTGGTTTTGATATATGATGCTGTGGTTTTGATAAATGGTGCTGTGGTTTTGATATATATGGTTCTGTCATATTTACATTTGGTGCAGTGGTTTTGATATATGGTGATGCCCTTTTGATAGATGGTGATGAGTTTTTTTATAAATGGTGATGATATTTTGATATATGGGTCAGTCATTTTGTTATTTCAATGATGTTGAACTATTTATAGATTACCTAGTTGTAGATCGGATCAGGTTGATTTGGGTATAACTGTACTTACACCGTGAAAATTAACCATTAAAAGGAACTTTTACCATCTTTCCATCAGCAAATTTATCAGGTCAACAACCAAACGTAAATGCTCACCAAATATCAAAACGACATCACCATCTATCAAAACCACAGCACTATCTATAAAAACCACAGCACTAGCTATCAAATCGATATCACCATTTATGAAAACGACATAACCACCTATCAAAACCACAGCACCTTATATCAAAGCCACAGCACCTTATATCAAAACGACAGCACCTTATATCAAAAAGACAGCACCTTATATCAAAACGACATCACCATGAATCAAAACCACAACAACATCTACCAAAACGACATCACCTACTATCAAAACAATAGCACCATCTATCAAAACAACAGCAACAAATATCAAAACGACATCACCATCTATAAAAACGACATCACCATATACCAATATGACAGCGCCATATATCAAAATGACATCACCACATTTCAAAACCACAGCACCATCTAATAAAACCACAGCACTTTGTTTAATTATATTAATATTTATAAATTATATATTGTGAGTAATAGTTTAGTTGTCAATCTTCTTTGCAGTATACAACCGTATTGTTTTTGTGATTTTGATACAATAATGTGAATTTGATTGTTTTACCTTTGACCCTTACTTAAACTAGATACACTCTCTGTCTACCGCCATTTCCCTAGTGACTTTATTTTGGTCCAAAAATCAATAGATTTCATACACTATCCATGGAAATGTCTCAACTACTGTGGATTCATTTTTTCCAGTTTCCTCACGGACAAAACGACCTTGGCCTGTTACCAAGAAATCAGAAAATTAATAAAGCAGTCTTTTTACGTCGCAAATGAATCAAAACGTCAACAACATCTACCAAAACGACATCACCTACTATCAAAACAATAGCACCATCTATCAAAACAACAGCAACAAATATCAAAACGACATCACCATCTATAAAAACGACATCACCATATATCAAAACGACATCACCATCCATCAAAACCACAGCACTTTATATCAAAACCACAGCACCATCTCTCAGAATGACATCACCATATATCAAACTGACATCACCATAAATCAAAAGGACATCACCATTCAAAAAGTATGTATAAACGGCACCTTTGACGTTCCATAGTAAATTTCGTTAATTGTCGGCCATTACCCTTATCGGCATTTATCTGCTAATATCAAACAAATATCATATTTAATAGGCTATCCAAAAGCATTATATTCATTTACTCTATTGGTACTGTGGAAGAATGGTTTAGAGCGAGTAACCAGTAGTGCTAATGTTTATCGCTTACACAGAAGTCACATACTGGGAGAAGGGTGTAGACAATACAACATGATTGCGAAATACTTGACAGCGTTGTTTGTTATTGTCGTACTGTCGATTTTAACAGGTAAACTATTGTTTTTTTAAATGGTAGTACTAATAATAAATCATTTATATATGCTGATTTATTCTAATAATTATGAATTAATTCAGTTTCTGTTATCAGGAACCTAAGTCTTAAATGCACGTAAATTAAATACCGTTTTTGATTACGTGTGTTAGCGGTGCGGACTTGTCCGCAAATAAACTTCGTTTTTTGTCTATTCTACAATAATATAAATCTTGGCGTAAATAATTTCTGTTTAAAGGAATCGTGGTTTTGAATCTAATAGTGTGCTTTTCTGTCACCAGTAATACTGTATTACATGCATGTAAATTATCTATTCTATATAAGTAAAATAGAAATCATGACAAACATGTGAACATTACATTCGTTTCGCTCAATATTGCGTCTCGGTCATATACATCATTTTCTTGCATACCAGATTGGGATATCTGCAGTTTTTACCAGTGCTGGAAAATCTCATCTTACACCCCCTGGTATAACATGACTTAATGAGGTCAGAACTAACTACTTTTATGAATGAATGCGTAAATTGATACATTACTACAAGAAAATAGCGCGTAAATATAAGTCATCAGTTTAACTTTATTTCTGCTACTATCAGTAGAATATGGTATGCAAGAAAAAGAATCTATCACTGGTTGCACGTGCAGATGAGAATTTCCGGCTCTCGAGTAACTGTTTTGGCGGTAACTCGGCAGAGCAAAAGTTACCCTCGAGCCAGATATTCCCATCTGCACGTGCAACCAGTGAAAGATTCTTATAGACTCTCCCATTAAATTAGAATCAGATTCTATGGCTACATTATACTACTCTTTATAATTCAGAAAACGTGAAAACTTTTAATCCGCAAAATGCATGCATTATGGGACTGTACATGTTCGCGATATTTACTTCAACGATTTTAAATAAAATACTTGTATTAGCTACTCAATCATTTCCTTTACAGTTATATTTCCTTTCAAAAAAATGCCACATCAAATAATAGTTCAAATATCATGGACGCTTAAACACAGTAAATGCTTTGAAAACATGTTAAAAAATTTAATGCCAGATGCAAGATACAAAACTTTCTAGGAGCCGCCGAGGCGCAGTGGTGGCGCGTTCGCCCCAGGATAAAAAACATACCGGGTTCGATCCCTACTATAGCCATGTCGGTTATTCATAATGCAGTTAACACACAGAACAAATTAAATTTAATGAATTTATTTGATGGTATATGTAACCTGTGTAAATCAGAGAGAGAAATAGTACGTCATCTGTTCACGGAGTGCAGGAAAATAGCATCTTTCTGGGAATTCACAGTTTCTTTTATTACTAATCTCACAAAATTATATAACGAAAAAAGGAATAAAGTGAACTGAAGCAGAAAAAATGTTTGGACATATAGACACAGTATTTACAAAATTATACAATGTAAACACACTTATTACAAATTATTATTTCGAAATATAGGAATGCTACAACATTTTCAGTTCAAAGAGTGTCAGATAGGAAATATAAATTTCTTAAATGCTTAGTATGAAGCAAATTTTTAATTTCCACGGCCGATGTAAACCATATAAAAACGTTACGAATGAGATTTGGTAACAAATCTTTCGGAAAATTGTCAAATGTCAATCAGTCTACACATGTGTTACAACTTAACCACATATCTGCCCTTGATTTCTTTTTCAAGGGTTCGCGATTGTGATGTGGTGAATAAAATAAGAAAATCACTTAATAATAAAGAATCAGTCATTATTCTTGTGATTTTTTTTCGCTTTCCAAACAAGGACAGGATGCGTTTTTTTAGTTTCTTGCTTGTGTGTTGGGATTTTTTTTTTTTTTCTCTTTTTGTTTCCATTTTCAGATATTGAGTACTGTCAAACTGATTGAAAAAAGATAGTTTTTATTGTTATTAAAAAACAGAAACAAACGTTGCTTTAATAACGTCAACGTTAAAACTGCTGAACGTTATGCATGATGAAGTATTTTCTGTTTGTCACATCATGTTTGTTTGTGTACAGGTATAGAAGCTACATTATGCAATGTATGTACTTCTTTTATACTGCCTTAATGTATGAACTATCACCATACTGTAAAATCCGTTATTGCTTTATATATATACATGTATTATTTATAAATAAAGAAGTAAACAATGCCAGTTATTATTTGACTGCATTGGCAACTAGGGCAGAATCTCTTGCAATCATAAGGGTATAAAGATTGAACGTACGTTTTACCCAATCATGCCGAAGAAGAGAAGATGAAGAAAAAATTATTGATTTTATAATTAGTTGATTGATCTCAAGGTTACATAAATTGTTAATGGAGTGCATGTTACAGTAATTTCCGAGATTGACTAGTACAAAAGCTGATTTTGTTTCATGTAACAGTTGCTTTAACCATTCACAACAACACTTACTGAGTAATTATCCCGATGCTTTGAAGTAACGCATGAAAGCAACTGTTAAAATTGTTTGTATACCCTTGAGGAAGTTAGTATAATGGACATCCCATTACTACATTAATAAGTTAACCGATGCACTTGTATCTGTGGCCAGACATCATATTTCACAATATGACACAATGCAATCAGTACTCAAAGTTATCAATCTACTGCAATAAACGAATTGTGTCTTGCTCAAGTCATCAAAATGTTATCAGATGGCACTGTTTTAGGCAAACATTCCAAGTTATTGGCTAATACTGCAAAAAACGTGGTTTTGAAGCGCACTAAGCCAAATATTTTTTTGTTGTTGTTGTTGCTATTAGTTTATACTAATATATTTTAGCTCGATTGTGAAGAAAGCTTGTAGCTTATCGAGTCACTCTCGAGTCCGCTTCCTGGAAAAACCAGTACTGGTGTCATATGAGGAGGTACGGTCGTGACCTTGGTGGGGCTCGAACCCGCAATCTCCAGGATGAGCGGCAGACACCTAAACCTCTACACCACCGCTCCCCTTTTGTTGTTGCTGCTGTTGTTATAGATGGAACTATCCTATTTTAATGTATGCTACGGTATATGCGGTTTTATTGAACGCATTTCTAATGGCAACGACGTCTGAGTAGTTTTCGAAATTGTTAACACCATAAAAATGTATATTTTACACATATTCACTTATGTCAAAACAATTTAATTATTAGCCCCTTTCCAATTCATCATGTACGTTTTTTCTCCGTCGCTAATTCAACTGAAGTAGCCAATTAAAATTGACGTTACAAACCATTTAGTCATTTTCTCCGCAGGAATCACAGATGGGTACACAACAGCAAATGACTTTCAATACACGATGTGCCAATGGCAAAACTTACTTTGTACACAGGACAATACGACGAGGAATATTCCAAGTAAGTATTCTGTATTTCATGCCATCAAACGTTTTACGCGAAGAATGATAGACGCGAAATGGAATGTTATGTATGAGCCAATATAGCGAAGAACCTTATCCTAACCCCAAGGGTTGAAATGAAAAACATGTACCATGATTGTCTGTCCGTGTGTTCTTTCGTCATCCTCTATCTTGCCTTTTTGTCGAGTGTGCATCTGCTTTCAATGGCTTTAAGCGATTGCCTAGTTGTTCGGACGTATGCAAAAAAGAAATATAGTGAATTCGAGCGTAAGTTAGTGTCTTTCCTCACAGTTTTGGTTAAGACAGTATTTTATTGAAAAATCACATGTAATACATACTAATCACATGTAATACATACTAATCATATGTAAAACAATCTAATCACATGAAATACATACTAATCACATGTAATACATACTAATCACATGTAATACATACTAATCACATGAAATACATACTTATCACATGTAATACATACTAATCACACGTAATACATGCTAATCACATGTAATACATACTAATCACACGTAAAACATACTAATCACATGAAATACATACTAATCACACGTAATACATACTAATCACATGTAATACATACTAATCACATGAAATACATACTAATCACACGAAATACATACTAATCACATGTAATACATACTAATCACATGAAATACATACTAATCACATGTAATACATACTAATCACATGAAATACATACTAATCACATGTAAAACATACTAATCACATGAAATACATACTAATCACATGTAATAAAAACTAATCACACGTAAAACATACAAATCACATGTAATACATTCTAATCACATGTAATACAAACTAATCACACGTAAAACGTACAAATCACATGTAATACATACAAATCACTCGTATTACATTCTAATCACATGTAATAAAAACTAATCACACGTAAAACATACAAATCACATGTAATACATACAAATCACTTGTAATAAACACTAATCACACGTAAAACATACAAATCACATGTAAAACATACAAATCACTTGTAATACATTCTAATCACATGTAATACATACTAATACACAACAGCATAAAGGATTGAGTAGAAAGCTCTAGGTTTCGTGCTCCTTATTAAATGAGATGCGAGTAAATGGTTTATAGAATAATAAAAATGCAAGTAACCATGTCACGTTTATGTATTGCTTCAATGGTACATGAAATGGACTAAAACACTTTCATTTCAAAGAATTGCTAGGTTTATGTAAATTTATATTTCGGATAATAAACCTCAACAAATGTCAACTATATTGATTGACCATTATTTTTTCAAATGTCTGAAAGTGTTGTGTTTTTGTCATAGTTACTGCCTCATACATTACATGTAGATGTTATCAAGGAAAATAGATAAAAATAATTTCCTAATAGCCGTGTCAAATTATCCAAATATCAGGGTCTGAATTACATTGACACTAGTTCGATGTTGGCCACAATTTGCTACACAGACAAATGTCATGTTCCCAATTGTAAAAGAACTAGGGAAAAAATAAAAGCATGTAACAGCTCAATTCATAATCATTACATGCTAGACATAAATGTCATAGCAACAAAAAACAACCATGGCATTTAAAATGCAGTTGCCACACTACATACTTTGGTATATTCCACTTTTAACATTTTGGCACCGAATAAATTATTTCTTGTTTTCGAAAGTCTGATGTGGAACTAATGTATTTAGAGTTATCATTTGGTTTTAGCGATTTTATCATTTACTCATCAGATTTTATTCGAACGATATTGAGACTCGGATATCATCCAATTTCAAAATTTCAGTGCGCTGGCCACGTTGCCATTAGGATTTCTAGTTAGTATCATTTACTGTCAAGATATAAGATAAAATAATATGTGGCCACACACTCCGTCAATCACAACACATCCATGTCAATCGGATCTCTTTCATTTCTTTCATTTTTTGTTACATTTTTTGTATACATGAAGAAAAGAGAAAATATTACATTTTGTACATTTCCGAGGATTGTTATAATCGTTTTTATTACATACCAACTGTATTTGATTACATGTTACACTGTGATATAAGTAATATGAAACATAGAAAATGCATTTAATTTTATATAAATTGCGGGTGACCAACACTATGATATCAAATAGCCTCGTTCTTGACCGTTATTTGATATGACTATTTTCAAGTGTCAACCAACTTTATTTTTTAAAAATCCTTTATTATTATAAAAGCTGAAGAAAATGCTGTCAGTGACTGGCCCAAAGGACCTTACGCTCTTCTGACACCTAATGAAGGTTGTCCAGCGTCGATTGCTAAAGGTTGGAGGCGTGGCTACCTTTCATTTACGTGGAAACATCCTTTTACACTTATGTCAAATACTTGCGATGTCAACATTAAAAACAACATGTCTCTAAGAGAGAATGTCACAGAAGGCATAGATGAGTCTGGTTTTAGCGAGTGTTGGCGGCATATAACCTCAGATCTGTGGCCGGAAATTCAAACCAACTTGCTTGGACCGTTCAGTAGACATGCATTACGACTAAACTTTTGCTTCAAGTCTGAAAACAACACAGATGCGGAAGATGTGTTTGTATGGCCAGATGGTTTATATAGCATATTTGGCGACAAGACAGCCTGTCCTGCAGGTATGTAAAATCACATCCCTCTGAGAGTGTGCGAAGAAGTTTCAATCCGGCATCAAAAATAAACATACGATAACAATGTCTTCTGACGATCAAAAAATCGTCAATTTGTCAATTGCAGACTTTTTATTGTTAATACAGTATGGAAGCTAACAATAAATTAATGCCGACAGACTGTTCTTTATATACAATACTTTTTCTCATATTCATAGCGGTAAAAGGTCGATCCTTCTGCTGGAAGTTCAATGTTTTAACAAAGTCAGATTCTTGAAGTAAAGTTTCAGTGGCTAAAATTCCAAACTATACCCACTACGGCGGTGGCCTGTTAGCGCCGTTGACCCCGGTTTCCTTGTGCTTAGCGACTTTGCTAACGCGACCAGCGACCATAATTGCGACCCATAATTGGGTTAGGCGACCATTTGGCAAGCAGATCTTTCTATGAAACTGACTCTTTAAATGCATTTAACGTCCAAATAGACACGGAGGTGTCAAATCTCTAAGGATTATCGCAATCCCTATGGCCGCAGGGGGTATTTATCGCTTGGGTACTTCAGTTCAAACTTTTGCTATTTTTGAAAATTACCACGTGACTTAAGTACGATTTTTTTGGAAACGGTGCAGTCCCAGGATGCGTTAAGAGACCATTTTATTAAGCGACCAGTTTTGGCCTTTCCATTGGGCGGTCTCTTAATACAAGTTTGACTGTATTTTAATTAAAGATCGGTCACCTGGATTTGTTTAAAAAAAACAGACCTTGACTGACAAATTCAAGAGCAATTCATTCAATAGAAAACAGTAGCAAGTTTTCTTAAGTAGAAACAACTGTTACATTTTGAAAAAAAAAACTGCTTCAAAAATAAGATTAAATCGTTTATGTTACGCTTGTGTTAGTATAGATAATATTTACACAAACAAATATAAGGAAAATTTAACTTATTTAACTCAAAAAGGCATATGCTCGCTTCGCACTAAGCTTTACAATGTACATTTATAAACAAACTAATACAACATGCAGAATTGTTTTGCATATGGCCAGGTTTCACAAGCTCCGAAAGAATAATAAAACTCCCTGCGATATCCTCATGGACTTCTTATGGCTTTCTCCCTGACTTCACAGTAAACGTAGAGGAAGCTGACGATTCGGGTAAGAACTCAGATAACTTTTCACGTTGTTAAACGTACTATGTACTCGTTTACCTTTAAGTATTATGGATATGATACTTTCTCTTTTAAGGCGTACCCGATTGTAGTTTAGCATGAATATCGGAACATGTTTTTGTTTTTTTCTTTTGATTGTATATAGTCCCTCCCGGTCCATGGACTACTGGGTGAACTTGCTAAGACTTCTGACAGGTGCGGGTTGAAGAGAGACATATGCAGATACAAGGGAACAGATACTAGTACCAGACCATAGCTCTTTTACGAATAGACCCCTCGGTTCTTTTACATGCCCGGTGTATAGCACCGATACACGTGGGACTACTCTGGGTTTCTGACCAGTTCATGTCCAAATGGGTATGAAAAATTGAAAAGCGTCTCTGAAATTTCCAGTACCCCGACCGGAAATCGAACCGAGGACCTACTGATTGGTGGTCCAGAGCGCTTACCGCTCGACAACCCATCGGTACATGTGCATCGTATTGCCAAAGCTGCTATATGTGGCTAATGTAGACTATTTCTTACGCAGAAAATAATCTCTTGTAAGTCCTTAAATTATTAAAATCTTATTCGAATTTGTAAAGTTCGCCTTTAATGGGAAATCATCAACTATGTCATTAGTGCTGTGGTGCCAATTCTTTGTCTTCAAAAGAAATCAAAGGTGAGGTTGACATTTACTAGAAATATCAATACCAGTGACATAAGCAAGAAGATCTTAAATGATTGTTTGAATATGGAGTTGATGATCTAATGGTGAAGATATGCAAATACATCCCACCGGCGCCTGATATCTGGTCAATTTTTACAAATGCGCCTGAGACACTTTTAATTATCCTTTCAGTAACCTTGACGCTAAAATCCTGTGATCGCCAGACCGGTAACCTGATACTGAATGACGGAAATCAGAGTTATTTCCCCAAGGACTCGTTCATTTTCCTAAAGGTACGTTTAATTTGCATATTTATGTCAGAAAGCATCAGGTAAGTCTAACACTTATTAATTGGTTTTCCAATCGTTTTGTTGACATCTCCCTTTTTGACGTTATACTACTCTAGGCATGAATTCACTTTGTTTTTTGTTCAGAATTCAAAAATATAGTGCGATACCGTTAACCGTTCAATACTCTATTTCAAAGGGTTCCGAAATTCGAGTGTGAAATTCAAACGAGCCTATCATTTTATTTCATTTCCGAAAATTTAAAGCGTTTAAATGTGGTAAATTGCTTTTTTTAAATTAATGATTTACTTCATTTTTCATTGAAATTACATGACTTCAATCCGGTTTACAGCCGCCCCGCCAGTGCTAGCTAAAGTCAAGTTGCGCCTGCGCTAAATTGACCGGATGTGACGCACTCAGTGTTAATAACTGAAGTAACTGCTATGTGCAAGATCGATTGCTACAACTTCATGAATTATTATACAATATAAGGATGAAACATAAAAGATAGTGTTTCTTTTTTCCGTGTCTTAGCTATGTTTACGTCAAGGGTTTTCAAAAAATATCTTGGAAATGATTTTTTAATGACGTCCAGTGTAAAATTATGCCCGATAAGTAAAGACAAAAAATACATCTTCATGACAAGCTTAGAAAATCCATTAAAAATGAAGATGGTCAATATGTAAATTGTAAAAGTGCAGAAAAATTTCTTGAAAAAGGCAGTATTTCCGAAAAATTTAATTAAACAGTTGTTTTAAATAGAAAAACAGTAAATTGAAATAGTTTAAGAAATATCTTTGCGTTTATCTCTATGTGTATAAGTAACAAGTGAAACTATAGAATGTGATTTGTCGTGAAAACTGTGAAAGCCCAACGGTAAAAAAGCGTATAATATGTAACAAAAGGAGTATTTTTTTTGTTATGGTTAAAAGAAAAATATAGCATGTATACTATCAGCAATTAAAAGAAAAAAATCAGTTGTACAATAAGAGGGTGGATGCGATTTATTACATATGGCCTGTATGGTGATTATTTGTGCTAAAACGGGGCATTTTTCGATTTTAGTTGTTCTTTAAAAAAGTATTTATTTATTGTTTTGCGTTCAATGAACACATCATTTATGTTGCGGGGAAATAATCCGTAACATACCGTATAAATCTCCAATCGATTTTTTTATTGCAAATTCCTACCTAGGCTTTTCTTTCTTTTGTTGATTTTAGCCTTTAGTTATATATCTATGTATTAGTTTGTCATTTTTTAAATTTTAGTTTTTTCAACGGCGACTGATAGCAACCAGCTTTAATATCCGAGTGTTCAGACTTTTTTAAGCTCTCTTTCCATGTTTTGAAGTGTTGTTATGCCATGTAAGGCTGCATTAAGGTCAAACTTGATAACAAAGGGTTGTATCATCTCAATCTACCCTGAACCAGCTTTTAGTATTCATAACACAAACGTTCTTTGAGCTAGGTTACTTTATATCGTATACACAATTTTCTTATTACTATCATAAAACATAACATTTCAATCATGTTGTTTATTTTTGTAGAGTAAGGCAATGTTTAGTTGATATGATTGTTAAAGTTTCATTGTGACATTTCCACCACATTTGGTACTGAACGATAAGTGTTAATTTCATATTATAGTTTCTATAAACCACTTTCAAATTGTCACTCATACCGTTGCTGTATACCTTTTTAGAAAATAGGGGATTAGAATAAAATTAATTCAAATGGAATTAAGAATTTCTCCATGTTTTTTTTATTATTATTATTTTTATTGTCTTTTTTTTACAAAATAATAAAAACAAAAACATCTCCATTTTGTTGTTTCAGAATGACCAGAATCTCTCTTGCCCGAAGTTACAGGGCGTTGATGTTACAGCTGAGGAACTCCAACTTCATGAGAACTCCGTGAATAACGGGAAATCAATTGATCTATTTACAATCTGTCATTACCGTCCAAGCAAGGGGCTTACAGGTAACTTAAGGGCCGAAGTAGATCTACACTTGATTGCTAGTTCTCGAAATTTATTCTCTCAATATGTATTGCGTATCAGAAATAACAACTGAAAGAGATATATTCATTTATAATTTGTTATTAGATTTTATGTAAAGGTAACTATGTGTCTGAATGTTATTTCCGCAACAGAGTGTTTTTCAATTGTTTGTTTGATACAGAAGTTAAATGCCGTCTAACAAAAGCTGGGAATTCATTCGCCCGAATCTTCAAACGTTACTATCTTTATTATTGCTTTTTGAAAGGATATAAACCTGTATATTTTTGAAAGGCCTTTTCAAATGCTAAACAAATAAAACTAAACAAATAATTGTTATCCTAATAACAAAAAGAAATAGGACACTACGTGGAATAAAATATTTCACACATGCTCTGTGTCTGAACAATGCATAAAACTTCATGTAACATTGTATGTATTGAACCATGTCACAGATTCATGATATATGTTATGCTATATATGTGTGTGATGGAAGACTTTATCAACCTTAGCTAATAAAAATTATTGTTAAAATATTGTAACCAAATTGTACTGTTTTTTTTTTTTTTTTTTTTTAAAATTAGCCACTGTTCCCTCAACAATGTATAAAATGCAGTGAAAGATTTTAGTATAGAACGTTATCCTTAGCAAGGATTGTCAGAAATGTAGTTACATTAAGTGAGCTATTTCTTTTTTTAATCCCTATCAGTATCATTCGTCTTGTTTAGTATTTGTTTAGCAGCCGAGAACACCTTCTGGAAATGTATATTTGTACACACTATATCTAGATATAAATAAAAACATTAAAAAATTGGAAAATTAGCGAATGAAATTCTAGGGTTTGTTCTAGCACTATCGTTATCCGATACAAGTCCATGTTACAAACTTACACGACTGTGTTTTTTGTTTTTGTTTTTGTTCATCTTACATGTATGTAAAGAAAACTTCATAATATGGCAATTATAATTTGCCCGTAAAGTGACATCTGAAATACTTTTTAGTTTCATTATTTTGTATTTAAGAAATCATATTTTGCTTTTTTAAATAAAATGAATGACGTTATTACATTGTACAAAGTTTAGTTCGGAAAAAGAAAAATGTGTGTCGTTTATCAATTTAGCGGTACATGAACCATACCATTAGGACCATTATCATATTGCTTGTCTTGGCTATGACATGTTTGTCTTTCAGATTTCAACTTCCTTTATTATAATCCACAAGATGCTTTGCCCTTCCATTTTGATCAAGGTAAACATGTGTGCAAGCAAAAGAAAACTAGTGTACGCTACTGTAAATATGTTCTCAATCAAGAAATTATGCATTTTTCGCCAACTGGGGAGTCTTTTTGAAAACATTTTAGTTATTTGCAGTAAGTTAATTTTGTAATTGTGGCAATTCTGTTAAAAGATATAAACAATAATGCGATTTATGAAACTATATGCCTGAAAAATGCCAAGTCAACGGAAGGTCCGCCTCTGTGGTCGAATGGTTAGAGTCGCTGATTTGAAGTCACTGCAACCCCTTACGGGTCTGCTATCGACCATGCTTCTTTGTGTGAGAAAGTTGGCAGTTTCCTACAGAAAATGTGAGTCTAGTACTGGTTCTTCCCATGAAAGATGGTCAGGTAAACTGCCCGCCTGTTAAAATGACCAAAATACGGTTGGAACGGGGTTAAAACTCTATAACAACGACCAATTCAAACATAACTTTTCACAATTTTTTATGGAATAAAGACCGTTCTTATGTTTTTTGCAGCATTTGTGATTTTAAATCCAACCCTGACATACGGCAACATGACAACTCGAATGAGAAAGTTTCACAGCAGTGGTAAGAAAGAATGTGTCTTTGCTACATTATGCTACTTAGTATAGGCCGATCAACGGTGCATTTGGATGAATTTACAGTAAAATATATATGTGCAGAAGCAATCATTACATGTATTATGCTACTTTTTTACCAGTCTTAGAACTCTTTGTACATTGTACGACTAACTACATTTCTTCATAATGTTGAACTAAAGGAAAGGTACATTTACGACAATTGTTGTTTTTGAGTGATTTAAGAGGAGTCAATATTTGTATAAAAAAAACAGTCTGTTTTTCTTTATAAAATTGGCGCGTACATCTTTGGCCGCGTCTAAGACAACTAAGATATATTTTCAAGATTTGCGGCTAATAAAGCACATACATAGTTACATGATTGTATTGTGTTTCATTTAGAAATGTAGTTCACAAGCCTCTGGCGATACTTTATTTCAAGTTCAGGTCATCAGATGGATAGGTTATTTTTCAGAAATAGAGGTCAAAGCTGCTCATTCACCGTTTCCGGTGGAAAAAAATTAATTTCTCCAAAATAAAATATTGAAACATAAAATGTAATGATTCAAGTTTCAAGTTTATTGGCAATCAGTATAGGAATTGCCTTTTGCCATATATACACACAATTCTGGCGAAGACAAACAGAAAATACATATATCAACATACATGTACAAACACTGCAACAAATAGATATGTGACAAATATAAACAAACTTCAAGAATTAAATAATTTTTCCAGAGTATTCTTTCTTAGTTCAAATGCATCTTTAATGTATTTTGCTATGTTATATAATTTTTTCTTATTATGTGTTGACATTAGGGAGTTAAACATATCTATGCAGGGCCATGATACATGTAAGTTACAATTGTACCTAGTTCTGAGTGTTCTATATTTAGTACAACACAACATAAAATGAAACTCAGATTCAACCACATTTTGGCTACATAGTTTAGATAGTTTTGGCTACATAAATGTTAGAATCAACAGCACATGTGAAAATCAACATATAATTTTAGGAAATATGTTAAAAATGTTCACGGCACCGTTACACACTCTGTCTATATTGGGATTTAAAAAAAGTTTACAAATCTTTATAATTTGGTAGCGCATAATTTTAAAAATACAGAGATGCTTTTAATACGCTTTTATCTATTTCCTTTTAAGAACTCCAGTATTGTGTTTCGAGAGGTTCGTATCTTGGAAATCTGTCGCAGACCTGCCAAGCTTTTGAATGAATTTGACCGTTTCTTATCGTGTCCTGTCTTTCTAAAGTTTAATATCTTACATAATTCGGAATTTTCATTGTTTGTTCAGGCTTAACTGTTTGAATTCGGATATACACAATGTACATATCTTATACTTTAAATTCAAAAGTCACAGTGGTTGTTCTGATTAATTAGTGATACATTCTACCACAACCTGAACGTCCAAACCCTAGTGTACTTAGATAATTTTTAAATGTGACCTGCAAACATTGTGCTTGCCTGTGTATAAACGTCACAGAAGTGGATATTTTGATACCATCATGCAACAAGCCTAGAGAAACATATATTGATAACGATATTAACTTTTGCAATTCCAGATATCGGTACACAGCCGTTGTCAATGAATTATCAAATGATAACAGTACTCTGGTTGCTGATAGATTTAGGCAGAAATATGATTGTTGTTGGACTACAACTCAAAGAAGGTGAGATATCGAATTTATTTTGTAATGCAGTTGATTTTTTGAAGGCAGCCAGTTTGATCAAGTTTCTACAAGTGCGGCAATATACATGTGCTTAAAGCACCAGTGGCTCTGTATCTTTCGGTATTTATAATGTTTAGGACCGATAGGAGTTCATTTGAGCATTGAAAATATAAACAAAAACAGCTACAAGTTCAAAAATCACCGAAAAGTATGTGAATCATTTCTGAAAGTTGTTTCTTATAATAATATTTGTATACAGCAGAATGACGCGTTTTCTCTCATTGACAACGTCTCGCAGATAGAAGTGCCGTACTGTTGATCAAATAAACTTAAAGATGTCGTGAAGAAAAATCGACCGCCATTGCCGTTGTTTATCATGACACGCTTAAGTTTATCTACTTTCAAATATGTCTATTTTCTACAAATTTCATTATTATTTATAGAACAATATTATTTCAAATATCGAAATACCTGCGACATTAAGCATTTAATCGTGGCAAAAAGATGACGGTAAAAAGCATCTCTCAACTTACCACGTAAATGTATGTATATCTCCTATCAGTTCTCCTTCCTGTTGTGGGCAGTAAAGAATATGATGGATCCCTGGATACAACAAAATCCGGGTATGAGTGTCAGAGATGGGATGTACAATATCCACACAGTCATAGTATGACTAGAGATGACGAGTTTGCGGATAAGACGGTCTCGGACGCAGAAAACTACTGCAGAGATCCAACGGGCGATGGAAACATCTGGTGTTATACACAAGACCCTATGGTCAGATGGGAGTACTGTGCACGCACAGGTTAAGTAATATTTTGAAATTAAATAAAGTTTAAATTGCATTGGACTTATGAGAAATATATTTATTGATATAATAAAATATTTATCAAATCATTTAGCCGTCGGTACAATCTATGCTTTTTAAATCAATGTTGCACACAGTTTGCAATTAGAGTAGACTTTGGTTTACAATAATTGTGATATGTGCTTTGGGTTCATCATGGTCAATGGTTAGCCGTCACAGTCGTCTTTTGTTGCCCAGTGTGTGTGATTCAGTATTTGAAATGCACACATTCTTTCTAACTTCTACGATCAGTTTCAGAATTCAAGTACATGCCTTTGACCATTTTACTTATGAATGAGATGAATACGGCAAAAAACACCAAAGTGTACAATTTAAAATATACATATATAAACATAGGCAAAATTAATTTGCTCTAAGCAGGTAAATTTACATGGGCTTCCGTCCTTATTTTCAGAACTACATGTGTATGTGTTCCTATATTTAGAATTGTTTTCTTCTTTCCATATTCCTACAATGATGCAAAGATATGCAGTGAAATCCATGAAGGCTTTACCGTTATCACACATTTAGATATTCATAAATGATAATTTGAACTTTCTAAAAAGTGAGAAATTGGACATAATATTGTCAAACACTTTTATATGGAAACATACCGGATGTAATAGTTTTCGCACAATACACCTCACAACTGTATCTTACATCTTCGAGTCTGTCTAGGAGTGATCAGTAAGAAACTACACTGTCCTAAAAATACGGTATTTGAAATTTGTATGTGATCTGGCGTACACTTCTATTATTTTAAGAAACGCTGACTGTATTGTGCTACATTGTATATTCTAAAGTAGTTACGTCTTGTTTTCATGGTGTGTGTGTTTAACATTGACAAAAATAAGCATATATCTATAGTAGCCAGAATATTTATAAGAAACACTTATCTAGATTTGCGCATCTGCAAGTAGTGTTGATAACTGAAGCTTTTAAGTGTTTCCGTACATACTGTTCAGTTAAACATTTCCTTTTGTACCAGTTATTCGTTGAAATTAGCGTTTCCCAAAAATGTCCGAACTTCATTTGATTTCATATCATAGTTTACAAGTTCAAGCAAGAAGACAGACCCTTCTCCAAGTGTTTTATAACTGACGACAGATGGAGGGCCAACGAGTTTGGGGGCGTCGCATGCATGTCTTCGGTATCTTATCTGCCTAACATACTGTACTTTGGATTCCAAAAGTAAGTTCCACATTGATTTGATCTCAGTCAACAGAAACTATATGAAAGGGAAAAGTTTGGTCTTATGTACATGTAGGAAACTGTAGTCATATGTACACGTAGTAAACTGTTGCAAACGTCCTTTATATCAGACTAATATTCTAACATGACCCACGATTTTGTCTCTATATACAAAGAGTAGAAAAATTATGTTATATTAAACCATAAACAACGCGGGAACCGATATGCTGTAAACATTATGTCATATTGCGCAGCATGACGTTAAGATGAGCATTCGCGTAGAAATTAACGCTTTGCATTTATTAACCTTTTGTAATATCTGGTCATGTTGGAATCGAAATAACATCCTTTTCAGCGTTGTTGTCGTCTAATAAACAATGAATTGTCGTACTGATGCGCATTTATAAACCACTCATGCCTTCGGCCATCGTGGCAGATTACTGCGTATCAGTATTCCAAATCATTGTTTATTAAACGATGAACACCACTGGAAGGGATGTTTTTTTTATGAAATAACGTTTTTCGCAACAACTTTCTCTTTCTTCAAAATCAGTTGCTACTATAACACACGGTGGACAATCACGTGATCGTAATACGTCATTTTGTTCGTCCGCAAAGAAGATTTTATCAACAAAAGTCCTCGACTGACATCTTCAAGTGAACGTAAGTTTTTCATTTCTCAACCGATTTCTGTCCGATTTGTCGCAGGCAAAGGGGAAAACAGTACTCTGTCCCCGGTTGAAAACAGTTTTCTTGTAATAAACCGTGCTTTTGCAAACATTCGGGAAAACCTTTGCAACAACGCCTGAATTCAACGGTTTGTCCGCAAAGAATATTTCAATTTCGACAGTGTATTTGGAGAAATCCAATTTTAGTGCATTGTATTCACAACGAAACTTATTCCGTTGTCATTTCACTGCAAATACACACATTTCAGGTCAATTCAGTGCCTCAGAAAAAGATAAAACATTCTGTTTGTAAAAATGCTAATCCGCAAAGGCACAAATTTAATGCTAATCCGCATGGCCATTTCGGAACGGTTTGCTTGGAGGTGTTGCAATGTTCGAATATGATTCAGTTTAACATCTGGAAAAGACTTTCATACATAAGTGTAGTTACATAATGTTGATATATCTATGTATTGACCCGAAAAGTTATTAAAACGGAATTGGTTTGCAAAATTAAAATTGTATAGAACCTATGCTATGTTGTTTCTTTATAATATACTTTCTCTGTCAATTTTTGACATTTCTCATTTGTCTGTAATATTCTATTAAATTGTTCATAAATATATTGATGATCATATCTGGTTGTGTTCGGATTCGTCTGTCAGTAAGTTGATAGGTTCGCCTGTCTGCAATATCTTGTCTCATTTGTAATCTCTCTCTCTCTCTCTCTCTCTCTCTCTCTCTCTCTCTCTCTCTGTATGATTCTATTGTGAGTCTCGTTGGGATTCTCGAGAGAAATTAATCTATGTTGTAAGAACTTGTTTCGCAATGGAGAATAAATAAATTAGTAAAAATATAAATTTGTAAAAGACATTAATGGGTATATAATATAACTTTTTATTCATGACGGCATATACTTCTTTCTCACCGCATAATCATGTACTTTTCCAGAATGGTACGGAAGAAATCAGCATTGTCATTAGGAAAGCGGTGCAACAAACTATTGCAGACTAAAAGGAGTTTCCTGAGTGTCCATGAGGAGATCCTCAGAAAAGAGATAAGGAAAACGTGCCATCCGTATTCTCCTCGTATTCCAACAGTGAAAAGGCTTTCCCATGTGAAGTGTAAACCGTCACCACAAAGGCATTCACCAAGGAAACAGAATATATCTGTGAAAAGAATTTCTATCAGATCTCCTTGGAACAAAGACAAGCCTAAAACTCCGTCGAAGTCTCCAGCCGCAAAAAAAAGTGAAGCGTTCTTTGAACATGTCTAGTGTTAATATACTTCCTGAAAACAACCAGGCTATCACCAACGCTGAAGCTACTAATAGTAATACCGGTTATGAACATTTAACAAGCCAACCATATTATGTTGACGAAGATGACAAAGAATTTTGTGTATTACCAGATACTCACGAAGCTGGTTGCTAGTCAATGAAAGAGAAGAAATTATAAAAAGAACTGATTGCCTTAACACCATCTGTAATTGAGAGCCTTTCCGCACATGGCTATGAAAAGTCATTCTTGGATTTTTATAGACAGGTTAATGACGGGACGTTTCCATTAAACAACATATCTTTTCAATTATGGCTAGATGTAATTAGTTGGTTCCAATGTAAAAGTACAACACAAATGCGATATTCAGTAAATAGCAAAAAGTTTTGGAAGCTTGGATACCGTTTATTCGGCGGTCAGTTTATTCATTTTATGTCCGGATTCAAGAATTGTTATTCTGTTGTTAGTGAAGATGCAGTAATGGGAAATTTTTCGCCGACTGACTCTGACATAAATTTTGCAGTTCCTGGTATTGGGATTATTAGAAACTTCTCGCCATACGAGACAAATATACATCAAAGCAGTACAACAGATTTTCAACATAACCGACATCCCGGAATTCTAACTGACATGATACAAACGATAGCTTCATCAAATGCCAGAAAGTCATACTGCTTAACATTTGATGGTAAGAAACTGAAGCGTGGTTTAACAAAATCAGCAGGGGACGTAGATTTGCTTGGTTTCGAAAAGGGTGAAACGTTGAGGGATAAGCGGATCAAATTAGAGCAGATGAAAACTCCAGCTAAGTACATGACTGATATTTTGACTGGAAGCGAAGATGCACAGGATATCACCAGTCTGTCTCCTGAATTAAAAGAACAATATGATAAGCAAGTTAACACTTGAAATGAAATCGCTCTCACTACACGTACTTGAAGCAAGAGAATTAAGAAAGAAAAAGGAAATACACAAAGGCCAAATTGATTGAAAGAAGCGGTGAATCTGATTGGAGGAACGGGAAGTATGTCATGGCTATTAGCTCTGTAATAGCTTTTATACATGATATTGACGATTTCTTGAAAAAGAGTGTGTCACTGCTAGATGATATCAACATGTGTATTTGTTGCCTTAAAGAATGCAATAGAGTTATAAACAGGAATGTAATGAATCTTAGAGACAGCGAATTGTACCAAGACATAACAGATTCTGACAAGTCTACACCACGACAGGTAAAACAACGGTCAAGTGAATGGTTCAGTAGCCGTAAAGCAGCAAAGGTGACAGGAAGCACAATATTTTCTGCACTCGGCCTTGATGGACTTGCAAGACAGAAAGATCATTTTGATGTTACCGTATGCGGATTACCAGAGAAATCAAAAGCTGAATGCGTTATTGCAGCCATGCAACATGGAACCGATAATGAAATCAACGCAGTTGCGACGGTTGTAGGTAAGGTTCTTCCGTTTATCAGCTCCGGATCCAAAGTGTTTGAAGAAGGATTTATCAAGATGAGTACAGCGGAGGATGAATCATTTATGGTAGTATCACCTGATGGCAGTATAAGGACATCGGACAGCGAACAATCAACAATCGCAGCAATTGAGCTTAAATGTCCTATCTACGATGTTCAGAAAAACGTTCCTGAACGCTATCTCTTACAATGTCTGTCGGAAATAGAAGCTCTTAACGTCGATCATCTGATATATTTAAGCTGGCAGAATGATATATCTACAGCGTTTAAGGTTCACAGAAATGCAGATCTGTTTCAAAGAGCATTTAATTTAGCCGAAAGAATATACAGTATCCCAAACCCCAAAAAGACCTACGAAGCACTCAGAAGAATCTAAAAAGCTAAAGACAGATATTATCGAAGCTTGTAAATCATCGGAATCAATAGAGTTTATCGGAGTCTTTCCATCACTTCGAAAATGACACTACTGCTGAAAATTCGTATGAATCGGGCAAGTTTCTTCTTCCACGGTGTAAACTCCTGCTAAATGAAATTGTCAGTTCCCATGACAAGTTCTACGAACTTAACCGCCAGCCGGCTACAGAAGCTGTGGTATTTCTTTGCTGTGACCTTGACAGGCTATGGAAAAAGTATGAGATAACAAGCGCGCAGTATGTTGGTTTCCAAAGGGAAGTTCACTAGATAATGAAACGATGCGAAAATCGCAGAGTCGGTACTAGATACATGCCACAAGGCGGGGTTACATATACCAGCAATATCGTTTGATGGACAGTGGCACAACATCTCAGTAAGAAGCGAAAAAGAAGAGCCACTTACATTGCTGCAGTTGCAGAAAGAGATTTGGAAAAGAGTAGAAGGAATGTCCAAAACGGCACAACTGAAAGAACTTGGAGAAATGAATAAAGGGGTGTAGTAAATGTTCAGTGTAAGTACGAAGAGCGAGATGGGTCAATGCATAAATATATTATATGCTCAAATGGTGATAAACGTGTACCATTCATATCAAGAAGTGTCACTACCAACAGGCAAATCGATTCGAAAAATGTTAGGAAAAGTAAGAACTTAATGGATCAGCATACATCGGCAGATTTTTATAACGATATTAACGCATCACAGACTGGCAATGATGTTAATCTACCAGAGTTTGCAATGCACAATGGTGTATGTCCCACTGACGAAGATACCCAAAACCACGGAAATAATAGCACAAATAACGAGCAAACTTTGCGTCGAGTATCTATTATTGATACAATGGATTTGAACTTGTTGTTGGAAATGTTAAAATCTGATAAAAACTGCAACAAAAAGAATGTATGGAATGGTAAAACAACATCTGATCTGCGTGTATATTTCCAGTCTAGCAAATCCCTTCGAACATTACGGGATGTTGAAGTCCGTATCATTGTGAGATATTTGAACAGAATTTGCAACCGGAAAGTGAAGGAGAGTGAAAGAAAAAGGAGAAGAAAATTGAAAGCATCTGCAAATTACTACACATAGAAAATGAACCCATTCTTAATGTACAGGTTCATTCCCGTAAGCAGTCCAAACAACCAAAGCGATTGTCAGAACTAGCATACACTAGAGTAACACAGACCCTGAGGAAAAGTAATTTAAACATAATTTATGCAGAATATCTCTGGCCTGATGAATTAGCAAAGTGGGAAAGAAGCAATCCAATGAAGCAGTCGTTCCGGTCTTATTTAAATGCAAGTGGTGACACAGATTGTGCTTCACAAAAATTAGTAACTGAAACAGAATGTCTTCCTCGAAGACAGATGTTCAATGCATCAAGAGGAGATACAACAGTAGATGTAATGACAGAAGATCGAAACTATAATAACAATAACTGGTTCTACCATCCGAATTACAGTACATCAAGAAAACAACTGGAGGTTAGCTGTATAGATTCCACACATTTACTTACAAGAATGAGACGAAAAAGTTCTAAAGGAGGATTGGATGGCTTAAGTAACCACGCTTGGCGAGAAGTTGCAAAGTCGAAAAAAACTGCATTGTCACTTGCAATGATTGACTGTGTTGTAGAGCCAATGTCCGTTAAAGTAGCCAATACACATTTTAGTGAATCTGTTGAGAATGAAATGCGCTTGAATGGATATAATGAAGCAGCGGACCTATGCAGAGATATAAGAAATTGGTGGAGAGCTGACGATGATCCCGGAATACCTTCTCTACAACGAGTAAGACAAAGGCTTACGCTTCGCAAACGACTCCTGCAATATGTAGACTTTTCGAAATTTCCACCACCAGGAATGCATGTGAAAGGATGGCCGTGCAGTTGTGGGGGGAATCATTAGCAGCATAGATTCTAAAATGATATTATACAGTATGACACCAAGTCATTCATACAACGTAAGGGCATTTTCCAGCATGATTGGTGAAACATTTTTTTCAGAATTAACCATGTATGATAGAAGAGGTCAAGGAACTGTCACCTCAACGGGTTTGGTCAGTACATAAATTCTGCGGTTGAAAAACTACATCTTCATGTGGACCCATCGAGGTAATTAAATTGGGTGTATTTTTTCATCTTATAGGAAATGTTTTGTAACAGCTTTTGGTTTTGTAAGTGTTCTTTAAGAAACAAATCACTGTGCAATGTATTTAGTTGTAAAAAATGTTGCAAACAAGATGATAATGCCTCTCCATGTCAAATAAATAAGCATACTGATAAAATATGACGCAATATTGTAACATCTTAAAAAGGTGCACAGAAGATCTCATATACACTCTTAATAGGGGGAAATAAATATATTTATATTTTAGAAGTTTTGCCTACTGTACATCAAGAAAAGAAAGTGTATAAACCAGTGGGAAAATTTGACGAAGATAGAAGATTGGAATCCGAACAGCCAGATACAAATGAAGATGAAGATAAAATTGCTATAAGGTAACTAGTTCTCAATCTCATAACTTTCATTTGACTTAAAAAGTTCATTTGGTTCGTAATTCTGTGCCTGTTGGTAAACATTGACGACGAGTTTGATGATAATGATAATGATAATGATTCTAATAATGATGATGATTATTATTTTTTTAATATTATTACTATTATTATCATTATTATCATGATTATTACTAGGGTTGAGCTTTTCTAATGGATGATTGTCCGTCGTCCGTCAACATTTCGATTCAAACGACATCGACCTCTTGTATAATTGGCAATTGATATACAGGTGAGCGATATAGGGCCCTCTTCGCCCTCTTTGTATTATAATAATAATAATAATAATAGTAATAACAATCATGATAATAATTTTAATAATAAGTGCTATTCTCATTACTTATAGAGATCATATGTTCGACGACAAAGGTCGGCGCAGGCTAAGTTCTAACCAAAAAGATTGCCAAAATTGAACAGGATAGGAATGCAGTAGCTAGGGGGTCACTTGGAGTGCGATGGGAATCAGCGAGGAGGAATGAGAGTAAGATGCTTCCAACCTACAGACTCGGCATAGACCTGAAGAACTGTTAAATTGAAGAAAAAGGCGTACTGTTATCTGATAATTGATATGAATTGCAGAATTTTCATTTCTTCACTTATTATGTTCATATTTACACATAATGTGTACGACCGTCAGGTCTTGATTAATTGCGATTTTCTAGCAGAGATAACCGATATGTTTAGAGTTACAGACTCTTCATGTGTAAAAATTACTGTATTTAACTAGGTTTACACTCTAGCGGCCACTTCAATGGTATAAAAGGTTAAGACTGGTGACATGTTATACCGAAACCTCAATTTATCAATGACTCAAACGCATTGTATTTCTGTAATTGTATTACGTATATCACAGTAATCAATACTTCAAATTGTAAATCAAGTAAAAATCACAAAAAGTCAACTGTATTATTAAAAATGAGGTAACAATCACAATCACAACAATATATAAATGAAATAATCGCATTATCTTTGTACAGTAACTAACTTTGTTACAGTTATTCTGATAAAAAAGAAAGATAAGGGTGCATAAAGTAAAAAATAAAACACTTAAGCTTGAATCATCAAAGAACATAACGTATTTTTTGGAAATGTTAAAAGTTATTTTCCATCAAACAGTAAAATGACAGAACCTGAGTATGATTGGTTTGAGAATATAACAAAATATCTTATATCCATTGAGTAAAAATATACACTCGTATTGGTCATTACTTGAAAATGTAAGACGCTGGTGCATTATGAATGAAATAATCACATTTCTTTGTACAGTAACTAACTTGGTAATATTAACTTTGAAAATAAGAAAAAGGTACGAAACGGAAATAAATCACACGTAACATCATTCATCAAAAACAGTATCTATCTTTTGGGAAACGTTACAAGTTATTCTCCACTGAAAAGTGAATGGCATTATAAAGAGGAATTTTGAAAACGATTTAATGACAATACTAAAAGATGATAATAAACATGACCGTAAAAAGTGATTTTTGTTCTTATGTTGGCCTGCTCTGTGTTAAGGCGTACTATTTATCATTTTAAGTTGATATCTAAAACTACAGCTATCACTGAAGGTGATGAATGCCCCCAGCCCCACCCCCTTCCTCTCGCACACCGCTGGGTCACAGCACATGAACATAAATGTAATAGTGTAAGGCTTTTCAATGGCGTTTACAACTAGACTTAGTACAATAACTCCTTGAGGTTTCATTTCATTCTGGTCAAGAGAATGAAGCGCACAAAGGTTGTGTCTACAGACAGACGGACACGCTGAATCAAGTACACTCCCTTTACAACTTTGTTGTCGGAGGCGGGGTATAATATGATACCTTTGAAGCAGAATGAATTGACATCGTAAATAAAAAAGCATTACACATAGCCAAAGAAATTGATAATGTCTGGACACAGCATCTGAACGTCTGTGATTTAACACACGTTAAATCTTGGTCCCCTATTAATTTTTTATTTCGGCAGTTTGTGTAGATGTTATAAATCCAAAACAGTTCCATATTCAGTAATAACCAGTGTATATGTTCTTGATAAGTATATCAAAATTTATGACACAAACACTGTCACCGATGATGGAAATACATTGAAGCACAGCTTCCTGCCAACATTGTTCTTTCAGCATGAATGAACAAAGAACATGTGTGGACCCTTTTATTAATGTTTCTGTTTCATATGTCTTGTCAACGAACTGGCGTGCTTGTACGCTGCATGGCAAATACGGCATCTTTGCTGCTTTTCTTCACTGTGTGTTGCCATATGTGATCTTAGCCGTGAATATTTATCTGCTTTCAACCCACACACGTCACAGGAAAGTCTCTTTTCATTTTTCTCGTTTCTTTCATGTTCATTTAGGTCAGACTTGGTTGAAAACTTCTTTTGACACTTGGAACAGGAAAACAGTTTCTCTTCGCCATGGACACTGCAGCTGAAACGGTATATTTGAGGCGTTAACAAAAAGAAAAATTATTTTATTTAAAGACGTTTTAAAAAATGTCTTTAAGTTAACTATATAGTTTTACTATATACTTTGCCACTGCGCTAACTTAATAAGGTCTACGAACAACAAAACAACCATACGGTAAAGAACAGCAGTCAGTATCTACAATCAGTTGCTTTTGAGTTAAATGTATTTCATTCAAATACAGGCGGGCAGTTTACCTAAACATCGTTCTTCGATATGACCAGAACAACATCCATACCCTCAGTAAGAAACTTTCTGGCATAGTCAGGAAGGTAACAGGACTCGAATCAATGACCCTCAATCAGTGATTGGTTTTATGATTAAAAAGTCAGCGACTGAACCACCCGATCTAACTGGCCGTTGATCGCCAGTATTAGATTGCTAAAATGTCGAGGACTCTTGCATTGGAATTTTAACCCTGTAAAGCAAGCCTACACGTTTGATTCAACAACTGCATCACAGCAGCATAAGCTTACTGGAACACATTTCAAGTTCGGCAGTCTAGCAAAAAATCTATAAGCATGCAATAACCGCGTGTTATAATATGTAAAGTAGTAAAAAACAAAAAAGTCATCAAGAAATATCTTTTAGAAAAGATAATAGGCGTTGATTCGAGGTACATTTTATTATATACATGTACATAGACATCGTTCCTATGAAAGTTATCAATGAAGTGATTGAATATGCAACCTATCTTTAGATCGGCAGCTGCATCATTTATCATTGATGCAATTACGTGATAAAAGAGGATCGTATACAAATTCCATTCACCCGATTCCATTTGTTTCCTTTGATTGGTTCAAAAGGTAGGTCGAAACCCAGCTTATTCAGCTCCGCCGAAAATATGAAACGGTGTGTTATGTGTTCAGTGAGGTAAAATAATAATTACTGATGATGTAAAGAGATATCACCTGTGTCTCTGAAGGTCATGTCGTGAAGCAAACGATTTTCCGCAACAATGAAACGGTAAAGTCCCAGCGTGTCTTTTTTCGTGTGTATATAGATTCCGTTTGTACCGGAAACCTTTACCGCAAGTCCCACAAAGGTGTGCTTGTTCACCCGTCTCTTGATTGTCCATGCTCCTGAAAGAAAGACAAACAACTATGCGGATTAGCATTAAATTTGTGCCTTTGCGGATTAGCATTTTTACAAACAGAATGTTTTATCTTTTTCTGAGGCACTGAATTGACCTGAAATGTGTTATTTGCAGTGAAATGACAACGGAATAAGTTTCGTTGTGAATACAATGCACTAAAAGTGGATTTCTCCAAATACACTGTCGAAATTGAAATATTCTTTGCGGACAAACCGTTGAATTCAGGCGTTGTTGCAAAGGTTTTCCCGAATGTTTGCAAAAGCACGGTTTATTACAAGAAAACTGTTTTCAACCGGGGACAGAGTACTGTTTTCCCCTTTGCCTGCGACAAATCGGACAGAAATCGGTTGAGAAATGAAAAACTTACGTTCACTTGAAGATGTCAGTCGAGGACTTTTGTTGATAAAATCTTCTTTGCGGACGAACAAAATGACGTATTACGATCACGTGATTGTCCACCGTGATAACATAATTCAACACTTTCCTTAAAACATCTAAATAATATGCACAAACAATATTATCCAAAATAGATTTTGAATGTATGATACTTTTGTATATGTCGGTTTTATGTTCATCAATTCATTTTCACATCCCCACACATTTGTTTCTTTTCGGTAAGTCAGTAATAAATAACTTATTGGAAAGAAAAAGTATGTATTTCATTATCTTTTACCTGTTCTGTTTTAACAAGAGACTTTGTCCATTCAATATTATATGATACAACTAACAGACAAATTAAACTGGAAATGGTTCATGTGTATTTGTAACATGTGACGTCACTATAGCTGTTTGGTGCAGGATTTGTAACATGTGACGTCACTATAGCTACTTAGTGCAGGATTTGTAACATGTGACGTCACTATAGCTACTTGTGCAGGATTTGTAAAATGTGACGTCACTATAGCTACTTGGTGCAGGATTTGTAACATGTGACGTCACTATAAATACTTGGTGCAGGATTTGTAACATGTGACGTCACTATAGCTACTTGGTGCAGGATTTGTAACATGTGACGTCACTATAGCTACTTGGTGCAGGATTTGTAACATGTGACGTCACTATAGCTACTTGGTGCAAGATTTGTAACATGTGACGTCACTATAGCTACTTGGTGCAGGATTTGTAACATGTGACGTCACTATAGCTACTTGGTGCAATATTTGTAACATGTGACGTCACTATAAATACTTGGTGCAGGATTTGTAACATGTGACGTCACTATAGCTACTTGGTGCAGGATTTGTAACATGTGACGTCACTATAGCTACTTGGTGCAGGATTTGTAACATGTGACGTCACTATAGCTACTTGGTGCAATATTTGTAACATGTGACGTCACTATAGCTACTTGGTGCAGGATTTGTAAAATGTGACGTCACTATAAATACTTGGTGCAAGATTTGTAACATGTGACGTCACTATAGCTACTTGGTGCAGGATTTGTAACATGTGACGTCACTATAGCTACTTGGTGCAATATTTGTAACATGTGACGTCACTATAAATACTTGGTGCAGGATTTGTAACATGTGACGTCACTATAGCTACTTGGTGCAGGATTTGTAACATGTGACGTCACTATAGCTACTTGGTGCAGTATTTGTAACATGTGACGTCACTATAGCTACTTGGTGCAATATTTGTAACATGTGACGTCACTATAGCTACTTGGTGCAGGATTTGGAAATGAACCTGATAGGATTGTTAGAGGGTTTGCAATTTCACAATTTATTATAAATTTGTTATTTTATCGGTTATTCACAGTTGCGTGTAGTTGCAGTTTTTATCGCGCATCAGACATATTCTTGATATAATGGTTGTGTTGTAGAGAATTAGAGGGGCGGTATGTCAAACTTGTTGGTAGTGCAGACACGGAGAGTTCGAGATTCGGAAACTTGGTGCGTAATGTTGAGATCCTAACTTCTGCCAACGTTCTGTGTAAGAGTTTAATATTTTTACATTGCATAATGTTGAGATTCTAACTTCTGCCAACGTTCTGTGTAAGAGTTTAATATTTTTACTTTGGGTAATGTTGAGGTCCTAACTCCTACCAACGTTCTGTGTAATAGTTTAATATTTTTACATTGGGTAATGTTGAGATCCTAACTTCTGCCAACGTTCTGTGTAATAGTTTAGTATTTTTACAACTAAATAAATCTACAGTAGATGATCTCTTCAAGACCCGAATACCAATTTGAATGTTACAAATGATTAATTATTACACGAAATGTACTCGTTGCACTCATATAGTGGGTAGCCGTCAAACTCTTATGCAAAATACTATTCCTTACATTGCTTTTAAAATTTAAAGCGAAATTTTAAGCAGAATGCTTTAAAATTTTTAATTTTAACACAATAAGTCAGTAAATACACATGTACATTATTATAGCCGAGAAAATTCCAATCTATTACGTAGTGTTTAATTTAACTTCCGTAAGAAGTGCAATGAAGGACGTGATATATAATTGTTCTGTACGATGTGTTGTGAGTAACGTTGCTAACTTTGCAAATATCACGTTTATAGTGTGTAGTAAATTGGAAACATAAGTAAACTATGCATTTACCGAGCAAATGTGAATGTTTGTGTCTACAGGTTGAACAAGTGATATAAATATGAAGGTTTATTGTTTACATAGTGTATTGAGGTAGCAAATCGAGGACTCTAATTATCTAATTAAAATTACAATGTAATGTTATAGATGACGAGAGCTTGTGCAACACAGATCTCGGAATGAGCGATGAAAGTATTCAAGACTTTCAAATTACTGCATCGTCATGGATACCAGAATCACCACCAACATCGGCACGACCGTTCTTTTCCGGTTGGTGCTCCGATACAGTTGACAAGAATCCGCATATTAAGGTATATATTCATGTAACATAAACGTTTGCTGGAAATTTGATAATACGTTGCGTACAATGCAGTAAGTAAGAATTTTATCATTTAAACATTAAAGTTTATTGTCTCACGAATATTGAAGAATTTTTGCATGATTATACACCTTTAGAGATTGTTGTTATATGTGGTCTTGTCCAATCTATCAATATTGTTGATTAGACATGATTGTTATCCAAATTGATTTATTTTTTTATAATGTTCTTATTTTGTAGGTTGATTTGACGAAAATTACAACAATTGAGGGTATAACGATTTTTAACTTTGAGCGTATTATTGAGGACGTCACTGATGGTATATACAAGAAAAGGTTTATACCAGTTGGTAGCAAGAGAATACTGATATCCTACACTTCAGACTTTGACATGTACCAATCGGTGACTTCTACAAATATGGTACCTATCTAAACCAACATGTATTAAAACTTTACTATGTAATTATTCTCATGTTATTTTAAATAATATTAAAGGACCCTGGCTAGAATATAGGGTTAACTGTTTTGTAATGTTGATATTTGCGACTGCATATATGACCTTTAATGGTCGCAAACATCTTTAGTGGCGACTGCCTTAGCCGGAGCCGTTAGAACTGTTTGCGACCATTACAAATGTCAGAACAACTTAACGGTTGTCACTATTTTAAAACATAATGCTCTAAAATATTGCCATTACTAATCGTTCAATTTTTGCGACTATATACATGTATATGTTATTTAAAGGGACATACCCTACATCTAGCCGATTATATTCTCGAAACACAGATTATGTGCTCAATGAACGTAAAATGATAAATAAATACAATATCAAAGAAGAGCCTTTGGCAAAAATGCCTCATTTCACCACAATAAATCAATAAGAGGCTTTCTGTAATAGATCGCATCCACCCATTAATTGTACAACAATTAAATACAATATCGATAAAATCACCGGTTTAAAATAAACTGCAGTACCGTTAACCAGTTTTTAATATATGTAGAGTTGTTGTTGTACCATTAATGGGTGGATAGAAAGCCTCTATATTGATTAATTGTTGTAAAATGAGGCATTTTTCGCCATATGTTCTTCTTTGAAATTGTATTTATTTATCATTGTACGTTCATTGAACACATAATCTATGTTTCGAAAATATAATCTGCTAGATGAAGGGAGTGGCCCTTTAAAGATAACTTTTAAGAAGCTTTTGAAAAACGGCCACTGATACACTCAAATAACAATACATCCCCAAACTATAAGAAAAGATGCATGCTGCACCTTTGCGCTATGATGACGAATATAAACCAAATGCAACAAGTAATGAACATCACATTACACACTATATCAAGGTAGTCACAAAAGAAAGAAAATATATGATGAATTTTAGGTAACCGCATTGGAAAGTTCCTTTACCCAAAACTATGGTAACTGGGAAGTTTGAACAATTTGTGCCTATTGTCTATACCCTTTGAATACGCTCCCAAGCAGACAACAATTACAATGTCGTCAGATCACTAGCCCAAATTGGAAGTTAGAATACCACACTTTTGTTAGAATACCACACTTTTGTAAGTCTATGTATAAATGTGTTCAACCAGCTTGGTGCTTGTAAACCGTACCCTTACACAATTACAACATACTTTTATCTTAAAGCTGCTTGCTCTCAGATTTTGGTAGAAAAATAAAGTTCTTCAAACTGTATGTAAATAATGTGTTTTAGAACATTTAGTCAAATAAAAAGGCTCCAGAATATATTCCTGTCACGTTTATCGCTAAATTTAAGAAAAAATGCTCCCAAATTCAAAAGCGTTGCAAACGCTTTTGAAATTTTAATATGAACATATAGTGTAGCGGTAACGTGTAACCGACATTTTCAATCATTTTTTGCAATTTCCTACCTAGATTAATTAGTTTATTATTTGATTCTAGCCTTCAGTTTTATATTTATGAATAAGCATTTCAGTTTAAAAAAATAAATTTCAACGGTAACTGAGAGCGAGCAGCTTTAAGTGCAAAATCAAGTGCTTATAAAACTGCTATATTACTTTTTTATCTCCCCGCCGAAGGCGAAGGGGATATAAGAAATTGTCTCCGTCCGTCCGTGCATCTGTCCAAATTTTGTCCGGAGCATAACTCCAAAAGTGCCTGAGCGATTTTCTTCAAACTTCATACACTGACAGAGCACATTGGGAGGAAGTGCAGTGTGTAAGAACAATAACTCTATCTTGCCTACTTTTAGAGTTATTCCACTTTATCAGATTTACTTGTCCGAAGCATAACTCCAAAAGTACTTGAGGGATTTTCTTCAAACTTAATACACTGACATAGCACATTGGTAGGAAGTGCAGTGTGCAAGAACAATAACTCTACCTTGCCTACTTTTAGAGTTATTCCCCTTTATCAGATTTACTTTAAAAGTTTTGTCCAGAGCATAACTCCAAAAGTACTTGAGGGATTTACTTCAAACTTAAAACACTGACATACATGTAGCACATTGGTAGGAAGTGCAGTGTGCAAGAACAATAACTCTACCTTGCCTACTTTTAGAGTTATTCCCCTTTGTCAGATTTACTTGTCCGAAGCGTAACTCCAAAAGTACTTGAGGGATTTTCTTCAAACTTAATACACTGACAGAGCACATTGGGAGGAAGTGCAGTGTGCAAGAACAATAACTCTACCTTGCCTACATTTAGAGTTATTCCCCTTTATCAGATTTACTTTGAAAGTTTTGTCCAGAGCATAACTCCAAAAGTACTCGAGGGATTTTCTTCAAACTTAATACACTGACATAACACATTAGTAGGAAGTGCAGTATGCAAGAACAATAACTCTACCTTGCCTACTTTTAGAGTTATTCCCCTTTATCAGATTTACTTGAAAAAACATTTCCGGAGCATAACTCCAAAAGTACTCGAGGGATTTTCTTCAAACTTAAAACACTGACATAGCACATTGGTAGGAAGTGCAGTGTGCAAAAACAATAACTCTACCTTGCGTACTTTTAGAGTTATTCCCCTTTATCAGATTTACTTTAAAAGTTTTGTCCAGAGCATAACTCCAAAAGTATTTGAGGGATTTACTTCAAACTTAATACACTGACAAAGCACATTGGTAGGAAGTGCAGTGTGCAAGAACAATAACTCTACCTACCTACTTTTAGAGTTATTCCCCTTTGTCAGATTTATTTGTCCGAAGCATAACTCCAAAAGCACTTGAGGGATTTTCTTCAAACTTAATACACTGGCAAAGCACATTGGTAGGAAGTGCAGTGTGCAAGAATAATAACTCTACCTTGCCTACATTTAGAGTTATTCCCCTTTATCAGATTTACTTTAAAAGTTTTGTCCAGAGCATAACTCCAAAAGTACTTGAGGGATTTACTTCAAACTTAATACACTGACATAGCACATTGGTAGGAAGTGCAGTATGCAAGAACAATAACTCTACCTTGCCTACTTTTAGAGTTATTCCCCTTTATCAGATTTATTGAAAAAAATTTCCGGAGCATAACTCCAAAAGTACTCGAGGGATTTTCTTCAAACTTAATACACTGACATAGCACATTGGTAGGAAGTGCAGTGTGTAAGAACAATAACTCTACCTTGCCTACTTTTAGAGTTATTCCCCTTTATCAGATTTACTTGAAAAAAAATTTCCTCAGCATAACTCCAAAAGTACTTGAGGGATTTACTTCAAACTTAATACACTGACATACATGTAGCACATTGGTAGGAAGTGCAGTGTGCAGGAAAATAACTCTACCTTGCCTGCTTTTAGTCAAATAGAAAAATGTCATACCTATACTAATAATGAACATTAATATAATTTTGCAAACCTTCTCTTCATTGCCTTATTCTTTTTCCACTTACTTGAAAACTGTACTCAGCATGACCATAACTATACGGCTTTTTAAGGATTTCCTCTCACCAAGTAAAATGTACGAAATTACAACATTCAGGTAACTTCTTCCAGGCGGGGGGATTAACCATGTGTAACATGGCTCTTGTTGTTTCAAGTAATAGAAATGTTTTATGTTATTTCAGACATTCAGCGTGGATATGTTCCTGTCACTAAACCAACCACAAACGCTTGTTCATGAGCCTGTCGAGGCCAGATATATTTCAGTGTATATATTGGAACCGATGACAGAAAATACAAAATGTCTCCGCTTTGAACTTCATGGATGTAGACAATATGGTACAGTATGCTAATTCTTTATCCAAATTTAATTGTCCAATGTTCATTATTACCAAGTTCGTTTTGTAGCTCCTCTTACAACAAGCATGATGTATTATTGTTAGTACACACCTTATGTAATATAAAGCATTTATTTAAAAATTGATATCATTTCCCAACTTATCAATTATAGTACTTTCATTAAATTTAACCCAATAAAACACAATCATAGGTTCTTCAGACATTCATTTTACAATTTTCATAGATGTGATACTCGATTATTTATCTTTGAAAAATAATCAGAATTATTTAATGTTAATATTTGCAATTTTTATTTCCATTTAGAACTTTTTACTATCCTTACTGAGTTATTTTTATATATTGATAGCTATTAATTTTTATATGGACTTTTTATATTGACAGCTAGTTAATTCTTTCTATTGACAGTTAGTTAAATTCCAATATTGGATTTTTTATAATGGCAGCTAGTTAAGTTTTCATAGTGACTTTTTATATTGACAGATAGTTAATTTTTTATATTGACTTTTTTATATTGATATCTAGTTGGTTCTTTATATTGACAGCTATTCAATACTTTATATTGACTTTTTTATATTGACCGCTAGCTAATTTTTATATTGATTATTACATGTTCATACATTTCTATGAAATTATGCTAAAAGAAACCGCTAATGAAAGTTTGGCGAAAAACATGTACTTGTTTATACCGATAAACATTTTGACTTGACTTTATTAACAGTTATATTGACAGGTAGCTATCTTTAAAAAAACAAACGTATTAATTATTCTAAAGAGAATTTATAGTTTATAGTTGAAATTTAATAAAAATAGCATTCAGAATGAGTTCTAGAGAAAGCTAACTATACGATGATTCATATATATAAAGAGGATAATTGTTGGTTTCGTTGTAATATAACGTTATAATTTGATCGCGTAGGCACCAAAAGTGATATTTCCAGGAGTAGTATAGACACGAGTGAAAATAACTACTTCTGGTGTTCGCGGGTGAAATTAACTTCACCTTACATCGATATCAACAGTTTTTCTGTTTATGTTTAAAACTCTACTTTTTTTAGTTTATTTAATAAAATGTGGGAAATGTCATCAGAAAGCATAGCACATATGACCTCATTAAACGACGTCATCGTCGTTTAGTTTCCGGCATTCGTTATTATTTACACTATTATTTACATATTCCGGAATATTGTTTAACATTTTACATTATATATTTATAAATATACATTGTATGTATGTATCTATTACAGGTGAAAGTGGAGTGATCCTTCCAGAATTGATAGCTGTCAGCAGGATGTCAACCGAAGTAACCAGTTTGAACAATTTAAAGACCTTGACGAGTCCGTCTGTTCTATCAAGCATTGATTACCCTTCGCATTACCCCGGTGGCATGTCTTATTCCTGGATAATTGATTTTCCAGAAGGGGACTTCATACAACTTATTTTTTCGAATACATCACTCAATACTTATGGAGTGAGTTTTCTCTTATGTCTGCAATTTATTTAAAGAAGCACTTTCTAAAACTGATGACAAATAAAAGAGAGACTCCCGAAAACAAGTGTCAAATTAAAGATGCTTGGGGTCTGGACCTCAACCCCTTAGGCCTGACCCTCGCACCTGCTCACTGCAGTATCTTTAAATACATCTTACAACTGTGTGTAGGCTAACCAATTACAGACGCAGTTCCTTGTTCGACTTACCTACTGATCACATATTTATGGTGACAATGTATATAAATACCGAATACCTTGTATTTATATACGTTCCGTACAACATGGGACAAGAATAAATTGGGTCGCGGGTCCATACCACAAGCATCTGTGTGTTGCAATACTATAAAATATAATCTATAATTATAAAGTTTTTGTTGTACAATTAATGGGCCGATAACGATTAACTACAGAACGATATGCGTTGATGCGTTTTGCTAAAACCGGGGCATTTTCCAAAATACCATGTTGTTCGTTGAAATTGAAATTATTAATCATGTTACGTTCATTGAACACAATCGTTAGACCTAAGCTATGTTTTGTAGAATTTAATACGTTAAATGTAGTGAATGTCCCTTATCATAATGTGATATTACACCAAAACCAACAATTATCCTATTTTATGCTTTTCAGTGGCATACTGAAATATATCAGTGGGATAAAATTGACAATTCACTGTTTCAAAGCAGTGCAAATATCAAAATCTGTTTGTTGATATCAATGTAATATCACGATAATTTCACTCCAGAACACCAAAATTAGTAATTTTCACTCATGACTCTGCCACTCGTAAAAATATCACTTATGGTGCCGACTCGGTGAAATTATTTCGAGATATTACACCGAAACCAACAGTTATCCTCTATTTCATTAGCGTGGTGTTTTGTTCAAATGTATATAAAACAATGAAAACTAAGATTACCCAAATCGGAAAGAAGTAGAATCATCCAAATGCCTACAAAATATCGCAACATTTACACTTATCATTTCTTATTTATATTTTCTGATTCTTTAGGAGCAGATGGATGTATTTGGGTCATGCAATGACAAGCTGAAATTTTTGCCTGCCGAAAATGAGGAACGCATGATGTATATAGACAAACAATTCAATGGTTTAGTGACTTTGATACAGACTAATGTTGCCTACATGGCCTTGACATTTGTCGCATGTAGACCAACTACAAAATTACAAAGTGTTGGGTATGGCTTTAAAGCAATTGTACAGAGACAAGGTACGTAGTAGAGAATAATACATTTAAGCTCTCGCTCTCAGATTGAAAAATAAGATATCACTGTCTGAAATTAATTTACCAAAATCTCAAAAAAAGGCTCTCAGTACACATTTCTGTATTTTGGCAAAAAACTTTTAAGATATGTTTTCCGTCATCAACTGTGAATGTAAATCATTACACATGTCTATATATTTGTTAAATCTTTGAAGACATTCACTTCGAATAGGATGATATGCATTCCTTAAATAAAGAATAATGCTGAAAGGTGATATCACTTAAGATTATTAGTATAAAGAGTGTATTAAACCATGCTAATGAATTGATAATGTTATTTGTTAGATATTATAATTTTAAGGATAACTTTTTGTTTCTTAGTTCAACTTAATTCTGTTGTTTTGAAGAAGTAAGTGATTTCAAAGAAATATTATTTTCCAGATATACCGACGTGTTTTACCCCATATAAAACCTTGGACAAGGAAGTGGAAAATTATTGCAGTCAGCCAATGATGTACTTAGCGTCTTTATCACGACTTAACTTTCCTGATTCCAACGTGCCTGAAAAATGGACTATACGAGTGAATCGATTTCCGTTCTACTTGAAGATCGTTTATTTTAATGTCAGATGTGACACAGGTACGATGAGACAAAACAATGCTTCCTCTGTAAATAAATTGAATTGCGTAAACAGCAACAACATTACATCAAATTAAAGTTCACTTTTTTTCCATAGCAAATTATTTTGAGTCACCGTGATTGCGGAGTCGGAAAAGATAAATCGATCGTTCATAATACACAATTCCGCTCTAAGCGCTTTAACTTGAATGCTAGTACGGATGGTGTTTACACAGAGCCATACATATTTTATACAAACATAAAACAGATAAGTATATTAAGCTCAGTGTGCCTAAATTGTTAAAATATATTTGAAATTAAAATTGTGTTGTGTTTAGATACAAGTTTTCGTAACACTTAATCCTGGGCCCTCAACAGATCAAAATCAAATCATTAAAGGATATTTTCTTAACTGTATCATTTCAGGATTTAAAAACAAATTTTAAAAAGAATTTTACCGTGAAAAAAAAGTATAGGAATTTGAATAACCCACCCCATTTTGGAATTATCTATAAAAGACATCACACAAGAGATAAGAAAAACATGCATTTCATTTATTATTCAATAATTTGGTACAATTTGGTGTCAGAATAACAAGAACTACGTTTTCTTTCGAAAACACACCATTTACTATAAACAAAAGTTCAAAAACTTATGAAAAATCAGAAAATTACAATTTTCGACTTTTTGCCATGTTCAATTTTTAACATCAAAGTTTTAGAAAAATCAACATTTTTCGAAATGGGGCAGTCTTTTATATTAAAAATTATCTATAACATTTCGGGAACAGCAGCCAAAAATCAAATGTTTTACCATCTCTATTTAAAAAATTTGATTTTGAAAATCTCTATCGACAATTTTAGACGTGTCTACAAGTAAAAAATCTTCAAATAAGCTATACTAATTAGTAAAAAATATTTAATTTCTTTTTAGTCTAAAAACAATATAAACATATGAAGAAAAGGCAAAATAATGAAAACAAAGAAGAAAAAGTAAAAAAAAATTTGGGTTCCGGCTGGATTCGAACCTTGCCCGCAAAAACGTCAAAAGATCTTCAGTCCAAGCTACAACATAGGCTAGCTCATTAAAATTGAAGAGTTTCAAATGGAGGTTTTTATTAGGGTACTACCTTAATGGGTTATTATTATTTATTTATCTATTAATTTATCTATTTTTAGTATTTCAAACATAGCGATCGAAAGCTAAGAGATGTTGTCATTTTTATTTCAGGGTCATCGATAAAAGTGAACGATCTCTTTTCCAGAGAAAAAGCGTTTTGCAACCTACGTATGATACCATCAAAAATTATACCCGATTCTGATATACTTTACATTACGTTTGAAAAAGGGAAAAATGAAATAACAGCCGATAAGCTTCTTCGGAAATCAGCAGTTATGGGTTTTAGTGCCATGTACAGTACATTTGTTAGCTCGATGACGCATTTGATAGATTCTCAGAAAACGCATAGAAGTGGTAATATGTTATAATAAAGAGATATTAGATTAACCATTAATCCCATGCCTTTTTAGATAATTTTCGATGAATGCCGTGTGTTCCTTTGCCGGTGGCAAATGAAACAAAATCAAGACTACAATGTCAGCGATGATTTGCTGAAAATTTTGTCTCTAAAAGAGAAATAGATGTTCATTCCTCATTTTTACACTCACTTTATAGCTGCTCGCTCTCAGATTTTGATAAGAAATAAAGTTTTTCAAATTCTCTGGAAAAATCAGAGGTAAAATAAAAAGGTTCTAGTTTTAATGCCTGTAAAATATCTGTGTATTTGAAATTATACGCTACCAAATGATAAAGCGTTATAAACGCTTTTGAAAACTCCCAATGTAAAAGTATAGGGTAGCGGTGCCGTTAAGCCAAGCTCACCAAATTGTTTATTGAGTTTTGCAAATTGCTACCAAGATTTTTAACTGTATTGTAGGTTATATCCATTACTTTTACATTTTATGTTTAAATGTACTATTTTTGAGAAATTGATTTTTTCACCGTAAACTGTAAGGAGCAGCTTTAAAGTTTAATAACATTTTTTTAATTAAAAGCCCGTGTTTTCAAATAATTATGCTTTGAAATAAAAACACGCTGAGCCAAACGTTTTTCCATAACACTGGGTAGATGGAATTGCTATAAGTGTAAACACAAATGTGCCTTAAACCGCAATGGTTATAGTGATTTACCCTTCAAAGTGAATGTCACAGTTTTAAGAAAGAAACTTCTAAATCATTGATTTATTCTTCTTGAAAAATGAACATTGTCAAAGTTGTAATCAAAATAAATGGATCTGTGTTGCAGTTTTTACTTTCAATTCGTTCTGTTGGGTAGGTTTTAACGTCATTTTTTTGCAGTAAGAGAAATAACCTGTCATAACTCATAATTTACCTGTGTTTTAAGCATTTACTCAACATTGACCATAACTCAATATGAAAATTGTGATGGGTATTATAACTTTAAAATTTCGTTTTAAAGAAAATTGTCGGACAACCGTGCCAATATTTCTTCATTGGTTTTTATTACAGCTGTACTGAAGTTTTTGGAAAATGAAAGAAGATGGGGTATGTATCTTATGTGTTATAAGCCGACTATGCTAAGGTTTCTGTTTGGACACGGGCAAATAGTGTTCATGAAAATTTAAGATCGAGAACATCTGTGAAAAGATAGCCATGCTGAACACCTACGAAAGGTTAACATGCCAATCGACACACGATAGTTTCTCAAGCATTGAATACTTATTAAATGTAGCCACTAACTACACTGCACTATCAACATAGACATTGTATTTCTTCAGATTATTTTACAAAGAAGTTGTCCTGGCCATATAGGTTTCTAGTTTCTGTGCATGTTTGACCTTGACATATAGGTTTCTTGTTTCTTTGGATGTTTGACCTTGGCATATAGGTGTCTTGTCTCTGTCGGTATATAAGTCCATTTGCAATCAAAATTGTGCATCAAGTAAACATATCCTTAGTTTGAACGCTAGGGAAAAAAACTTAAATGATTGACTGTACAGTTTTAGTATTGTCGTAGATTTACGGTTACAAACAGTTACAACGGTAACATTAAATTTTATGTATAATAAACTTCTAACAATGTAAGAATACTATTACTTTAGGTGACTGCTTAGCATAAAACGGTAAGTGCAGTACATATTTACAATCTGTGAGACATAACTAATTAACAAAATCATTTTATCCTTTTTATAGACCCTAACTGGAAGAACTCAACACTATTGCCGTACCAAGGTAAGGTCTTTACGTTTGTGAATCTGAGTAATAATAGATATCATACACATTTAGAAAGATATCATACACAGACATTGAAAAAAACTTATATTGAATAAGCATTTTGTGTAATTATACAATGTTCTAAAGTTTCTCCAGAAAAACATAAGGGCTGACCGCAAAATTGTTGTAAGTCCTTTATCTCATATAAGCTACAGTTTTGCGACCAATCCTCGATATGAAAGGGATATCCTTTATTCCATTGGCGAGTCTTTGCATTGCAGACGAATTGATAATAACTTAATGAGGCGTCTGTAAATAGAAAAGTAGTTCTAAAATCTTTTGAAACTAAAGGACATAAATGGACTTTTTAAAATGGCTTATTTAATGTCATGTTCTTCTGAGGATATATGCTGAAGCTTTATGAAACTGGAATGTAAAATAATTTAGCTACAAAGGTTAGCAAAACAATAATATTGTTATTGTAGTGTTGCTTTTATATTTAAATTTATATTTCCACAACGGTAAACTGAACTCGGCGTAAACCAATCCTTTCTGCGTTATGTTTGGTATTTTCAATTGCCAATGTACTGTTAATTTCACATTCCCCTCTAAACGCCAGGACCACATTGGCAGGTAGCTCTTGTTTTACAAAGAAAGGTGTCTTTCCAGCGGATATGATCTTTATTTGAACCAAAAACGTTCATGACTTTTTAAATAGATGTACCTGTTAGAAATAGAAAGTAGTATTTTTTCAATGATAAAATAAAGAAGGCTTCTTGGAAAATCTTTTTCGTGAATAAGCGACTTGTATACTAAAGAAATGAATTATGTCCACATTGCTTTTGAATGAATAAAACAAGGTTAGATATCAGTATTTTTATTTAACAATATCAGTAGATTCAAAAAGATCCTAGGACTTTAAAATCAATTAGCATTTTTAATACTAATATTAATGAATTTACGGCTAGAAAAATAACAATATGATCCGTTTACTCGATAACAATTTTTACGTATACCTTTCTTTCATATTAGTTTTACCTCTTCGTGAAAAAGACGTTGCAATATTATTGATAATTATTACACTATATATGCACATGTAAAGAGTGTATTTTCGATTTAAAAATCAACGTTAAGAATGTTTGTTCTTACAAATTATATAAGTAATGGTCAACTTTGCAAGAAAGAAATATTTCTTGGTCGTATAATAGTTTCAAGTGAGTGTCCATCCGACGTGACCATTGGACTTTAATATCTTACTTCGTTCACAGCTTGCTCAAAGAAATTTGGAAAATGTTACTTCATATATACGGGAGCACCGACTTCGTGGCACACTGCGGGGGCAGAATGTTGGATTCGAAAATCGAGACTTGTTTCTATACACTCAGATGAAGAATTGAAATTGATCAAATACATGTTGAGAAACTTCAGATACATTGAGTGGCGCACTGGTGTTTCATTAGAAACTGGTTTGCCTTTAGACAAGCCCGACAACTTCTACTTTACGCACATTGGTAAGTCAGAACAAACTGCTGTGTCTTGTATAGCACCAGTCTAAGAATATTTCTTACAATATTTACAATGTATGTTTTCGTTAATCTAACTTAATATATTGTGTTGTATTACAACAAACTATTCTTTCTAAGCTTTACGTGATCAATGTACAGTATGGTTGGTTAGTTTTAATATAAAGTAATTACATTTTAAAAGAGAATAAAGTTTAAAGATTAGTCAAACGAAGCAGATATTCAAAATGTAAAAAGTACAAAGTAAGTATAGTGTGCTTTTCATGTACATGTATATAACATAACGGTTTTGACTAATGAAATGTCTTTAAGCATGTTGCATATTATTATATCAGCTACTGAGTTTAAGACCATATCATCAAATACTGGTATAAGACTATTACGTATTGAGCAGAAATGGTGTAGGACAAATAATACATCTCAGTTGTTCAAAAGATCAAATCCATTAAAAATGTCATTTTGTAAGAAACGTTTCATAGAAAATTAAAACCATGAATGACCAGACAGAATAGCTATCGTGTTATTTCCGATGTGATGTAGTCACTCACAGTTTTACGGTGACCGAATGATCTACGACTTTTTGTTTTGTACTGCTAAAGTACATGGTCGGATCCTGCCGTATGTCTTACATTGACTTCACTGTGATCAAAGTCAATATGTTAACAGGTTTGTCACGAGTGACGAGTGAAGGCAGAAGAAACATACATGTGTGGGAGGACAAATCTCCAGTCGTTTTTTCCTCATGGTTTGTTGTTGATTTTAAATCGGCATTGTAACACATCATGGACCGTTCAAGATTAATAAAACAACATTAAATCCTACCTTAGCCTTTTGTAAAGGGATTTTTTTCTGTTTAAGCTCGGTCAACTGCTACATGTAACAAATAGTGTCACAAACAAACCCGCGTGATTTCTTGTGAAAACAAGGTCAAGAATTAGATATACGTGATGTGTGACTATTGGATAATACAGATAATTACTTCTTATATTATTGTTTAACACTGGAACCGTCTATTTGAATATGAATATACCTAACTTATGTTTTCTGATTACGGAAGGCAAAACATATTTCAACAGATTTTCGTAGTCAGCGGGAATAAAACACTTACAAGCTGTTTATATTTTTCATTTCAACTTTGTCAATTTTCACTTTTACCAGTACCTAGTGTTTGTCTTTAAGTTATGAAGAAAACATGTTTGCAGTACCTGCATTGTTCTGAACTTTGGGGAAATTTACTATTTCAATCAATTGCATTGTATTTTATATTCCAGGAACGTAAATGAACCCTCGTCGGCAGGAGACTGCACAAGAATGAGTTTCCATCTTTTCAATACAAATAATACCTGGGAGGCAGAAAGTTGTGAAACTGGTTTGGCTAATTACTTCATCTGTGAACATAATCTTACCCCTGAATTGTTAAGTAAGCAATTAAAGTATTTATTTGAAGCAAGTCTTCGCTTATCTAATCAGACCTTGTATCGTGCGAGTTTTCGAAATAATATTTCATCAACTTAATTTTGAAAGTGAAATGGCTATCCTAAAAAAATATTTAAATTGAGATACGAGATTTAAGCAAAAGTGAAGGAGTGCTCAATGTTGTCGTAGGTAGAGCAGTACAATTTATTTAAGCAGTTACTTTTGAATTAACTTCTTAGTAAAGTCAAAAGATCACATTGACAAGTAGCTCTTATTTTACCAGGAAAGATGTCTGAGTAGTGAAAGTTACCTTTATTTGTATCAAAAACATTCATAACTTTCCTTTTTAATTCGATGTATATGTTAGAAATATAAAGCAATATATTTTTTTCAATGCTATTGCAATCTATCTATCGTTATCCTATCAGTTTATTTATTTTACAATAATTATCAGTAATTTCAAAAAGGTCCTGGGACTTTAACTTAAAGACATAACTGAGTAGGCTTGAAACATGTTGTGTCCCGTCCGCCTCTTATCGTGAACATTGTGTTGCATTAAACTTTGTGTTCCGGCAAACAAACTGAATCCAAATTCCAATACTAACCATAACGTCATTCCTACCCTTTTTCTTACCGAACTCTGAAACTAATATTAACTTGAGACCAATTGAAAAATCTCGCCTTCAAGCATTATCGTATTGCATCTGCTTTTGACACACATTTGAACGTGTCAATGAAGTACCCTGAAGTTTATTTTACAGAACTGGAATAGTCTTAAAGTAAAAATAACTTTATATAGCGTTTGGCAATGCATCAATCCGTGCGCGATTTCTTATTCAAAGTTTGAAATTAACTTGAAGGTATGTCAGACACGTCCACACACTTTTACACTGGTACACTGAACGTCACCATTAGCGGAACAACTTGTCAGAGATGGGATAGTCAATATCCACATAGTCATACTGTTACTACAGACGACATGTTTCCTGACAACAGTGTAAGTGACGCCGAAAACTTCTGTCGAGACATCAATGGTATAGGAAAACCTTGGTGTTATACTGTAGACCCACATCTTCGCTGGGAGAATTGCTTTGAAGCAGGTTTGAACATTTTCTGTAAAATATTTTTTTTTTTCAATTTCAGCTCAAATATTAAGTTCACAATATTAAGTGTGATTTTAGATATATTAAAAGTCAATTATAGTATTCTCGTTTATGCATTCCTTATTATTTATTAGGCATTTATTACTGACTAAACTCCATTGATACGAGAGGGAACAAAAATGCAGTAACGATGCTTTTCAGGTGAAATATAGAGGATATTTGTTTGTTTTGAGTTGATATTGAATATATCTCAACAAGAAGTGGTACAATTGTAATGTTTTCACGAGCGCTAAGCGCAGGTTAAAATGTGAAAATTGTAACACATTGTGTTGAGATATATTCCATATCCACTCACAAAACAATTTTCTTTTTATCACATGTTAACTATTAAAACAAAAACAAAATTATATATACGCACTACTACAAAACAAATTTTCTTTTTATCACATGCTAACTATTAAAACAAAAACAAAATTATGTATATGCACTACTACAAAACAAATTTTCTTTTTATCACATGCTAACTATTAAAACAAAAACAAAATTATGTATATGCACTACTAAAAAGTAGTCCCGGCAGACCTATATCACCCGCGACTGATATAGATTCTATATTTCACTGATATAACACAGTATTTCATAATTAAGCATAAAATAAAACTCTATCATTATAGTAAAGCAGAAAAAAAACACAAATAAAATGATATAAACTAAGAGAAATGAAGTAATTCTAAAATGACACATTATGGAGCAAAGTGTAGCATTTAACCGCTACAAAACGTTCAAAACGTTCTTATACATGTAGATTCATTTCATATGAACAGTGTTTTTTTATCAGAGACCACTGACACTGCTGGCACAGTGCCAAATATTTATTCTGGCCGGTTGACCAAGACGTTATCGGGCAGGACATGTCAACGGTGGGATAGTGACTATCCGCATAAACATGACTATGCAGTAGTTTCGCAGTTTCCTGATGATACTCTTGAAGAAGCTGCAAACTACTGTAGAGATCCATCCTTTGAGGGAGTATTGTGGTGCTATACAACTGATCCAAATAAGAGATGGGAGACTTGTGATTTCAAAGGTATTGTAGCGCAGGATTCTACCTGACATTTATGTATGACAATAAATTCAAATAATATCATAAACAATATATTCAAGTAGAATTGCAAACTGGTAAAAACATAAAATTAAAACATTCCTTCAGTTTACATGTCTGCTCACTCAATATGTCTTCCTCTTTAACTTTTTTGTATCAAAATTCCAAGTTACAGCTTTATAATATAAATATATACAACAGTTTTATTCCTATTGAAGATAGTTGAAAAATGCGAAAATCATTTTAATTTTAATTTTCTACAACTTTTCTTGACCGTATTTTTTCTGGTCGTTTTGAGCAGTATTATTGCTTGCAGGAAAAAAAGGTAAGTTAACAATGAGTAAATCAATTTGGTGTTGCTAAAGACCATCATAAACACACGTACTGAAAACAGTCAATTTCTTGTTAACGAGCATGTACCCAAAGACGTACATTAAGTGAAATGTATGCACATCAGCACTATGTAAATAAAATGTTAATATCATTCGGATATTTTAGTGAAGTATAGCATGTGAGTTACAGAATTCGACACAAAGTCTTGTTAATATCCATTAAATATTACATTGTATATGTGTTAATTATACGTACATTATTTTCTTTCTTTAGATACTGCTTCAGACAGATGTTATTCAACACACTCTCTGTACACAGGACAGTGGAATACAACTATATCTGGTAAAACATGCCAAACATGGGAGTCACAATCTCCACATGATCACGAACTATTTTTAGATTCACAGTTCCCCGATGGATCTGTGGTCAATGCATCAAATTTCTGCCGTGATCCTTACAATGAAGGTTATCTTTGGTGCTTCACAATGGATCCTGCCACAAAATCGGAGCCATGCGTGTTTAATTGTAAGAAATATATATAGCTTTCACACACATTTTACCATTTAGAAAGGTAACATAATAAAAACAAATTCTTATTTCAAAGCTCTATGAAATACTTATGCTTGATAGATATATGTTTTGAATTATTATGTTGAAAGTTTTAACAATAGTACAATTTTATGATCTTAAATATGACGTTATATAGTTTGTACCATTTTAATGACTTACTTAAATACTTAATATATAGATGTATACAATTTGAGGATACTTTGTAGATAAGCCATTTTATGATTTGATGCTTTATTGTTTTATGTAGATAAGTATCAGCTTACTGACGAAACATTTGATGTAGCTAACCAGAACGGGACATTCAAATGTGACAGTGGTGATATCATTCCGAGGCAATATTTATGTAATGGAAAGCCAAACTGTTTAGATCTCACTGATGAATCAAATTGTACCAATAAAGGTATTTTAACAGAATGGTAGTTGTCTGTCTGTATGTCCGTCCGTCCGTTCGTCTGTCCGTTCGTCCACACTTAACTTGGGTATGCAATAGAGTCTGTATCGCCGCCTTTGATGCAGTCTATGTCGAGTTCGAATATGGGTCAGTTTGATTAAAAACTAGGTCACCAGAACAATCATAAAAAACCTTGTGTATGCAACAGAGGTTGCATTTTATTTGGATCGTCATGAAACTTAGTAAGAATGTTGACTTGGTGAAGTCTAGGTTGAGTTTGATAAGGGTCACATGAGGTCAAAAATTATGTCACCCAGTCAAATCATAGGAAAACCTTATTTTCTACATGCCACGTTTTCAATGTACTACCAAATCATTATGAAAAGTGGTCAGAATGTTTGCCTCAATTTGTTGTAGGTCAAATTTAAATCTGGGTCATCTGAGCTCAAAAACAAGTTTACCCAGTCAAGTCAAAGGAAAATCTTGTTAACACTATAGAGGCCACATTTAATATTCAATCTTCAAGAAAATTTGTCAGAATGTTTGACCGAATGATTCCTATGTCAAGTTTGAAACTGGGTTACTTGGTGTTAAAACTAGGTCACTAGAACAAATCAAATTTTAACATTGTTAACAGTCTAGCGGCCATATGTAATACCAAATAGTCATGAAATTCGGTAAGAGTGTTTGACTAGACAATATCTAGGTCACGATTTAATGCTGATTTCCGGGAATTAGGAACTAGATTACCTGGTCAATGCCAAGGGACACCTAGTTGATATTCTAGAAATTACAGATGATAGACAATCATCATGTAAATTGGTCAGAATGTTTGTCTTGTCAAGGTCAAACAGAATTTTTGTGTTAATGATATAATCATAGTTTAAATTTGAATTTTGGTCACATGGTCATGCGATAAAGAGCCGTCTTGGACCTCTTGGTTTTTTATATCAGTTTCACTTTGTATAATGAACCAGTCTCGAGGATTGCAAGAATGTTTTTTTTAAAATTGATGTTTTTAAGTCATATTCCTTATGCAAATTTGTGAACTGAACATTTTTTTCAACCGGTAAAAACAGATGCCGATGCCTTAGGAAATATGCTGCGGTTAAGTGTATGTTGTCTTTTGCTGTTAAAAAGGATATGCATGTTACATGTTAATATGTCTTATCGCACAGCATACGCTTAAGTGTTATATCTTATATGTATATTAATAGTTCAAGCTCTTATGAAGGACAGGATAGCTCCGATTGAGATTCTAGCTAAGATGAACGATACATACTCGGTGTTTCAATGTGAAAGTAAGGAGTGGATATCTATGCTATCTCGGTGCGATAGTGTGATAGATTGTATAGATGCTAGTGATGAAATCAACTGTTCTTTAAGTTTAGGTAATAATTTTGTTTTCACTCAAGCTTTTAGATGAATGGGCTAAACAAATGGATTATTGAAATTGACAGATTGGTACATATGTAAGATATGCCATGCAACCGACGAATGTCGTATAGAGCATTCATCATCTCCTTGATCTGCAAGTCTTATAGCCCTCAGTTCACGTAAAAGTAATTAGTATGCACATGGAATTCAATGGAATTTTACTAAAATAAATCATTTTCTGAATGTTTGAAAGTAAAAGTACAAAAGTTATCTTACTATAAAACTTACATAATTACGCCCTGTCATCCAAGATTGAAGTAGACAGTATCTTCAAATCCGCTGCTCACTTTCTTGCAACTTTATGTTTATCGTCGTTGTACGTCTCTAAAAAGTAAAATATATATTAGATTTATCTTTAATGTCATTGTTACTCTGTATTCTACTACATAACTACTATCTACTATAACTTTTTAGGCGTAAATAGATGTTCAAAAGACGAATATCCCTGTGACAGTGGTGGTTGCATACATATAAGTCAGATGTGTGATTTTATCACTGATTGCACGGACGCCTCGGATGAAAACTGCGGTGCGTAATGTAAAATTTATACCAGAATTAAAGTAATGAGTAGCTATATTATCTGTTTATCTAAGCGTGTTTACAAAACAATATTTTTGAAGAATTTCTTGATAGGAATAAGTAGAAATCTAATACTCTTATTAACTATTCATTTGTTTTGTGACTCATAAGAAAATATTTCTTACATTAAAGACTATCCACTATGCTCTAGTACAGAATATCGATGTCGGAACCAGCAATGCATTCCTCAAGAGAATCGATGCGATGCATATAGTAACTGCCTGGATGGAACAGACGAAACCGGATGTGGTAGGCAACCATTGTAGTTCGTATATTTTTGTATGTAAATAAGTCCTGTAATAACTTATAAGAGGAGAAGACAACTACGTTTAAAGCTGCTTGTTCACAGTTTTCGATGAGAAAAATGAAAGTTTCCAAAACGATTTACTAAAACATAAAATGTAAACGCTATGGATAAGATTGACAAAACAGGTAAAATTCTACATACCAAAATCTGTTGATAATGTTGGTGAGCTTGGTTTGACGGATCTGCTACACTGTATCTTTATACTTGAATTTCAAAAGCGTTTGCAACGTTTTATAATTCAGTAGCATATAGTTATAATATTACAGAAAAACTTTTCAGTAATTGATACTTGAACCTTTTTATTTGATGATTTGTATTAAATTATATTAATTTCAGACAGTTTGAAGAACCTTAAGTTATGTTCACTAAAATCTGAGAGCGAGCAGCTTTAGAGAATTTTAATTATTTTTAGAAGGGCATATATTGGTTTCATTTTATGCACGTGTAAGTTATTATTGCTATTCTCGAAAAAGAAAACGTGCCTGTTCCCATGCTTCAGTGCAGTGATTCTGTGCATATTTATTTACTGAGTAAACTTGTCCAATGAGATAAATCCTCTGTAAAGACTTCATTACTTGCAACCCTGGTATGTTCTCTCTTATGGAACCTAAGCGTTAATAAACGGCATTTACCGTAAATGAACGGAACTTAAATCGTAAATAAATGGAACTTAAACCGTAAATAAACGGAACATAAACCTTAAATAAACGTCAATCACAAACGTGTTTATTTTTTGTTAAAGACGTCTGTAAGGAAGATGCGTTCCACTGTGACTTTGTGAGATGTATACCACGACGACTTGTTTGTGATAAATATCCTGACTGTAAAGACGAAAGTGATGAAATGTCATGTGACCAACCTATACGTTATTCCTGTGAAGAGTGGTGGATTGCAGGATACAGAAAGAGTGGAACATACATACTCGGTAACGTGATCCTCTAAAAGCACTTCAAGACTTTGAAATACACTAAACGCCGAATCCACCCATCCTCACCAAAGAATGATGATGCTACAACTCACAGGGCATGTAGACTACGGACGTTTTTCTGTTCTATGAGGAAAAACAAAGAATAGGGCCTAAATACATATTTATGCATAAACTAACAGAAAAAATATTTACTAGAACCGTTCAACCTTTCCATAATTAGAGACAAGTGCTTTTTGCCTTTGCAACATAGGAAATCTAAGATTATGTATGGCAAGAGTTAGATGATTATTTTGAAATTAAAATGTTAATGTCGAAAAAACTAACACAAACATGTTGCCTGAACATATATTAAGATATTTAAAATGATTTCAGACAACACGGAGGCGGAGTGCAATTTTGATACAGTGTATACAGAAGGCAGTATCTACACTACATTTCGCAACTTTGAACTCACCCCAAGGTAACGGAAGTAGTAATTAATTGTCGGCTTAACACTTAACTTACGCTTAGTGTTTACTGAACTGTTACAGGTTAGTTCAAATACAATCCAGTGTAAAGCTAGAAAGATGTTTGCTAATAGACAGTAATTATCTTCGGGCAGGTTAACTATCATCATGAACTTATATTTTATAAGAGCTCCTGTAAATACTTGAAATGATAAAGAATAACTCATAAAAATTAATCTTAACTTAACGAGTCTTATCTACTACAAATTCCATGTAAAATGTCATTTTATATTTAAAGCCAGCTATATATGTTTAGCTCTTACTTGTACCACACAAAACATACTAAATGTTTCTGAAGTCGAGAATAACAAATTACGCAAAATCTGAAATCTAGGTCATCCCTCTATGCTGCAAAGCAACAATTTTGATCTGCCCCTATCTCTTTTGATAGAGACTTAGTGATCAAAATATTTGATTTAAATAGTCTTGCATAAAAGTAATACTTTTAAGTGTCTTTGTTACTTTGCTCCGCTATGCTGTCTGTCTGCATGTAACGATGATTTGCCCATTTTATTGCCATAAAACTAACTTGTATTAACACTTCTAGTGTTTAATGTTTCAGGCGGATTAATGTGGCAATGCTATATTCGAGGGCCAACTATTTGCACAATCCAGTGGTGGAAATGATACATTCGACGGCCAAAGAGTTGAACAGTCCAGGCAACAGTACTGTTAACAGCTTCTTTCAACACGATAGCTATGTTTGTTTTCAGAACGTAAGCAATTAACTTTACACACTATGATGAAATAGGCATAAATCTGGTGCGTATCTAAACAACTTATGATAATTGGCCAAAGTTAATCTTGTCTAACAGGAAAAGACTGATATTAAAAAGCAACCAGGATATAACTTAATAATACGTTGATTAAATAATTAATTTATTTATCAATTAATTAATTAATAATTATTTATTTATTTATTTTTCATTTTATAAGCTTTTTTATCTATTTATCAATTCCCTCATTCCTTCCTTCATTCCTTCATTCATTCTTTCATTCATTTCATTCATTCATTCATTCATTCATATATTATCCATTTGTTTATTAATCATTTAATATAAAGTCAAGAAGTTATGCAGACTGAGAGAAATGAAATATCTATCGCTTATTAACATGTTGACCTTCATAGTACCTCCCTCCGAAGTCAGAAGGGTTTAGATTTGTTGTTGTATGTGAATCCGTTTTTCTGTCATAAATTAGACTTTGCTGATGTATTCAAACTTTCGTAAACGAATTTTGAAATATTTTGTAACATTAAACAGTTACAAGGCACAGACAATAAAATAAAATAAATACGACTTAATGGTCAAGGCACAGACAATAGAATTAAAGAAATACAACTAACTGATCAAGGCACAGACAATAAAATAAAAGAAATACGAGTAAATGGTCAAGGCACAGACAATAAAATAAAATAAAAGAAATACGACCAAATTGTCAAGGCACAGACAATAAAATAAAAGAAATACGACCAAATGGTCAAGGCACAGACAATAAAATAAAAGAAATACGACTAAATGGTCAAGGCACAGACAATAAATAAAAGAAATACGACTAAATGATCAAGGCACAGACAATAAAATAAAAGAAATACGACTAAATGGTCAAGTCACAGACTATAAAATAAAAGAAATACAACTAACTGATCAAGGCACAGACAATAAAATAAAAGAAATACGACCAAATGGTCAAGGCACAGACAATAAAATAAAAGAAATACGACCAAATGGTCAAGGCACAGACAATTAAATTAAAGAAATACGACCAAATGGTCAAGGCACAGACAATAAAATTAAAGAAATACGACCAAATGGCCAAGACACAGACATTGAAATTAAAGAAATACGACCAAATAGTCAAGGCACAGACAATAAAATAAAAGAAATACGACCAAATGGTCAAAGCACACACAATAAAATAAAAGAAAAACGACCAAATGGCCAAGGCACAGACAATAAAAAAAAATACTATTAACGATATTAACTTCAGTCAATGCCTCAAAAATATGAAAGAGCAATTGAAAATCGGCGCAATGATATAAATTCATACTACCTTTAAAACGATCATTTTGAAGATGCTTGGCAAATATGCAGGAATTAATTCATACCGAGTTAACTAACTGATAGGCAGAAAGAAAGATAAAATATACCGGACACAGGGAATAATTTCAATTTGTTACTAGCTAAGGATACTCATAAATGTTGTTGTTGTTTTTTTTTACAAATTATCAAACGTATTCTTGGAAAAATTATTTCTGGGATTATTAACTCACCAGTGGTTAAGAAGTGGTCACTTTGAACGAGTTAATTAACATGAGCATAAAAAGTAAATCATAAGGAAACAAATAATATTAAACATCGCAAAACACGAAAGAAGAAATAAATATTTTCAATAAATCTTCTTTTCATAGATAAATTTCCAAATCCTTGGCACAAATGACTTTTCATACAACAAATTATATTTAATCGCAAGTACATGTACACAGGTAAGATGCCCGTATTAAACTAACATATCGTAACATAACATGACAGAACACAAAATTTATTCGGCATTAAATATAAACATATTCATAGCCATATAAATGAATGTACAAACAAACGAAAGAATAGTGAACACATTAAATTCTGTTAAAGATACATTTACATAGAATAACATATGTCTCTTTTTTATCACACTACCATGTATATTGTCAGTGTAATACTCAAAAATACATTGTACTTAAATAAATGTATGAAAATTAACTTACTTCCTAAATCAAGCAGCATTAAACAATAAAACTACTTTGGCGAGAATGTGAATAAGATCAATTTGCTTTTCTAACGCAGTACCGATGTAACGTCGTTTCTGATTGGTAGCGTCGTTTAAATTTGCGGCTATTAAATAACGTATATATACACGGTGGGGAATCACATGATAAAAATAATCTCTAAACAAAAGTAAATATATGGAAAATGTTAGAAAATGATAAAAGCCGTTTAGTTACGAATAGAAAAAGTAGCCTATCTTATGACAACATTAACGTATTCTAGAACTACTCAGGTCTCAACAACAATCACCTTCTGATTGTGCTGAACACTTCAAAAATAAATTAGTTCAGTGTCCTGAAGAATTTATCACAATCCGAAGGAGACTATGATTTAGACCTGTGTAGGTCTAGAATACGCTAATGTTGCCATATGATAGGCTACCTTTCGTATTAAATGCTAAACAGCTTTCATTATTTTTAACATTTTTCATAGATTTACTTTTGTTTAGAGATTACTTTGATCACGTGATTCCCAACCGTAACCGCAAAATTCGAACGGCGTTTTAAAAATCGCATTTAGACACATTGTGCGTTAGAAAAGGGATAACTATTTAGTGATTTTTATATTTGCGACCGTATATACGGTTTTAACGGTCGCAAACAGTTTTAACAGCTCCGGCTAACGCAGTCGCCGTTAAAAAATATTTGCGACCATTAAAAACCGTATATACAGTCGCAATTACAAAACAGTTATTCCTATAATACACAATGTTAAGAAATACATTAGGATGTTTACATTATTTCGTTTGTGCAGATAACACAGTCTTGTGTTCCCGCCCACAAAGCAGCTGCTGAGTATGAGGATCCGAGTCACGAAGACGCTTATAGACACTGTGATTGTCTGGTGATGACATTGACTCCTGGACACCATGATTCAAATATTAGGTAGGTTCTAAGTGACTAAATTTCAGAGATAATTCCTTCATTATTTTTATTTCTGTTAAACGAAATTTGTCAGTTCACTCAAACAGTGCATTCAAAATTTGATGATTATTTTGCAAATGACAAATACTAATAGTCCGCCCTACATAGTCAGATTGTTCCGAGATAGTTGTGTGTTTAAAAGTAAGATTGTTTAGGGAAAATGGAATATTTTTTCGAACAAAATAAAGTGTGTATAAGTTTGCAGCGCTTGTCCATATATTGACAGAGTTTCAAGAAGATGAAGAATATTTTAAGAGGTACTGTGTTGCATTTTTGTCAGTTGTCCTCTTGGGGTAGTTTAATACTCTTGTAAACAAGACACAGCAAGTTTTAAACTACATTTTTTCATAGACAGTGTATGTACATGTCACTTTGTAAAACTTTGTAAGAACGTAAAAATACTTTGTTAAGAGGTTTGTTTTATTATTCAAATTTAAACCGGAAATATAACGTGGTCTATAACAAATGAAATTAAGATGTTTGATATGTATTATTAATACATTTTGGTAACTATGGCAACGTTATATTAGAATATTAATCTGTAAATGATGGTTGGAAGTTTGTTAAACATGAAGTTATATTTGAAAAACAAATTATAATAAAAACCTAAATGAAACCAGCTAAGTATGTATTTTTCTTTAAAATATGTGCATGGTGTTCTTTTCGTCGTCATAGCAATGTGAATAGAAGAGAAAAAAGTATAAAAATTAGTGAAAATCATTTTTAAGAGTTTACTGGTCATTTTTATGGAAAAACATAAAAATGTTAAATTTTGACCATAAGGACCCTTTTCACATGACTTCAATCATATATGATACTCCAACAACGGACAATTGGTTATGGGCACGGCGGTGACATTATTTACAATGACCATGTAATTTTATTACAAAAAGTAGATCTACATTAATATTTATATATATTTATTATGTACTGTATGATTACATTTACTGAACGCAGTTTCAATAGTCTATATGTACTGAGCGGTGTTTATCAAGTATTTTTTCATGTTTTTCGGTGGTTTATCGAAATATGATGATGGATTATATCCAGATAAACTCCACTCAGTGAAAATTATCAAAATTTTCTATCCGGCGATAAACGTCAAAATGTATATCGGGCGTAATGAACGCCGGAAACCATACGACGATGACGTCGACAACATGACGTCATATTTGCTATGCATTCTGATGACGTTTCGCGCAATTTTCTACATTTATTGAAACAAACTCAACAAAAGTAGAGTTTGAGACATGCAATGAATAGAAAAATTGTTGATAACGATGTAATATCAACAATATAATTTCCCTCGTGCCCACTTGGTGAAATTATAACGTGATATTACACCGAACCAACAATTATCCTCTATATAACTCTCTTTAAATAATTATGGTGTTTTAAATGTTTTTGTGCAAACCTTATAAAGTATTTGTTCCGTAAGTGCAATAGATATGTTTATGTAGTGAAGTCTGTACGATTAGCAATGAAACTGCGTTGCTTTTCAATGTTAATCACAAGACATATACAACTCTCTTTTATTCCAGTAATGTTTACTACTGCAACAGCGACAAACCTGTTGAAGATCAGGACAGAATACTTTTTGAATACCACGGATCTCATAATACACGCACTATCGCAATGAAAGACAATTTTCCAACAGGCGTTGAGATTACATTAGGACCAGCAATTTGTAAATATGGTCAGTTACAATCTTATACATTCCATGGTCAGTAACGATATAATACATTGTCAGGTTTATTTACAATCCAATTTTAAAATGCATTTCTAAACTTCTTCAAAATTTGGTGTGGCAGGAGTACAAATCGCCGCAAGATTCATACCTGTCTGAAAATGTTGACAGATATTTTGTTAATATTATGGCCAAAAATACGTAAAAAATTCCTACTTAAGAAATAGTAAAGCCGCATTTTACAGAATCTGTTTCTTTCATATTTAGAAAATATCTAATGTTCTATTGCTTTACAGAAGGCATATTCCACGAGTCCGATGTTGGCTGTGGAGATGAAAACTTATTCCCAGAGACTGTCCGGTGTGTTTACGATACGGATCCTGCTGGTTTCCTACTTGGTTGCAGAGCTGGCCAACATCTTCAGGAATGCGGTAAAGTAAATCTGTTACATAGCACACACATATGTAACATACTCAGACATGTTAAAGAATGATTTATCCTATGTATTATGATATGTGATTAAATATGAGAGTTTTTTTCTATACTTGCTCTAGATTCTTTTAGTAAAATTGCTACAAAGCTTTGCCGACTTTCAGTTCTTACTGTTTCCTTTGTATCTTCATAACATTAAAATTGACTTAATGTATAGACCTTTTTTGTGGGTAATGTATTGTATAGCATAAGCGTTGGTTCAACATCAAGCATGGTGTGGTATGTTAGATTTATGTGTTTCAGAAACCTTTCAGTGTCCAAATGATACAGTTAAATGCCCAGGCAGTTTTTGTCTGCCGTTGAAGTTTATTTGTGATGGAGAGAGACAGTGTCCTGGTGGACAAGACGAGCAAGACTGTGGTAAGTTTTCCAATTATTTGACCGTCACTATCCTGGAAATGTCCTTCAGTTTGACTTTGATCTGTACGTTTTTGTTTGTTCAAAACAGAAATTTTTATTTTCATAAAAATGTCACCACAATTCATGAAATTTATTGTCTGTTTTGCATGCCGCCTTTGTAATGTATTTTATCTTATCAAATACTTCAGACTTTGATAATGCAAGTACTAAAACCTTTTTACAGACAGGAATAAATACGCTAAGGCCAGCATGGCTGCGGGCCCATTTCAGCTGTATTGCGGTCATCTGTACAGGCGGACAGTTTTCCTAGCCATCGTTCCTTGGTAGAACCAGTTCTAGAATCCTATCCTCCTTATAAAACCAACTTTCTCGTAGAAAGAGACATGGTCGGTAGCAGAGCTCGAACCCATGACCCTTAGTCTAATAGATGTTACAGTGATTTCAAGTCAGCGACTCTAACCACTTGACCATGGAGGCGGTTGGATTGTTCAAAATACTATTTTTCAAACATTTTACCATTTTAATTCCAGGTTGCCAGGACGATGACAGGGAAGTAATATTAATGTACGAAGATAAAGATAACGAAGAATTTAAGAATCTGCGGAGTATTGCGACCCAATTTTACACAGCCAACAGCATATTCAGAGAGCTACGTTATCGTTTAAGAACACTACCGAATAAGCTAGATTTTGATCACAGGATTCTCGATATATCTGACACAGAAATCAATCCATACAGTGCTATAAATAGAGAGTTTGTTTGCAACTATTCTATAGTAGCATCCGACCTTATCAACAGGATCAAATTCTCAAAGACAAACGCTAGCGGGCTTATATTTTTCCAGAAAAGAAATGACACGGATACTCTTGCAAGAATGATGTTTGGAAAATTGATGTCAAAACCGGAGTTTCTGATGTACAGAGTAATGGAAGATACATACAATGACACTACTGTACCGGATTCATTTCCGTTTGTGCAAAACGTAGTTGTAAAGAAGTGGTCGACATTGGCAACGGTTGGGTCAATGTACTTCCCTGGATTATGTAAAGGTGAGAACTTCTCTAACCTTCTTTATGTCTACACAAGAAGCAACAAGTGAGTGTATTCACATTTGTAAGAGCCATACATTACAACAATGGCGCATGCAGTTTTCAAAGTAATAACTTACAACTATTGATTTATTCACGAGCCAGTAAGCCACAATGCTAATTTCCAGGTGCACATACAGCAAATACAGCTACTTTTCTCTATTAAAGTAAAAATATTGAAACATTGATTGTTCACTAGTAACCTGAAGTGATTTCTCTCTTTTGTTTACTTTCAGAAGCAGCAAAAGTAGTTTGTCCGCACGGGTATAGATGTGCCGCCAGTAAAACATGTATTCCATTAGACCACGTGTGCGACGGGCATGCGCAGTGTATATACGGTGACGATGAAAGGTCATGCGGTTACTCATGTCCTGAAAATTGCTCATGTGTAGAATATACGACTGACTGTAGTTTTGCCAACATTGACAACACTACATTACCTTCTCTGAACAGAAAGTCTCGTTCACTAGACCTGAGCGGGAATCCTGGACTTCGGAAAATGCTTTTAGCTTCAAAGTGGCAATTCCCTTACCTAATATCACTGAATCTCTCCAGTTGTAACATAGAAGACATAGGTAGAAATATTTTTCAGAAACTAGTAAATCTACGAATTCTGGATCTAAGTTTTAACGATTTTTCGACAATTCCAGGATATGCCTTCATTGGACTTCGGAAACTTAGGAATCTTCATTTAATTGGAAATACCAAAGTTTACAGCTTGGAACCGTTTTCAATGAACGGTCTTCTAAGTTTGAAAAAATTTGAACTAAGCGGAGCAACAATTCGCAAACTTTCTACGAAGGCATTTACCGGACTGGATCTTAATCTGCTGAACCTCTCCGACAACAAAATTAATGAGATGGAAGATGGTGTTTTCTCAGGGTTGAATGTCAAAAGCATCAACATGGAAACAAACGAAATATCAAGTTTTTATAGAGGTTTATTTCAAGGCGTGTCTGGAATGACTTCCTTGGTTGCTCCTGCTTACAAATATTGCTGCGTTCGACCAAACTATTTAGCAGAAGAAAACTGTTTTCCTGAGAAAGACGAATTTTCATCCTGTGACGATCTGCTGCGCTTTTCCGCTCTCCAAACAATGCTATGGCTGATTGGAATTGTTGCATTGTTCGGAAATATTTTGTCCGTTGTATACCGTCTTGTCTACGACAGGAACAAATTGAAATTGGGATACGGAATATTTGTGACGAACTTGGCTGTAGCAGATTTTCTCATGGGTGTTTACTTAATTATAATCGCAATAGCGGATGCAGCATTCAGGAAAAGGTTTGCAAATTCTACTAGCTTTTCATTACTTAATACCCTTTCTTTACCCTTTACTCATAAACATATAGTTCAGCCTTTTTAATCACGAGTACTACAGCTGATTCAAAACACCGATTTTATTGCAAGTACGACATACAAGAATAAATACATCAAACACTCTTTCCATAATACAACACTTCAAAAACTGTTGGTACATGCGCGCGTGGTTTAATCGTTTCTGTGATATATTGAAGCATAATTCGAATTATAGGGGATATTTATGAAATTGTCAAAACTTCGGCAGTCAACTTTTCCTGGGTGTTTAATATTACAGTTTTGATGGAAATTCAAAGACAAATTTCTCCAAACCCAGGAAAATTGAATTATCATTCTTATTAGCCGAGAGAAATGAGAAGATTATCAATTTTGATTGTCTAAGCATCAATTCAATGGATCCAATAAGAGGAAAAAGCTAATTGGTACTGGGTTTCAAAAGTTTGATTTTATTTTAGGTACATTTTCATGGACGACTTTTGGAGAAACAGTGCTTGGTGCACATTTGCAGGATTTCTTTCAACTGTTTCATCAGAGGCCAGCGTTTTCTTCTTGTGTCTTATTACACTGGACAGACTATTAATCATCAAATACCCATTTGGACAAGTACGATTTGACACTAAAAAGGCTGCAATCGCGTGCTTGATTTCTTGGATTATTGCATTGTCTGTAGGTTTGATACCTATTATTTTTACTGGTTACTTTGAAGGCCGTTTTTATTCAAAATCGGGAGTTTGCATTGCACTGCCACTGACGAGAGACCGGCCACCAGGATGGTTATATTCTATTATTGTCTTCATTGGATTGAATTTTGTAACATTTTGTTTGATCGCAATCGGACAAGTTGCTATATATTTGGAGATCAGGAAGGCAACATCAGTAATACGCAAATCAGCAAGTATGCGGGGCAAGGGTGGACCAGGACGTCGACGGGAACTAACAGTTGCCAGAAATCTTTTGCTTGTTGTTGCAACGGACTTTCTGTGTTGGTTTCCTATTGGTTGCATGGGTAAGCATAGAATAAAACTAGGTCACGGTGTCAAATAAATCATACAAAAACCTTGTGTATGCAATATAAATTGCATTTTATTGTATTCATGAAACTTTGTCAATATGATTGTCTTGACGAATAGGGGTAATCTGAGGTAAAAAACTAGGTCACCCGGTTAAAAACCTTGTGTATACCATACTGGTGACATTTATAACCCAATCATCATAAATTATAAATTGGTCAAAATGTTTGCATTGTCAAGGCCAAACAGAATGTTTGTGTTTATGATATGTAGTTTAGGGTTGAAGTATGGTCACACATCGTCATAAGTAGGTCGCAAAAGAGCGATATAGGGTCATCCTGACCCTATTGTTGTTAAACTGTTTACTTTTACCCATTTTGTAATTGACAAACATTTGTTTTTAAATATTCAGACTGATAAACCGCTTCAGTAAACATATGAGGTTGCTATAAGTAATGTTTCCTATTTTCTTTTAGCAATTATGTCCATGTCTGGTCACATGATTCCTGGTGATGTGTATGCTTGGACGGCTGTTTTCATATTGCCCATCAATTCTGCCCTCAATCCAGTGCTCTACACTTTGACGGCATTCCTTGGAAAGAAAGTAAACAGATACAACATTATTTGATTATTTTAGGAAGGCATGGGCCTTGTTTGTTGAATTTGACAAAAAAAATGAATGTGTCCAGTTGTTTATGTTCTGACATCAATGAATGGTCTTAAGTTTGTTAAGATCTACTGAATGGGTCATAGAATAGTGATTGAAAATTAATGTTGTTCAAAAGAATGTCAGTTATTTCTTTTAACATTATTTTAAGATAATAAGATTGGAATATACATGTTGCTTTGCACAAGCTCACCTAACGCATACACATTTCTCACTTTAATTTTCCTAGCTAAATCTGAATTAATAAAAGCAAAGCGGTTATACATGCGTATTTTCGGGTGGAATAATCATTTATACTCGGATTCGTGCTCAGTGCTATTCGTCTTTACCTCGGGAAAAATCGGTTTCCAATACATTTCAGAAATCTGAACAGCTGGACAACCAAAGTACGACAAAAGCTGGTTCAGTACACTCACCTCAAAGAAGTAAGTAAATACACTGTGCTTTTCCTTCTTTTCGAATTGCAATAAGGGGAAACTGTACGTCGCTATGTAGCGGTGTGATATATTTTGACGTAGCTATTCATTAGCAACAAAAAATTTACAACACTCGGACAACATGGTGTTGTTCATAAGGATACTCGGCATGTGAACACATAATTCTCCTGGTTGGATGTACTTTTGATTTTCCATTGTTCTATATAAATGGTTATAAGTGAGATTTTTAGTTGAAGTGTTAGTATTGATGAATTGTGCGATACTTGATTTTAGTAAGAAAATATTTTGAGTTCGAGTTGTGCTCAAATAAGGGTTGTCCCAAAAATATCCTTACATGACAAACCCTTAAAACTATATAGTGTCAAAGACTACATCCGAGGAGCCCGCTAATAATAGACCTATCAGGACTCAACAACGCACTATTGATGCACAGCAGAAACACATGAAAATAAAAATCATGTGTCACTATCGTGAACCATAAGAACAGAACGCTGGCTATACCAGTTCTTTCCGTTTATTGTTTATAACTTATTAAATATAATTTCTTTTATTAATTTTACTGTCTCTATCCATTTATTTTAAAGTTAAAACAATAATATTAACTGAACGTGTATGAAAGTCATTTTCTTAATATTATTAACTTCTTATTTTACAAATGTTACGAACGTGCCGGTGACACAGGAACCCAGCATTTTAACTTAACATGGCATGTCTGCCCTGAAAGCCTAGCTTATCTCTCTCAGTTTATCTCTCCCATCTCATGTCCACGGGAGACTTACATGCATAGTGTTACTAATTCATGGCATGATTGTCAATACCTTGCGTACGTTCGATGTCTTGAGTCACTTGTACTTGACTAACTATGACAGCTTTATAAAATCAATTGAACTTACTTGATAAAAAAATGTGAAATGTCTAAGTATGAATGTTAGTACGATTCTGAAGGATAGTATGAATAAGTCCAAGACATATATGATTATTGGCCAACCCTTTCTACACTACAAATTGTCGCTTCTTTCGATCAGAAGTCTGCGTTCACGAGAGTGATTTTAATGCATAATGTGTCATAAATTTTAGACATATCAGATATTTGGCTACTTGACTTACCTTCTTTTTCAGCTAAGAAGGTGAAGCCGCTGAATGGTTTGTTTCGTTACTTCATCACACGTAAAGATAACCTAGGTCAAACGTTTGTAAGCCTAGCTGATCTTCCAAGGGACGGTATGACAATCAAAACTGCAGATGCTGTAGACATTTCACTCAATTTAGTTCGAAGTATACGAATATTGCACAAACATTCATTGATAATGGGAAAACTGGATGAAAGTGTAGTTTTCACAAGTGTGGAGTACGGAAAGGTAAGTGCAAAGAGAAAAAAGTCAGACCCTCTATCAGAGTGAGAATAGTAGTAGTTTAAATATTCGTGATAACTAACAGTATCAGACACAGTAGTACTTTTCTCCAGTTCTAGATTGTGTGATCCGTTTTCTCATTAACATGAATATTATCTAAAGACAATGATAATTATTGCGTTATTACTGTTATTTTTCCTGTCATAGCATTCTCAGAAGTCCGTTTCCACCGCGGCGAAATCAGTTCCATACATTGGTCAGCGTGTTTTATACGCCCAGATACGACGGATGGGGGCTATATTAGAATCACGCTTGTCTGTCTGTCGGTCGGACCGTCTGTCTGAAGGAAGAATTTGTCCAGGCTATTTCTTGGCAACCAGTGGTTGGAATTCAATGAAACCTCACAGAGTTCTGGATTACTTTTTTGCTGAAACTTCTTACATACATGTACTCATTGAAAAGCAACAACGACCATCAGCTTGCACCACCTATATGCATTGCTCTTGTGCCTTTACCGTGATCAAATGAGTTGAAGCAGCTAGCTAAAGGGTAGAATAACTGTGCCAGTGCGGTATCTGGGGGAATTCATCACCTTTACGGTAGTGATAGCTCTAGTTTTTTACCTTTCAGTTTACTGGAGACGTGCAATTAAGACACGAGCCGACAGTATGTATCAGAAACGAGGAAAAAGCTGACGACATTTGCCAACTTGGCCAAGTTTTAAGAAGTCTCTTGGCAAAAAGAAACAGTTGTAACAAACAAACAGCTGCATAATTCATTTCAAAAAACATGCTTGCTGAAGATGCATATGTCTTTATGCCGACGCGATAAGTGTCACTTATGATGATATATATAGATATTTATGGAAAGGAATTATACTACATTTGTATTACAGTTACCTTCAATGTACAAACATAATTTATAAAACTAGGTGTAATCCTTAGTAATTATTGTGTAGAACAGTACACGTTTCTTCCACACATTCGTGCGTACGGTTCATAACTGTGGATTAAACAAGAGCAGCGTTTTCTGTAAACACTTGATTTTCTCATGTACCCAGTACTTCTTTTATTAAATTTTGCATCATACAAAAGTTTGTTTACTAAAAGACTGTTTATTTCATTATGTACTTGCTACATATGCCATACATTTGAACTAACTTTCATCGCAGCCATGCCGGTTTTGATCGATGCTATCTATGTACAACTGGATTGACTGGGGCACATGTGTAATCAGTGTCATTGCCCAGTTCCGGTTTAGATTCGAACTCGGGGACCTTCTTTTCCGGAGGCGAACTTCATAGTCACTGAGATATCGTGGAAATGTGGAGCCGCCTTGGTGGATTGGTAGATCGTTCGCCTCGGGATCTGAGGATCCCGGGTCCGATCCCCACCAGTGTCCAAGTAGTGGTAGTGTCCTGGTAGGACACAGATAATTCAAGGAAATACCAGTTTTGGGTCATTTACTGAAAATGAGTAAAATGAAATCGTTTTGCGATATGTCTGGCGGTATAAAATAGTGATATCAAGATGCGATCACATATGTTGTGCTTGTTTCCCGGTCAACGAAAACTTTTTGTTCCTTTAACCAATGTATCTTTAACTGATTTAGTTTTAATCTCTCATGCAGCCACCATCATTATGACAATTTCTAACAAATGGTTCGTAAATAAAAATGTATCTCTTCATATATCCTGTCTATACAATGCAAAATATTGCAACTTAAGTTCATGCAGTGCCTGAACACTGTGTCATTGTGCGTATATTATTATACTGATCCGCAAAGACTATTTTTATGATACTCCGCAAAGCTGTTTATCATTCGAAAAGACCAAGTCTGTTACGCTACGACCAGACAGTCCACTTCCGCGGTCGAGTGTTTAGAGCCGCTGATGAGAAATCACTGTAACCTCACATTGATTACCATGTCTCTTTATGTGAGAAAGTTGGCAGTTTCTTCCGACGGATAGGGATCTAGAACTGGTTCTTCCCAGGAACAGTGGTAAGGTAAAGTGCCGCCTGTTAAAATGACTGAAATGAGTTGAAACCTGCCATAAACTCGTACATCAGCAACACCGACTAGAAATTAACTTTCAATATGTCATAAGACACATACAGTTGATATACAGGCGTACTGAACAGGAAATACAAAACATATGATCATATGTGACCAAATTTCAACCGTAAACTATATATCATAAACACCAACATTTTGTTTGACCTTCACAAGACAAACCTTCGTCATATGACTACATGACCTAGTGTTTGACCCCTAAAGATTCATATTCAAACTCGATCTAGATTAAATCAAGATAATCATTCTGACCAAGTCTCGTGACGATTAAATGAAAAATGCAACTTTTATTGCATATATAAGGGTTTTCTATGATTTGACCCCGTGAACTACTTTTTGACCAAAGATGACCAACATATTCAAACTAGATTTCATCAAGGCAGTCACTCTGACCACGTTTTATTAAAATCCTGTGAAAAATTCAACCCGATTTGCATACCGACGACAGACAGACAGACGGCGGACATCAGGCGATCATAATAGCTCACTTTGCGCACAGGTGAGCTAACAAATGAAAGGCAGAAATTCAAATATAAATTGTGTTTCTGCGCTCTCAGTTGGTCTATACTTTAATAACTATTATGAATTGTGTATGCTGATTACAAATGTACAAATAAAATTGCTTTTGTTGTAAAAAAAAAGTCCGATCAGCTTACTATTTCAGTTGTTTTGTTTATCAAATATTTGAAGTAAGAAAGTTTATCCGATCTGTAGACTTGTGCGTAAACTATGTGAAAACGTATGCCAGTTGATTCTTTCAATTGGTAGCATGAACATATTTGTATTGAGACTTCAAGCTAATGCCTCCGCCATCAAATGCTCATATAATGTTTGATCTAACTCCGTTACAATGGTAACATTTGGGCTCTGTTTTAACTTTCCTCTCCAGTCTACAATCATTTGACCCCATGAGTATTGACCTTTGGTTTCCACAGTAGCGTACTCGTGAACGCTATTTTTGATGACGTCATTGCGAAGTACACATGCCATGAGCAATTCGTCTGCAGGATAGAAGCTAGTGACTGACCTATTCTTGTTGTATTCAATACTGTTCTTGTCAACAGCTTTCATCAGATTTGCCTTCTTAGACTGTGAGCTCCGCATTTGTTCATGTGTAACCTGGTGAAAAGAAAACATTAGATCATACGTAACCTGGTGAATAGAACACAGTGTAATTATATAAATAAGGAACTGGTTTTAGTTTATACTGATCTACTTTAGCTCAACTGTGAAGAAAGCTTGTAGCTTATCGAATCACTCTCGAGTCCGCTTCTTGGAAAAACCAGTAGTGGTGTTATATGAAGAGGTAGGCCTACGGTCGTGACCACAGTGGGACTCGAACCCGCAACATCCGAAACGAGCGACAGACACCTTAACCTCTACACCACCGCTCCTCTTCGAGAGATTGGCGTTCGGACTATGTATGGTTCAAGGTGTCCACTAGTTAGAGCAAATTATTTATTTGTAGATCTACATGTGCTTGTAAACGCGAAAATTAACTTCGTTATATGTTTTCATGAAAAAATGCTGAACGTGCAATTGTTCGGACAGACTAAATAAATAAATACATGATTATTGTCTGTCTCATATACCATAATACCCTCGCAGGCCTATTTTATTTATACACATTTATGAATAACTGTAATCCGAGACAGAAATAACGTCCGATTTGCTGAATGGGTGTATGCAATTTCCGCACGAGGGTTAGGCTTTCTAAATTGAAATGAAATTTATATCTTTATTTCACTCTTCGTGATGGCAAAGTTAGCAAAGTATCATTCCAACACGTCCGAAGTCAAGATAGACGCTTGCATCACAAACCGCTCATATGACCAACCGACCTTTTAAGTTGTGATGACTCAAGAATTAATGTGAAATATACCTGAGGCAATCAAGAATTCAATCACCTACTCACCAATGAAATTGGATGTTGCAAACATGTTTCCCAGGGGACAATTGTGATTGGACATTTCAGTTGATTGAGTACAACATAAGCTGCTTCCGGATCATAGTAAAAATTGAACTCTGCACAAACTTTGATGTTTCCTTTTCCTGAAAAAAAGACGTAAGAGATGATAAGAGTCAACTGACTTTTTATAAAAAATATGGTTGTCTATAAAAGATATTTGCTACCTACGCTCATTACAAAGCCCAAATAAATAATACTATTAAGTAACAGGTTTGTCTACAGACTGGGAACTAGCTGCAGTTTGAATTTCCTGTTCACGGGCAATTTCGCCTTTGAATATAATAAAATCTCCGTACACAAACAGCGATTTATGAAGTTTGAAAGTATAAAACCTTATTACATAATTCGAAACAGTCATGGAAAAAACCTGTCTAAATGACAAATATTCGAATATGTAAAGTTCTAGTCAGAGTTTACCTAAATAGTTTCCACCCATGATATTGCAAGATGCAAGCCTGGAACCAAACTCTGGATCTAGTCGTATTGCCATGGCAACGTTTGTAAGCGGGCCTATCGCAACAAGATGTAGATCGCCTAAAATGTGAAAGCACGACTAAAGTCAAGAAAAGCTAAGAAACGAATAGATGAGGGTTTATCTATTTCTTATATTAATAAATGTGGTTTAAGGTTGTGTAAATGATCGTAAAACTACATTTAATGTTTGAAATAAGTTTTACCTTTGTAAGCTTTTGACAATCTAAGAAGAGCCATAACACTGTGTTCTGCCTGGAGTTTACTTTCATCCGGGGCACTTGGGTCAGGTACGTCACCGAATCCATCCGAACCGTGGTACGGCGACCGTCCTTTATGTTCACCTAGCAACGGCGCATCACAGCCAATATATACTGGTATCTAATACAATAAAAATACAAGACAAGCGTTAATATGCAGCATTAGATGCTCTGTAAAAAATAAAATTTACAGAAATGAGTTATCGCGAAATCAGACGGCATAAAAACTCATGTTTTTTCTTTGTCCTAAGTTATTAATATTTTACAGATAGATCTACATGTAGTTGCGAAAAACTGTATATTACATCAAGCCTGTCGGCAGCTTGTAGAGTTCTAAGTGCATTCAGTCCACATTGCTTGACTTTAGTATTTCCTTCTACACATGTGATCGCTTTAAGATCTATATCCGGGCTGCTCAGCGCCATGAGAATGGACATGGCATCATCATTTCCGGGGTCACAATCTATGACGATTTTCTTCGGCATCTTGAAGTTGACTTATGGCTTCGTTGACTATCACAGAAATAGAAGAAAAAAAATTAAGAAGAATTCAGAGCCACACGGAACCTGCACATGTCTTGATACATATTAACCATTTACATTGAGACATCAAGTACGCACGGAATGCAGCTGTACACTTGGCGTGCAAATTTAAAACAAGTGTAGGTACACCCGTGACCTCGCATCGAGCAAACATGTACAAGAACGCTTTTCAGTTCTTGGCATCAATGTCATATTAACGTTCAAGCTTCGTAAAAAAAAATATGCATTTGTATATGCATTTGGTCTGCCTGTGAACTACCCGTTTGATAAATGTGTCGAGTAGTTAATATATACAGTATAAACGTTTCTTCACAGATAACATCGCGACATGTCAACTATATAGACCTACTCAACTGTGCAGTGCAGTTGGACTACAAACACGAAACCATTTTGTCACATAGGTGACTTACAAGTAACGCCTAGTTTACAGGTACTTGATATATATACAGGTAGACTTTTCTATAAGGGCAAGGTTCGTTATCTGACTCGATTTATTAAACATATATTTTACATATGATATAATCAAGGATGATCACCATAGCTAAATGCCAACATACATAAAGAGAACCAAGTTATCCACACAGTGCCAAACCTTATTCACCTGTGACTTCTAAAAGCTAAAAGCTAAGCTTTACTTTATTAGTTCAAATTACATTAAACAAACACATACATCAAACAGACCGATCAATTTGTTTACATACGGCGGCGTTGTCATAAGAAGTCAAATTTTGTCCGGTTAACTATTGGGTATATGAACACTAAATATATCACAGTTTATTTCTCGATTTTTCGACAAAGGGCCGTATTGGTTTCAGCTTATTTAAAAACTGATGATGACTTTACATTGTGATTGGTTGATTGCATAAATAAAGACGTAAAGTGTAAAAATGTCTTTAATCATTGAATAAAATTAGATATTCAAGCAAATATTTGATAAATTTGTCAGTAAAATTACCGTCGAAACACACTGAATACTACCTTATAACATACCTGTTTTTTCTTTTACGTCTACTATGTATTTACTACGTATTTACTAATCCATTCTCTAACCCGTTTAGTTCTTGATTCAACGTATGAATTTAGTAGACTTTAACGCATGCAAAAGTGAACTCAGCCACTACCGGGCGATTATTGGGGCTTTTTTCACCTTTCCAGCCTTGTTTAGTCATCCTAGGCACAGATACCTTACAAACGAATTGTTCAGCTCAAATAGTGTTCACTAACTACAGTACCAGGGCCGAGTCTTGTTTTACAAAGATACATTATGTTCGATGAAACATGCCAAGTATTCAAATTGAACTTTTAAATTCAAATATAGGTTTGGTTCTGCAATCTGTAAACCTTAAGGGACCAAAGCTTTCCAAAAATTTTAAAGTAATGGCCATCGATCTAAACGTCGGTTTAATGATCTATACAGGGAGGCTCGTGTTTCCTGCGCTGTGTGTGCGTCCGTTCATTTCTTGTTGCCATACTATTTCTCAGAAATCACTGGCTCGTGTTAAAAAAGCAATCTATTATGGAAGCTAAACTAGGAAGCGGCAGTATGTTTTAGATCGATAATTTTACTAAGTTATTGCCCTTCAATTAAAACTATATATAATATATATAAACATGTATATCACCTTCCTATGTCTACTCTGTTTCCAAGCAAACAGTGGCTGGAATTCAAAGAAACTTCATATATGGAGCTTCAAAACTTAGTGAATACATTTTGTACGTGAACATTGGTAAAAAGCTCAATATTAATTGGCATTGATTGTTGTGACAGCATTTATACATATGTACATTGTATAGCATCACTCTAGTTCGTTCCATCTTTTGACTATATTTTCATGGAGAAAACGTAACTTTTGAATGAAGATGAAGATATGCCGTGCACAAGATGCGTGAATTCTCATTTTAAATCACGTGTTTCAACGGCGAGTACCATCGTTTCTAATGATATTCGTGTTATAGTCATATACAGTATATATACTGAAGTGAAAAAGAAACACAGGGTAACAAAAATACAATATTCTGTTACTTCTCGCAATTACACATTCAACTATTTATATTGAATTGTTGATTCTTTCAATTATGTTACGGCTAACAGAAGTTAGTTTTGTTTATACTACTTCATTTTAGCTCGATTGTGAAGAAAGTTTGTAGCTTATCGAGTCACTCTCGAGTCCGCGTCCTGGAACAACCAGTACTGTTGTCATATGAGGAGGTACGGTCGTGACCCCAGTGGGGCTTGAACCCGCAACCTCCGGGAGGAGCGGCAGACACCGCCTCAACGATACAAAGGACGAGCTCAGCAACACGCCAGCGTCTTATCTGATCTTTTCTCGGTGGTTTTTTTTTGCAAATAAGAAACATGCATTTCTATTTATATGCCGATATCGTATGCTTTTTAAATGGGCAAGTTACCTGACCATCATTCCTAAAAATGACCGCTGCTACTCTCCAATCTTTCGTAATAGACTGTCAATTTTCTTTCTAACGGGAGGTTTCGTTAGAAATCAAATATTCACCGCGGGTCCGGAGTGGTTGAAGTGGTTGTTTATTTCATCAAAGCCGTAAATATGTATTACTTGTATGTATTTTCTGTAATAAATGTAGTGTGTATTTTATACATGTACATTTTTACATATTTATCTTAGTTTGATTACCAAGAAAGCGAATCCCTCTCGAATATTCATAACAGATGTCATCAGGCTCGCGAGAGAGTGGCAGCGAGTTTTTCATCACCGCTATCCATTATATGTTACGAATACACCTCATGCCGAGGAAGGTGTTTATAGCCCCGGCCGGTCATAGGGTTTTCTTACAGGCGCAGACAAGTTGAAGAGACAGATGCGGAAAGAAGGGAATTTGGATATCATGCAGATTCTAGCTATTTCATGAAAAAACCCCTTGGTTCTTTAACATGTCTGGTGTATAGCACCGATACACATGATATTACCTCTGAGGCTCTAACAAGTTCAACTCTAGATTGGTGGGAAACACTGAAAAACGTTTCTGAAATTTCCAGTGTTCCGGCCGGAACTCGAACCGGGGACATCCGGATTATTAGTCCAGAGCGTTAACCACTCGACCAACAGACCACCCTGAACCCTGGACGTATGGTTCCGGAGGCAAGCGCTATAACCACTGAGCTATGGAAGCCAATTATCTGTAATATTACATATGCAAAGTGGTTAATATAATTTTATTATTAATGAAAATAATTACCTCTTCTTAGAACAAATGTTTTACACATTTTCAAGACAATATCAGAGTATTATTATAAATGACATAAAATATCACAATTTCTGTTTAACAGTGATTATTTACAAAAGGAATTACCGAATATACGTTGTACATAACATTAAAGCTACTCGCTCACAGTTTCAGTTGATTTTTTTTAATTTCTCAAAAATTGTATATTAAAGCATAAAGTGTAAAGGTAAATAATAGAATCAACAACACAAGTAAAGCTGTAGGTAGAAATTTGCAAATATCCATTCAAAATGTTGGTTTAATTGGTTTAATGGTACCGCTACGCTATACTGTTATATTGAGATGTTCAAAAATGTTTGTGCTTCATTATTTGATAGCGTATAATTTAAAATTTACAGATATACTCGACAGGAATTTATACTTGAACCTTTTTATGTTACTATTCGTTCTAAAATATGTTATTTTTAGAAGAGTTTGGAAAACTTTATTTTTTCACCAAAATCTGAGAGCGAGCAGCTTTAAGACTACAACAGGTATTGCCAGGGGTCTCATATATAATCTAATAAATCCTGGTATGGCACAGGATTGCGTAATAGTGCAGCTAAAACTTTCTGTGTAAAGAGTTTTCATGTTAAATGCTTACATACAGAGAAATTAAAATTATTTGCATTTTCATGTTCATATTTTCTTCATCAATCACGCAAATACCTGCATACTAATCAAAACTGAACAGAACTTTCTAAACAATGAAAATATGTCAAATAATATCACAGAAAACTTCTGATTGCTTTGATGGATGTGAGTTTGGATAAGGTACCCATTAGAACATTATGTTTTGTTGTTGTTTTTTTTTCTCCCATACTTATTTGTATGTACAACATGTGAAAAACCGCGGTGTATTTTTACATTTCCGCCTACGCAAATTGAGCAATATGTTTTATTTCATCTGAATAGAAAATGTTTTACACACAGGAGTTACATGTTCATGAGATCGGTAGTAAAATTCTACGGAATGATTATGTAATTAGGTAGTCAGAATAAATTGACGTAACGTCAGAGAACGTAACGTCAGATACAGCGACACGGTAGGGCAACGTTTTTCCTTACAATAATATTTTGTTATGCCGCTTCAAATATTTTCTCTTTTAATATGTTACCACGTAGACGGATTAAAACATCAACACAAGAGAAAGGTCCGTCGAGAAATCGCATCATCTGACGTCACGTAATTACATTGTACATGTACGTCAAAATATTGTTAATTACGGGATTTGAACTTTGCACTTTTGCAAGTAGCAATGCCAAGTTTACTGTCTATTCTAAACACTGCTTTCCCAGAATCGTCCAGCATACATGTTACAGCGTTTCCTTTACTGCCTAAAATATACCAGAAGTCAAAGGATTCATTCGGGGCTCCCATCAAAGGGACTGTGACAGTACTGTTAGTCCATGTGATGTCCTGTATCCTCTGGTGTGACACTGGGGCCCATTTATCCATCTCCCCAATTATGGCCGTCATGAACCTGCAAGCAGTGTAAATATTGAGGCTCAAACTTTGTTGTAATATAGACAAAATTTCGATGTAAACTACAGTACAGAATTAAGAAAGTACTAAATGCCACCAGATACAGTGTACTTGTTAATTACAAATTGACCGGGTTGAAAATGTCTTTTTTATTCCTTTATTGTGTTGGAATGTTGTGACTCTACTCTCTACATATGCAATTCTCAAGCGAGCTGATGACTGGAAGTTCTGAATGTCAAAACTCTTAAATTTAATACAAGACAGAAGCCAGGATTTGAACCTGTAACAGATGGCAACATCACCTAGCCTTCTTATGTATAGCAAGGGTATTGAAAGTGTGTTTTTTCATTCTTCTGGACTAAAAAGAGTGTACCAGATGAGATTTTGGTAAGCCTTTCGGCTTCTGTTTAACAAATGTGTAGGTATCTCTATACTAGTGTATATATCTCATACCTTAATGTGTAGTACTTATAAATCAAACCACGAATTCTTTACTTTTTGCACAGCTAAATGCACATTCTAAACAACATAAAATCGACCTTACATATCTGGGATAGCTTGTGATATGTGGTAAAGACCTATTCTTGTCGGGTTAAATTTCCCCGTCAGACTCAAGCCGGCGAAGAAATTAAACTGCGTCCAGGCCTCCGGATCGTCATACGGTACGGCATATAGCCCCGTATCCAAAAGAGGAACCTGAAAAAAAGATTAAACCGGTCATCACTAAAGTCCTTACCATCCCGGAATCGCTTGTGAGATTTGGTACACCGCTACCCTGGTCGGGTTAAACTTGTCTGTAAAGGTGAGACCTGTAGATGAATTAAAGGCACCCCATCCTTCCGGTTCGTCATATGGTGTGGCATAAAGGTCAGTGTCCTTCACCTGAAAACAGTAATAATCGAGAAACTTGAATATTCATAACTGTTAAAAATGTTATAAAAATATCTAAGACAGCAAACTATAAAGAAATTTTTTTTTTAATTCTAATTGATAACATATCTTAGCAATGAAAAAAATTATCTATAGAACGCCAATTATTGCTACCGGTGACACAAAAGTGCTATTGTATATTTGCTTGCTTTTGCAAGAAGTGCCAAACGTTATTGTGTTTTCGTTGAGTTTTTTTTTCATTCTTTCTCTGAAAGGGGTAAACCACAAATACAATATTGCTGTAATACATCCTCAACTGAATTTTCTACAGTGAGGACTACATAACTTTCACCATTCTGATCAAAATCAGATTTTCATACCTTAACTAAATTTAACATTTGTTGAGGTTCGTCCTAAGTTTGTACACAATGTATAATTAAGGCACCAGAAATGCAAAGTAAACTCCGTTTATAACGAACTAATTGGGACGATTTAAATATGTTTGTTATATCCGGTGTTTTGTTTTATCATACAACAAATTCTTATAAAAAACTAAAGAACATATGAAACAAGAGGGCCATGATGGCCCTTTATCGCTCACCCGAGTACAACTGCTTTTAACAAAGTTGCTAGAAATCATCGAAACAACCTTTCTGACAAATTTCCAGGATATTTGGGCTGAAAATGTTACCTCTAGAGTGTTAACAAGGTTTTTCCATATTTGGGCTCTGTGACCTAGTTTTTGACCCCAGATGACCCATATTCGAACTTGAGCTAGAAATCATAGAAACAACCTTTCTGACAAATTTCCAGGATAAAAGGGCTGAAAATGTTACCTCTAGAGTGTTAACAAGGTTTTTCCACATTTGGGCTGTGTGACCTAGTTTCTGACCCCAGATGACCCATATTCGAACTTGAGCTAGAAATCATCAAAACAACCTTTCCGACAAATTTCCAGGATATTTGGGCTGAAAATGTAACCTCTAGAGAATTAACAAGATTTTTCCATATATGGGCTGTGTGACATAGTTTTTGACCCCAGATGACCCATATTGGAACTTGAGCTAGAAATCATCAAAACAACCTGTCTGACAAATTTCAAGGATATCTGGGCTGAAAATGTAACATCTAGAGTGTTAACAAGGCTTTTCCATATTTGGGCTCTGTGACCTAGTTTTTGACCCCAGATGACCCATATTCGAACTTGGGCTAGAAATCATCGAAACAACCTTTTTGACATATTTCAAGGATATTTGGGCTGAAAATGTTACCTCTAGAGTGTTAACAAGGTTTTTCCATATTTGGGCTGTGTGACCTAGTTTTTGACCCCAGGTGACCCATATTAAAACTTGAGCTAGAAATCAACCAAACAACCTTTCTGACAAATTGCCAGGATATTTGGACTGAAACAGTAGCCTCTAGAGCCTTAACAAGATTTTTTTATTTTTGGGTCATGTGACCTAGTTTTTCATCCGAGATGACCCATATTCGAACTCGTCCGAGTAATTACTCGGACAAACATCCTGACCAAGTTTCGTGACAATTGAGGCAAAAATGTGACCACTAGAGTGTTAACGAACTAAGTGTGGACGGACGACGGACATTCATCGATCCTAATAGCTCACCCTGAGCCAGCTCAGGTGAGCTAAAAAACGGGTTGAGAAAATTATTTCCTTATATATGAAGTTTCGCTATATCAGAAGTCGCTATATGTGGAGTTTAACTGTATTGTTAAATCTCTTACATGGTCGTATATTCCAGTATCTTTAGGGTACATGGTGTATGTTGTTCCTTGGCCCAGGTTGAGCACGAGAAGGTTGGCGAATCTTAGACCTCCAATATCCGTGTATGATATCCATACTTCACCAGATGGGCCATCAGTGTCTCCAAAAGCAGCCTGTCAAATTATATCAACAATTGTCATTGGACATTCAAGGTTACATGTAATCAGTTTCTTAAATAACACAATTCTCATAGCTGTGTCTTAAAATAAAACAAGAGCTGTCCCTCACAAGTGACGAATGCCCCCGAAAGAGGTGCCTCACAGTCTGTGTCCTCTCCATGTGCTCAATAAATGTGCTATGTAATTTTAAAATCCTTCCATGCATGACAGAGTAATCATGCATACAGTATTCCATTACTTTAAACACTAAGTGTGACCTTGACCTTTGAAGTAGGGACTTGGGTCTTGCACGCAACACATCCGCTTGATGTGCTAGACATTTGTGCAAAGTTATTTTAAAATCCTTCAAAGCATAATAAAATTATAGTCCGGACACAAATGTATGCATATATACAGGATTCCATTACCTATAAACTCTAAGTGTGACCTTGACCTTTGTGGTAGGGATGTGGGTCTTGCACGCGACACGTCGTCTTGATGTGCTAGACATTTGTGCCAAATTATTTTAAAATCCTTCAAGGCATGACAAAGTTACAGTCCGGACACGAATGTGTGCATATATGCATATATACAGGATTCCATTACCTTCATACTCTAAGTGTGACCTTGACCTTTGAGCTAGGGATGTAGGTCTTGCACGCGACACGTCGTCTTGATGTGCTAGACATTTGTGCCAAGTTATTTTAAAATCCTTCAATGCATGACAAAGTTACAGTCCGGACACGAATGTGTACATATATGCATTTATAGAGGTATCCATTACCTTCAAACTCTAAGTGTGACCTTGACCTTTGAGCAAGGGACGTGGGTCTTGCACGCGACACGTCGTCTTGATGTGCTAGACATGTGTGCCTAGTTATTTTAAAATCCTTCAATGCATGACAAAGTTACAGTCCGGACACAAATTTGTGCATATATAGAGGATTCCATAACCTTCATACTCCAAGTGTGACCTTCACCTTTGAGGTAGGGATGTGGGTCTTGCACGCGACACGTCGTCTTGATGTGCTAGACATGTGTGCCAAGTTATTTTAAAATCCTTCAATGCATGACAGAGTTACAGTCCGGACACGAATTTGTAAGTGGGGACGCACAGACAGACGGACAGACGGACGGACAGACAGACGGACGGTGCGATTTTAATATGCCACCCTTCGGGGGCATAAAAAATTGTACAACCTATAATGTTTCAAAATAAATTGCACACCTATCATTACGAACCGTTTCTATATTCTCACTATTACGATACCGACGACGTGCTTCACATTTTTTGGGTGATAAATCCTCACTGCTGCAATTTCTAAAAACTCGGGAAACACCAGTACCAAATTTCTAGTACTACATTCTTTTACGAAACTTGTTTTCAGCAACCACGTATTTCACACTAAATTTGAGTCTATCTGGAGGAAAATCAGCGTGTTTAAGCCTTTGCTACAAGCAGGTCCTCAGCTTCACCGTGACGTCATACTAACTAGTTCTCTAATCGAATTATTAGGTGAAAATTCAGTCTTACTGTACAACCATATCATGGGAGTTAAAGTTTATTTCGAATGAAACAGAAAGCTTTTAACAACATGAAATTATTACAAATTCAATCCTATGATAATGAACTAATATAGTAGGCACTTCTTTTCTTTCATTTTGCTTCTTAGATTATTTTTACATTTTATGATTAAAGATGCTTAGAGACCAGCGATGAAAGACAAGTAATCACCTTTCCCGAATATAGATATTTTATCAGTACCCGGATGTGCGAAGCCGAGAGTACATGAGTAGAAACAATAAACTAGTAAAAGTACCTGTATGATTTCAGCATCTATCGCCCGGATGGGATACTGCGGTTTCAGAATCATGCCATCGGCTCGGCAACACCTGGAAATGGTAAATGATGACTTAAAGAACTCGTTGCGCTAATGCTTAGGTTAAAGAGGGTTCTGGGGTCAACATTACGGTGGAAAGAGAAAAGTAATCTCTGTAGCATTTTGTCCTCAGTATTCTTTCTTCTCCGGACATTTCTAAATCCAAAATCAACAGTTTAAATGCCGCATAAAAGTTTTAAGGACATATCACCTACACCAAATAGGTTGTGATTCTGGAAAACATATACAACACAGGACAATAATGCCTTGAAAGTGCTCTGTTTCCAATATGCCTCAATTAATTCTTATATTATAAATACGTTACTTCTAACACTTACTTCTTCAGCATTTCCACATTAGTAGCGTTAACCATATCACTGGGTCCGACAGGACCGGTGCTTAACGTAGAAACAACGGCGTTTAGTTTCCAGTTTGGTTCTGTACGATCTGTAAACGTCAACGTGAAAATAGTGTATGCAAGTGATGTTTTACAAAGAATTTTAGCTGCGTTTTCATGTTAGCTGATGCTGACCGACCTCTGAGAGAACAATACAGTAAACTCCATAGATAAAGAGCTCCTTAAAACCATCAAATATGTTCCGTATCGCCGGAGTTATATCCAGCCAGAAGTTTTATTTTATATAAAATAAAGAAGGAAAAAATCGGCCCCAAAAATCTAGTTCTTTATATCCGAAATTTCGCTAAACCCGGGGTCGTTATATACGGGAGTTTACTGTGTGTTACTTGCTCTTTACCCTATAACATGTATATTTGTACATGCATACAGTAATAACTTATCGTTAGGTATTAGGTTATGAAGGGCTTTCCAGATAATTTGTAAGAGAATATTTGTATGCATTAAAGTCAAAAAGTACAAATGTAACTTGAATGCTTCTATGAAATTACAATAAATTCTACCTTGTTTAAAGAAATATTTAAAATGTCACTTAAACTCAAAGCATCTCTTCCGAACAGGTATAGATAAAGCGACAGATATGTGTCAAAATGATTACTGTACCGTAAATTTTTAATTACACAAATGTAGATGAAAGGAAACTAGGGGTAGTTTTGGCAACATTGGCCCTCAGACTAACTTTATGCGACAGACCGTCCCTATTTTCTGAACATAGTTTATTATATGGCCCTCGTCTATAATTATTTTCTTAAACTCTCTTAAAATCAAACTATGAATGAAGTCTATTATAAAGTGAAAAATAGAAGAAGAAAAAATCTTACTATAGGGATTCCCTGGTTGAGTTTCCGTGGTCCAGAATGTATCTTTAAATGGAGCTATACCCATAGCTGCTGCGAAAATAGAAGAAATTCCAATGTTCCACTGACCATCTCCTGGGCTATAATCGTCCGATACTCGTGCCTGAGAAATAAAATGGGGGGAGAAAAAACGGCAATATTTGATTAAATTTGCCAGTAACGCAATTTCATTTTCGAGGATGAAATTATAGAGAAATTGAGATTAACTTAAAGCTTATGGGAGGGAATTTGAAACAGCAAGTTTTAAAGCCTTTGCTTGAGGCTCCTGTCTTTTTGATTGTTACGGAAGTTGAAATGAAACTACAATCTATGAATTTTCGATAAATTTAATGTATTTTTGTAATTTGTGTGGCACTGTGAAGATGTTAGAGTAACAGAAAAACAAAACGGACCTAACTGTGATACTTTTATTTACTGACTAAGGTTAGTGTGATAAGGCTGGGATTCGAACATCGGACCTTTCGTTCCGGAGTCGAACATTCTAATCACTGAGCTATCGAGACCCGTATGTTATTGATAGTTTCATTATACATGTACATGCAATCTTGAAAAGTTTAGTTTAAAATTCAATGATTACTTTGGGTGAAAAATTATTCGTACCACTTCAAACACTTGAACACCGGTGAAAATTGCCTGGCATCACTATATATGGTATAAACATACAATCGTAACGCAATCTTTTCGCATTTAAACTGCTAAATATAAGACACACTTTCTTACATCATTTACATCAACATAGTTTTATTAATACAGTAAACTCAGTTTATAACGAACTAATTGGGATGATTTAAATATGTTCGTTATATCCGGTGTTTGTTATATCATTTAACAATTTCGTATAAAATAACGAAAGAAAAAAATCGGGTTGTGAAAATGTATTCCTTATATCCGGAGTTTGTTTTATTATATAACAATTTCATATAAAATAACGAAAGAAAAAAATCGGGTTGAGAAAATGTGTTCCTTATATCCGGAGTTTGTTATATCAATATAACATTTTAACCTTAAAAACCTAAAAAAGTAATTAAACAATCGGGCAGAGAAAATATGTTCCTTATATCCGGAGGTTCGCTATATCCGGAGTCGCTATATTCCGAGTTTACTGTATTCTATTAATTATTTTATCCAAGAATATTCAAAGAGATCATCAGGATTAAAAAAATCCCTGACACAACAAACAAAATGCACACCTGCGTGACAGCGGGGTAGAGGAGGGACTGCATGGCATGTCGAGGATTTGACATACAGTACTGGATATAGATGCCATTGTCCTGTGCCGCCTCCGCCATCTGGCTCAGCCATTTAGCACCAAGATCAAGGTCATGGAGTAAAGCATTCAACCCGATAAATTCAACATTTAACCAATCCTGAAATTATAAAAATACAGACGTCAAGCTGATATCGATGTTATTCTGGTTTGTTCTGTAATATTGAACAGTTGTAGATTTTGTTTCACGTTAGCATTAAAGATACTTTAATATCATGTAAAAAGTGATTTCTCTACACAAATATACAGACCATCTGTCGCAGATTAAACTTTGCACCCTGATCTGTGTTATTCACCAAACTTGAAGTTATAAATCATGTACCATTCAAATAAACCAAACTTATAAACAAAAACGGCGCCTTTTGTTTTTTATCTTGATGCTGACTAATAAATACAACAAATCACGGTCAATGTTTGTCATAATGTATGCACGTCGGGTAACGAAGGAACAGGTCACGGCGATAGGCAGTTCTAGTTGCCACAAAGCGCCTCAGTAAACAGAATCAACATCTCCCTTACATCATTGCCGTCGAAACGGAATATTTCCCGTCAGTTAGCCCATTTAATATGCTCACTATATGCACTCATACAGTTACTTTATTTTATTTTTTTCTTTGATTGTTTATAAGTCCCGGCCGACCCTGGGACTTCTCCCTGGGTGAAATTGCCAAGACTCCTGACAGGCGCAGGTTGAAGAGAAACAAATGTAGATACAAGGGAATCCGGGTACAAGACCCTAGTTCTTTTACACATTGGTTCTTTTTTACATGCCTGGCGTATAGCACCGATACACGTGAGACTACACAGTTCATCTCTAGATGAAAAGCGATTTTGTGATTTCCAATGCCCCGGCCGGGATTCGAACCGGGGACCTCCGGGTTGGTAGTCCAGAGCGTAAACCACCTGACCACCGCACCACACTCAGTTCCTTTAACAGAACTGATAAGAACTGAGAAAGGTAAGAGCGTCATAACTATACCTGTTCGTAAAGCACCAGTCCCCATTTTTTCGCATCACTGAACAGATCCATCCAGAACTGTTTACTGATAGGAAGGGCTTTTTGTTTCTCAACAATGAATTCATATTTCCCGCCATTTTGTATGGCATAGGTCGTGTCCGGCGCCCTGTACACGATAGACAAAAAGATGATATACGTGACATACATGGTTCAATTTTAAATCTAAAATATACACATGTAAGACAGAGGTACACGTTCCTCCTTCATTTTCATCGCGTCTAGTATTTTTAGTTTACTTTTTCGGGGGTCAGACTGACGACTATTCGTGCAGATTCAGGACATAAATAACTGAGAGAAAACATAGACAAAATTTCAGCATAATTGTTCACAACTGATAAATATTTTACCTTAATGCGAGTGAAGGAGCTGTTTTCCGAGCGTTTATCGTCCGCTTCAAAAGTATTTCAGTTGTTTGTTTTACAGGCGGACAGTTTACCTTAACCATTTTAGTTTAATACTATTTTATTGTTCTATGTACAAGTACACGTATAACATTTGGATAAAAACAATTTAAATACATTTGACAAATAGATTGGGCCACGAGTTATAGTAACATCAGTAAACGGCCCTCTCCATGGGCATTTTAAGGATCGGATCTAGACTACAAACTTCCGTAAGTAACTATCAATTTTCTCACATAAAGAGTCGGTACTGTAGCGGATATCGAACTCATGACACACCAGAAAGTTTCAAGTGGACGTTGCAGATTTTGTCATTTAAAAGACAAGCTTTCTGCCATTTAAATGGAAGTAATGTGTTTAAGCCTTCTTATTGGTCAGTGCAGCATTTTCCCCCAAGGGTGAGAACGGACTCGCTAGACTCATTGATAGCTAGTTTTGGAGTGTATCTACATTACTATTTATTGTTCAATCTTGTTTTTCAAATTATCATTTGTGCATACCAGTATCTGTTGTGAGCGGCTGTCGGTAAATTCATCATTTTTGAGACATTCCTGAAAGGAAATTAAAGTTAGTAAATACTAAAATATGATTCAACATTCTCCTATCATAATTGTAGACTTCTTTTGTGACGTGAGATACCTATATATAGCCCCCCTGTACTAAAACGGATATTCTAATCGACAAATACTTCAAACTTATTCTTCTTTCAAGTGTGTGATAATGACCCTTCATAACGTAACACAAATCCGAAACGTTATGAAAAATGTTTACAAAATGTAAGACTTATAGTATACTGTAAGTTAGAAAAAGTTAATTAAATCTGATCAATTGAAAAAGGAAGTAATCACACACAAAAATGAAACATGAAAGTTATACTGGTAGATCTAACTTTGTCTTGTCCACCTTTCGATTTAGACAGAACCATTAATTCTCGGCTTCGCACATCCGGGCACTGATTAAAATATCTATATTCGGGAAAGGTGATTCCTCGGCTTTTATCGCTGGTCTGTATGCATCTTTACGTATAAAATGCACAAAATCAAAGAAGAAAAATGAAGAAGATCTAATCATAGAATTAAATTTGTAATAATTTTATGTTGTTAAAAGCTTTCTGTTTCATTCGAAATAAAATTAAACTTGCATATGGGAGTACGGTAAAGACCGAGTTTTCACCTTTTACCGAATGACGAAATGAATGTGATCTAATAATCAGATAGGTTAACTAGCTAGTATGACGTCACGGCGAGGCCGAGAATACTTAGATCTACTGATGAAAATTTTACTAAGTAAGAAACGAAAAGTACAGGCTGATCATGATCTACACTGGTCGCAAAACTGAATCATTAGCTGGCAACAGGGTAAGTGTTAAAGTAGTTACTCACACAAATCCATCAGGGAACACATCTGGTCTGGAGACCCAGGTCTTCACACCGTCACCTATACCCTTGTAATACCACCACGAGTCGTACTGGAAATACCTGCACAATATCATTGTAAAAGGAATAATTAAAGAAACATCTTCATGTCTTTTATCTTAAACATACACATATTTTATAAGTATCATTGTAAGGTTTGCTATTTATATCTCTGATTCCAGTATAAATCAATTATTTCGTGCACGCATGACAAGATTTCTAAAAGAAAAACGAGAAAAAAATGAAAGCATGGCATAGGATGTCAAAGCTCCATGTAGTTGAAGATAAGCACCCCAAAATATATATAATTGTCGTTTCATGCATGTACATGTAATATTATATGCATAACACAAACAACTAATGTAACAAAGCTCAATTCTCTGCTTCGCACATCCGGGTACTGATAAATTATTTACATTCGGGAAAGGTGATTCCTCGGCTGTCATCGCTGGTCTGTATGCATCTTTAATTTTGAATAGTACAATAACCAAGAATGGAAATGAAAGAAGACGACGATCTACCATTACCTTGTAACTATACGATTGTTTTCATGATATATCTATGTTGTTAAACGCTTTCTGTTTCGTTTGAAATAAACTTAAACTTGCTTATGAGTCTACGGTAAAGATCGAGTTTTCACCTTTTACCGAATGAAGAAATGAACGCAACCAAGTAACCTGATTGGTTAACTGGTCAGTATGATGTCAGGGCGAAGTCGAGAATATAATATCAAGTATGCTCTTGCCGTGTTACTCTTCTGACCTCTACCAGCTATAAGTTATATTTAAAAAAACATATTACCTATAGGGTATATTCATTTTTTGGCTGTAATCTCTAACATCTAGAACTGTTCGCTCATAAGTCTTGTTTTCTTCCGTCTTGTAGTAATAGTAAGCACCTAGACAGAGTCAAAAGTTTATAATTAGACCCTAGAATTAAAGTCCGGATAAGTCGTAACCAGTTGCCTTTGTAATTTACAGACTGGCGGACCAGTTGCCATAGCAACGAGCGGACTAGTTGCGTTGGTGATATGCAGACCTTTAGCCAGGGCAACATATGCCAAAGTTGCGTGGATATAAAACCTAAACACGGGATTTCGAACAATATTTTACATACATGTCTTGGTAGTTTTTGTTACATATCCACTATCCGATCATTCGAGTTAAAGGTGCTCGCTCTCAGATTTTGGTAAAAAAATGAAGTTCTTCAAACTGTATGAAAATAACATATTTTACAACATATAGTCATATAAAAAGGTTCCAGTATAAATTCCTCTCACGTATTTCTGTAGATTTGAAATAATACGCTACCAAATATAAAATTCCAGTGTGAACATATAGTGTAGCGGTGTATCGATTTTCGCTAACTCCTACCTAGATTTTTATTTCTATTGTTGATTCTAGCCTTTAGTTTTATATTTATGCATAAGTATGTCATTTTTGAAAATTTTATTTTTTTCAACGGCAACTGAGAGCGAGCAGCTTTAAAAATCCCCATTTAGAAGACAATTCTATAACAACATATGACTGAATTTGTTACCATTATCTGTCCAGTATCCGAGGTATTTTATTGTTATATCACCCTCTTGTTGTTTTGTGCTTTTACCATAGAAACTTCTCAAAGTTTTCCCCCAGCCTTCAAATGCCTGTAAAAACAGATTAGTAAACATTGTAAACATCGAGTGTAAATAACTATTTTTAAAATGGGCCCGTTTAATGGGTATGTAAGTGACGTAGAATGAAAACGGGTTTTTTTGTCCGTTAAGAGAATTATCCTGTTCAGTGTGTATACATGTACATGTACTGGGTTTAAAATGATAGCAATAATACAGTATATCATTATACTATATGGTCCACTTACCAAGAATGCTAAACAAATACGGGACCACGTGAAACTTTTAAATATGGAAGGGCGAATTATGCATACTACCTTGTTGACACCTTGTCCATAATACATGATAAAATCTTGATGATGTCCTGCCGGAATTGTTGATACACCTATAACGCAATGTAAGCATTCATAGTATCAACAATTTTAAAGAAAATCCTATTTAATACATGTAATTTATAAGGTAACTAAGTCACTAACAAGTTCCCATAACTGCAACCATCAGTTAATAAGCATACATTAACAGTACAGTATGGTTTGTACTGTTGCTGTGTTGCTAAATCCTAATTTTTAACTTTTTTATATATAATACCGCCACTGAAATTCTCGTTTTTGATTGGTTAATCGAGCCATGTACATACAACACACTATATACACTTATACTATTTTTAATTATTCGAATAAATTATGAAAACGTAAGCGTAATATATGAACTTTAATTCTACTGTCAATGTAGTGCATGTAAAATATTACTTTAAGCAAAAGGTAAATGAAAAGTCGGTTACCTCCCATTATTCCTCCATAGTAGTTACCTCCGACGTTTTTATCATGGAGGAAAGACGCCGACATGAAATTATTGAACGGTGATAATACAACTGTCCGTCCGTCCCGGTCAAACAAGGCCAGTGGACCGCCTGTTACACCTTGGTTTAGTTTATATGTTTGATTTGACCACCTGCAATAATTTTAACACATACTTTTGCAGTTGACCTTAGTCCTTATTGGTAAATAAAAAAAGTGGCTATACAGTCATGTTCGATAAAAATACCATACCAATAGAAATCTCTTTAAGGTCTACAAACCAGAAGGTACATGTAAGCTGTATACATTTTGTCGCCTTCTAAATGAAAAACTTTCTAAAGCAATTCAAGATGCAATGGCAAGTTTTCGACTGGTGAATATATGAAGTAAACCGTGTGATATCACCTATGACTGTTGGTTAACATAATTCCCTTCAGACAATGATCTATGTTTACTACTCGTTCTTTAACTGAACTACGTCACATACTGTCTTCGGTGTAAACTGTTAGAATTCCTACAATACTGTTGAAAGTCATGTACATGTAACACTTACGTTCCTATTTGTTTGTTCGCGTCTCCAAACATAAAACCACCGTACGAGAGATAGCCGATTTTACCGGGCTCCCCTTCCACCTTATACCCAGGGAAACCTCCGCATAAGTCTTCATGTGAGGCTCCCTGTGCCCAGTTTGCTCCGTCATTATATACCTGTTATAGAAATGTACGAAGAGATGATATTTTGCTGAAAATGAGACATGACTTTTTCAACTATGATTTACTGTTTTCTGAATACCCGGCAGGGAAAAACCAGATAGTAGGGGACTGCAGTTGCAGACTGAAGGTAACACGTCAAGAGATATCAGACAGACAATCATCGTCGAACACCCACGGTTGTTGGCTCCGCTACGCTCAATACACTACATCACATGCCGACGACGACGGACTACAGGGTTTGCAGTCCTGTTATTGCATGTAAAAGCTATTTTACTTAAGATACCTGTTAATACCTCTGTATGGAAATGTAATTTTGTGTCCTAGGCATCAGGTCTCAGTCCCGTGGTCGAGTATTAGGTTAGAGTCGTAGACTTGAAATCATTGTCACGTCTCTTCGATTTGAGGGTCAAGTGTTCTAACCCAGCAGTAAGAATAATTGAAACACGGCTGAAAATGGCTTCTTACCTGCTGAAAAATTATGATTGGGAGTTGTTGATACGTTTTGATAATTGCTGTGAATTTGATGGCCATTTGATCGTTTGTCTGATAAGCAAAACTGATAGACTGCCAGGCCCCGATCTTGTCCATGCCCGAGGTGCCAATTGTTTGGACCAACTTCAGTGAGCCATCCGAACTGTTGTAAGTTTTGTTGTTGGCCTTGAAATATGTCGGTGCGCTGTTCAGCCATGTTGTACCTGAATTAATTTATTGTGAATCAAAAAATGTCTTGGCTCTATACCATTTTGATAAACACGAAATTTAAACATTGTAGTTTACATGGTAACATACTTCACGATGCGGTTGAATTTCATATAGGGAACAGCACGTGAAGTATAATAATATAGTATGTCTGCCTGCTGTTCTTTTTATCGTCTTATGATAGCGAGTTATTTAACCCAGATAGATATTTGGTGCACATGTATATTGGTAAATTATAGGGCTAACCTTAGGCTAATGCCTGACTGAGGCTTTTTGTTGTTGTTGGTGGGTTTGAAAATGGGATATATATTTTTTCATATCAATTTCACTACTGTTCCTATAGTAAACTACGCAATAAGAAATTGTAATAAATGCACTAACTCTGCTACAGTAAACTCCCTATATAACGACTCCGAATATAGCGAAAATATGGATATAAGGAACAAATTGTCTCTGCCCGATAGGTTTTCTTTCTTTTTTCTTTATGAAAATGTTAATATAAAGAAATAACAAACTCCGGATATAAGGAACACATTAAAATGGTCCCAATGGATTCGTTATAAACGGAGTTCACTGTATATAATAAAATTCTCAAAAACACATGTAGAGTTAAATGAAGTATTAAGTAAAGTAGCCTTCTATAATTCAATGTCAAAATTTTCATTTGGACAAAAACATACCATTGATTATAATGCTGTAGGAGCCATCGGTTACTATGCTGATTACAAAGTCATCGCTGCCGGACAGAAAGTGTTTCGTATAGGGACCTGCAAAATATAACCATAGGCTATACATATATCAGAAAACTGCAACGAAAAAAACCATAGTGTTATATTTCATTTATAATATGCAAACTATTACGAACAAAGCGCATATTATATTAACTAAACGTTCCGATTTGCTCCGTATTTGGTCATAAGAATTATGAACGTGTATATCATGTAAATTATACAACGAATTTGACTTCCTGTTAATTGTTCAACTTGAATACACATTTGTATCCCCGATACGCTGTTTGCACTTCCTAAAAAAACTTACTTATAGGCCGAGTGTTCAAGTTTTAAATTTCCGTAACAATCTTGAAATAGATATAATAGATTCTATTTAGGTATGGGCTTATTGAAGGAAAACAGAATGTAGATCTAAGTTTCATACAAATGTACAAGATCTAGATTTTAATAAATGTTTATTTCTAACTCTGTCTTCATGTTTGCTGAAGGTCGTGTGTACTAAAATCATCCAATTCCTATTTAACATAGAGCGTACGATATCGATTACACCCGGCGTTTTACGACACGCACGATTTAACACTCAGAACAGTTAGTTTTATAACAGATATTCAGTAGATTTACCTATACCTTTTATTTCTTTCGCATACAGACAGCCTCCTAGAGCGATCAAAAGTAACAAATTTTGTATACGTATCACACCCATTTCTATTTTATACATTTAATCCGATTTCCAACACTATAACTGGATCAATTAAACTACCCAGGATTTATTATTGCACGATATCTGAACTACCTAAACAGTTTCGTTAACAAATATACATGTTTTATTTCACAATATTGCACATGTAATTGTATTCAACTCCTCCAGGAGTATTCTATGAGCTACAGTCTAAAGTGCAACTACTATTTATAAACTATTTTAAAACAATTTCTATTCTTGTGACAACATGACTCGATAATCTACCATGACAGTGATAATTTATGGTACAAATGTCGACAGTTTATAAAAGGGAGGTAAATAAGCTTTAAACGTAAACTACCTTTTTATAACATATTACTTTGAAGTTTCAAATATATGACACAATTCAATAAATTTAAATGAATACTGCTTCACATAGATTTTGCACTGACACTGATATTTTGGCCTACTATAGAACGTATTTGAATGTACATTTAACTGGCTTTTGAAAAGGGTGCTGAAAATCAGTACATCTTAATTTTGATAACATTATCATGTGAGTCATGTGATTACAGGACGTCATAACGTTAAATCTGACATACATTCTGTCTGTAAAGTCACTAAATATCGAGCTATTCAATTATACATTAGACTTTGCATATAATTTTAAGGACAACTGAAATGGACTGCGAGATATGTCAGGGTTAGGGATATGGTTTAGGGTTAGGGTTTGTAGTTTAGGGTTAGGGGTCTGCTGAACGAACTGAAGCTGCGCTAGCTTTTTTCAAAAAAGTAGATAATACGTTTTGTTTACACAAACTGTGCTCTTAATAGTCTAGAGTAGTTCGACCCTTTTGATATTATTGAAATGTTTCTTACAAAATGTACCTATAATGGCCTGTAACATACCTGCTGCTTCTAAATAAAGACATCTTAAAATTTCCAAGGGTGGTGGATTTGATGACATCAATAAGGCATTTGGGGAACTTCAAAATGTAAATGATGCGAGTTTAAAACACTTTTACGGAATTGTATAGTCTGAATGTGACCCTAGAGCTACGAGCTTCATGTTTTCCTCGGTTTTTATCATTGTTTTACATTAAGCTTAAAGTACATTCACGGCTCAGTGTTCGAAATCAGAGCATACAGAACAACATGAATATCAAATGGATTGAAATACGTTTACATTTTTAAGAAAGCATTTCACGTAAAACTGATGTGTTCTAAATCAAGCTGGGACATTGATAGGTGGACTTGTGTATTCTCAGTAGGACAGCGATAGACGGACCTGTTTTTCTCAGTAGGACTGTTATAGATAGACCTGTGTATTCTAAGTAGGACAGCGATAGATCGACCTGTGTATTCTCAGTAGGACAGTGATAGACTGACCTGTGTATTCTTAAGACAGCGATATATAGATCTGTGTATTCTCAGTAGGACAAGCACAGCGATAGATCGACCTGTGTATTCTCAGTAGGACAGTGATAGATAGACCTGTGTATTCTCAGTAGGACAGTGATAGATAGACCTGTGTATTCTCAGTAGGACAGTGATAGACTGACCTGTGTATTCTTAGGATAGCGATATATAGACCTTTGTATTCTCAGTAGGACAAGCACAGCGATAGATAAACCTGAGTATTTTCAGTAGGACTGTGATAGATGGACCTGTGTATTCCCAGTAGGACAGTGATAGTCGGACCTGTGTATTCTCAGTTGGACTGTGATAGATGGACATGTTCTGAGTAACTGTGATAATAGACATTTCAGTAGGACAGTGATAGATGGACCTGTGTATTCCCAGTAGGACAGTGATAGTCGGACCTGTGTATTCTCAGTAGGACAGTTATAGATAGACCTGTTTATTCTAAGTAGGACAGTGAAAGACTTGCATCTAGTTTTTATCATTAGCTATTGAATAGCTTATGTTGCAGAAGCTAAGTATTGATACATGATGATGTACACAGTAAAAGGATTTCAAAACTTTTAATTTGCCCAAAACACTAATGAAGTTTTAGATTTTAATTTGTGCATTTTAAACCTATAAATGAACTACATTCCCACTCTAAATATACATAATAACAGCAGAGACAATGAAATCAGAGATTACACACGTTTTTTTTCTTGTTGGTGTAGAGGGGCGGGGGGCGGAGGGCACGGGGGCGTTCATACCGAGGATATTTTGCTAAAAGCTTTGCGGTGCTTCAGTGCCGCAACAGGGTGAACTTAATTTTAAAAGGTTAACCGTTGGTTATATTATTTCCATTATATGTGTTATTATATGTATGTGTATGTATTTGTGTTATGTAGGTATATTTATAGATATAAATGAAATTTAAATAGTTGTATACTTTATTGCTGCAGTTTAGCGATGTCTTTATTTTTTAATGCATTCTTAAAACACCTGTCATTTTTTTAATGTGTGTAACTTTTCCCCTGAAATAATTATGAGCAAACAAATTGATATTTTGCTCTATGTACTAACAACATGAATGTGAGGTTATTTAACAGTGTTGAGTACAATACTGAATTCTATTGGACGAGTACACAGCAGTAATAATCCACATTTGGACGAGGCGATACACACCATAATAAATAATGACAAATGACGGGAAAAGTACCATTTACACAACGGATTTTATTGACAATTTGAAAAATTCCTATTTTACATCAAAATTATGTGTATTTACGTGATATAACAAAACTGTACAATTTTCAACTTTGAAAACAATAAACTATCGCAACACTAATTTATAAGTCAGTTTAAACATTTTATGTAAAGCATTGTAAAATGTTTGAATAGATTGTGTATATTTAACATTAATAGAAAAAGTTAACAAGAGTCCTTGATATTATTTTCTCAACAATTTTAAGAAAACAAGGTTAATATCACAGATAGGGAAAATAAAAACATTGAACTGAACACACTAACACATCTGAGTATGAGTCTGAGACTGGTCTCCAAATTAGCGGGTAAAGTTGAGTGTAAAATTAAATGTGCAGCTAGCGAAAGACGCTTGTGGCATAACGGTATTTGAAAAGTCAGATCTATATTGGCTCTTTGCTACTGGTGGTAAATTTTGTAGTTCATAATCTTCAATTTGTGCAATAACGTCATCAAATCCATCCTCAGGGTCAAAGTCATACTGGTTGCCGGGACCAGACATTGTAGAGATATGTGGTGTAGAAGACACTTTACTAATTGTTGCAGTTGTTGCTGTAAACGGCGTAGTTTGCTCCACCAATGGCTTATTTGACTGAACTAGTATTTTCGACATTTGTTTTTGTTTATTTAATGAAACGTCAGAATAACTGTTTACTGATTGAATGTTCTTGTGACCTGTTAGCTGTATGATATCAGAACTTTCTATGTTTGCTTCTCGAAGACGATTTACTGTCGTTTTCCTGCCAGAGTGATTGGTAAGTCTTGTTGCTAGCCCAGCATCTGTACACATGGTTTTCATGATCTCACCAAGAGAATGTTGACCAAGGGGAGATTTTTTGTACCAAGTGTGTTGTTTCATCTGGTTATCATTCAGAATACTAAGATAAAAGGGTGATTCAAGCATAGCTGTTGGTCTCTTGTGAGTGAACAGAATCAGTAGGTTTACGGGGCATCTGTCTGGTGTTTCTGGAGTGGCGTATATTCTAGGTATGAATGCTCTCTCTTGGCTTGGATCTTTCCTGGTTTTCGTATCTCTTTCCCGGTACTCTAAATATTGAAGCCCATCAGTGTCGGTTTGAATTATGATATCACCCCATTTCATGTCTCTATGTTCCTTACGTCCTCTCATTCCAAAGAAATTATTCCTCCACCAGACCGCATTCTGCAAACTGCGAACATTATGCGTTCCCAGCTGGCCGGTGCCCAAAGAACCTGAAATATACAAACAGCGTAACGCAGTAAGATCCAGTTCTGCTCATTAAAAGTTCATGAAATTGTGTAGTTATGATATGATTAATGATTATATATATACTGTATTTATTTTGTTGGTTTAAAGTCGCACTGACACAGATTCTATTTATAAGAAAATGGATTAAAAACACATCATCACCGAGAATGACACAGTTGTTTCCCTTTTTAAATGGAAGCCATTTGTGTATTCATATAAACAAGGGCAGAAATTGCTTTAAATATACTGTTTATATTAACTGATTGTATTATTGAAATATAACGCTTGTTTTAATATTTATCAAGAAAACACTGTATTTAAATTACCAACCTCTTCTTCTTCCTTGTCAACGATTGCGCTCTGTTCGGTTTCCTTCCTTAGCCTTCGTGATTTAGTTGTTTACGTTTTGCTGTCAAAACAACTCTACTGCCTTTAAATTCGTGTCCTTTAAGTAGACTGACATCATAGTCTTTCTCTGCGAGGTACCTATCAAAACTGTTTTGCATTGTTTTGATACTGTCAGGCTCATACTGTCTACCGTTTTGTTTCCTGATTTTGACAAAAAATGTTCTCAATATTTGATTCAGTTGTGGAGGTGGTATTTCTTCCATTTTTCGTGTTTTTCCTTTATCCGTCGATAAAATGTATTAATGTTATTTTCTGTCTTTCTTTTCGTATTTTTTGCGGCATTTTCAGCTAAAAACTCCTGTATTTCGTCATTTGTCAACATTTTTTCTAACTGGCAGACGAAACACTTTGTACAAGGGGAGTAATACCGAACGACTCGGAAGGGTAAAAAATCGTACGAATTGTCCCGTCCAATATGGAAAAATTATGGATTTTTGGGATCGAGTCCAATACGAAAAAAATATGGTTTTCTTGGATTGTAGGTTTCTGATGATGCTATTGTAGTCTTAAGAAACCGTAAAATTAATGTATATGAAATCGTACAGTACAATACTGGTTTCTATTTTATCGTCACGTGGTGTAAACAAAAGTTTTCAGTTGGGTAAAATCATGCAGGTGTGAAATAATAAGTATTATCAAACATGTGAACAATCTTGTCCATCACTACCTAAGGTCAGAATAAAACTCATGTTTATTTCTGACCTTCTCCTTAATTATTGTCAGTGAATTTGTGTTTGTATTTTAATGTTGACCACTGTTTGCTGCATGTCATTTATTATGTATTGTGTATGTCATCATGGGCTTTTTAGTCTATATGGATGCAATAACGTTTTCTTGTCTTGTCATTAATGATAAACTAAAAAGAAAATATTTTTTTTAATTGATCAGTGGTATCATGAATCTACAGCTGCAGCTGGAATGAGACATGAGTGACGTTAGAGTGCTGTCAAAGACAACACCTCATGAGGACAGTCTAGGTCCATCTTCGAATACCCATCCCCCCTCTTTACGCTAAATGCTTCATGAGTGGCAACGGAATATTTGACGGGGGTTCCGATGATGGTCTAGGTCAGGAATCGAACCCACATCCTCCAGATAAAGAAAAGAATATCATGACCACTTGACCTAACAGGCGATAAAAGTAAAGTATATAAAAGCCATTCACGTTATGTACATTTGTAACTCTTATTTTTATACAAAAGCATTGATTTATATACCAACATTTTATACCTTTGACTTCATTGAAGTTTCGGTCGGATTTTTCACATTGATCCTTTTTCCTCCAGTTATCTCTATTAAACTTACGTACAGGTTTTCTGGTTTTACGGTGTAATAGGTAACACTGACCTATTTCCTTATCGTAGAGCATAGCACAGAGTTTATTTAATTCTACAGCTTGTATTGTCAAAGTGATGGATTCAAACACAATTATTTTGCTACTTAATTTACTTATAGCATCAAACGCCAACGTAAGTTTCTCTCCAATTCCGCAAAACGAAGACAACGTTTACTCGGTTTCAGATATACGAAATGACATCGTTCACTCAGACACTGAACAATCTACAGAAGAAAATGCCGGCGAAAACCTTATCCTCAAACGATTGGATGCAAGTGAAAATCTTGTGCTGCAACTGTTAGTACGCGTGCAGTTTCTCGAATCACGCGAGAAATCCACACAACAACTACAAGATCGCGTGGAACATCTCGAGACACGCGAGAAGTCTCAACAGTTGCAAATACATAATCTTCACAGACAACTATACAAACAAAAACGTCAGTCATCGTTCCAGGACAAAGCTGTACGTAGATTATTGAAAGGAAGATATCAAAGCTACAAACAGACTTTGGACAACCAAGATTTAGACCATCAAACTGACAAACTCGAGAAAAATGTTAATAAGCCAGTGGAAACGATTGAAAGAGGTAAACAGTTTCGCGATATTTACACTAGATATTACGCATTCATTCAAAGCTTTGGATATTAAATTCTTAATTACCTTTGTAAAGTAGTCTAACAGAATGCAATAAACAATTACATTGAAACTACGCCGTATAAACTCTTAAAATCGTATAAAGTTTTGGCATATATCGCATATGAAGAGGACTAATTAATGTGTACTTTGACACAGCGTAGTTTGCACTGTAATTCAGTATAACTTTAACTGACCAGAGTTACCCGTACCTTATAAATTTTTCAGTTGGACTTGTCCAATTTTTAATTTCGACAGTGCCAAGATTGTTCAAAGGGTTTCCAAATAACAATTAACTGACTGAAACGATTATGATGAAACTGTGTTGATACATGGGGTAAAGGTCTTAAAGGCAGGAGTGTCTGTCTCTATAGCATCAGAGTAAATGGTAAGTTGAATAATGGAAGCGAAAAATGATGATGATGATGATGATGCTGATGCTGATACTGATACTGATACTGATGATGATGATTACGATGATGATTACGATGATGATAATAATGAAGATGGCGGTGATGGTGCTGATGATGGTGATGAAGAAGATGATGACGATAAATACTGCAGGATGTATTAGCAACTGTTGCAAAAGACCCTTATAAGTTTCAGGTGTACGTCAAGTTCTTTGCAGTTCGTCCCTTAACTCCAAATGTCGTAATTCTTCGGCAATCGATTAGATTTATTGCAGAATAAATTTCATTTACCATAATAAGAACGCGACGTTTTGGAATGTATAAATTAATTTTTAAAAAAAAAGATTTGGGGGGGGGGGGGGTGGTTTTTTTTTTTTTTTTTTTTTTTTTTTTTAAAAAAAATTTTTTTTTTTTTTTTTTTTTTTTTTTTTTTTATTTTTTTTTTTTTTTTTTTTTTTTTTTTTTTTTTTTTTTTTTTTTATTTTTTTTTTTGGGGGAAAATTTTTTTTTTTTAAAAAAATTTTTTTTTATTTTTTTTTTTTTTTTTTTTTTTTTTTTTTTTTTTTTTTGGGGGGTGTTTGTTTTTTATTAATTATAATTATTTTTTTTTTTTTTTTTTTTTTTTTTTTTTTTTTTTTTTTTTTTTTTTTTTTTAAAAAAAAAAAAAAAAAAAAAAAAAATAGGGGGTGTGGGGCGGCCCAAAAAAAAATATTTTAATTAATTTTTTTTTTTTTTTTTTTTATTTTAAAATTTTTATTTTTTTTTTTTTTTTTTTTTTTTTTTTTTTTTTTTTTAAAAAAAAAAAAAAAAAAAAAAAAAAATTTTTTTTTTTTTTTGGGGGGGGGGGGGGTGTTTTTTTTTTTTTTTTTCCCCCACAACAATAATTATTTTTTTTTTTTTTTTTTTTTTTTTTATAAAAGGGGGGTTTGTTACCGGGTCTATACCAACGGGAATTTAAAAAAAAAATTATACGATTACGTCAAAAAACTTTGTCTCGTTTCAGAGCGAAATATTCGCAGGATTCAGCGCGAAGCAAATGAAAGTCCAATTGCCTTTTTCGCAACAATGTCGCTCCAGCTTGAACATGCCGGTGTACATCAAATTTACGTTTTTGATCACGTCATCACTAACCAAGGAAATGGCTACAACAACCACAACGGCAACTTCGTGGCACCTGTCTCTGGTACCTACGTCTTTTCCGTTACGCTGTTTTCACCGCGTCACATCAACGCGCATGCGCAATTTACCAAAAACGGTCAAGGCGTCAGCAATTTGTTTGTAAGTGGAGTGGAAGGCGGATGGGACACAGCCAGCCAGACAGTCATTCTCCAGCTACAGAAAGGTGATGATGTGTCTATCCACAACATAGATCCTGACGCGTCATTGAATGGCGGCCATTTCAGCACCTTTGCCGGGTTTTTATTACAGGAAGACTTCTCAAGCTCAGCCATCGTCGGAAAATGATACTATTACTTGTTAGCTTCTTAATATTACAATAAAGATTCGCAATTTATTTTCACCAGATTAACTTATTACATATTCCAATTGGGTGCTTTTAATTTCCAAACGCTGTTGCTTGTGTGATGTGTACATTTTTAGATGGATACAAAATCGAGTTTTAAAGAAAATCTCCCAGGAAGTGGAAAATATGAATTCGAAATGCTGGATGCTACGATTGTCGGACAAGTGCCTATTTACTTGTTTCTCAGCTTGATTGCAAAAACATTGGAAGCTTAACGACGCACTTGCGGCTGTGCTGGTAATGATCTGTGTTGTGTTATGCTATGTCGCTGAAAGCATTCCTCGGACGTACATTCCAGATTACAATCTTTACATATGACTGGATCACTTGTGTTTAGGCAAAGGTCCAGTTTACATACTATACAATGGGTTTCGCACTGGTGATCGTCTCTGTTGTTGTTAAAGCCTGAAAGTGGTCGTCGTCTACCAAATTGAGGAAAATGGACGGACGTTCGCCTGTTCTGGACTGGTGATGAATTCATTTCCAAGTCTGGCGCTTGCCACCACCAAGCGCACTCCGAGAACTTTTCGAAGGCCTCTATATCGTTTAAACTGGCGGGTTTGTCTAATGGTATTACTGCCTTTTGACTAATGGCAATTGCTAGTTGTTGTTGTTCTTTCCGATTCTTTTTAACGCGATCTATGTAAAAGGATAAAGGTACTTTCTGGTGTTGCAATATCAGCTCCGTATTACTTTTATTGTGACTGATATTAATAATCTCATCTTATTTCGAACATCTATTCAATTTGGTCCAGCTGACTCCAATCGCCCTAGCCATACAGAGTTGATCTTCATTCTGGATAGTGACAATAGACGTTTTCAATTGTAAGGAATTGTTCTTTCCTTTAAGTTTGGTAATTCTGCGACGTGGACTGCTGCTTCCTTTCGGTAAATCAGTAAAATCAATAGAAATATCAAAACTTTCATCAACGGCTAAGTCATTGTTGCTGTTGAGTACTTTTTTGACGGTCTCCAACACGGTGTCGGCTGTAAGTTGGTCCGTGGGTTGTAGGTGAACGACAATCGGGTTGTCAAGTCCTTCGTGGTGTATATCTACACGTCCCAAATCGTTCCCTGCCAAATCGCCCCCGGCTTGGTCCAACACCTCCTCCGACATTTGATGGAGTCCATGTCTTACGTCATGAAGTCTTTTCCCTTGATATCGTTCGTTCACTTTTACTTGGTAGGTACCGTCCACTGCCGCATTTTTGGCATACGTTTTCTCAAACTTTTTTATGCCCCCGAAGGGAGGCATATTAAAATCGCACCGTCCGTCTGTCCGTCCGTCCGTCTGTCCGTCCGTCCGTCTGTGCGTCCCCACTTACAAATTCGTGTCCGGACTGTAACTCTGTCATGCATTGAAGGATTTTAAAATAACTTGGCACACATGTCTAGCATATCAAGACGACGTGTCGCGTGCAAGACCCACATCCCTACCTCAAAGGTCAAGGTCACACTTGGAGTATGAAGGTTATGGAATCCTCTATATATGCACACATTCGTGTCCGGACTGTAACTTTGTCATGCATTGAAGGATTTTAAAATAATTTGGCACAAATGTCTAGCACATCAAGACGACGTGTCGCGGCAAAGTGCCCCAAGGTCGGTCATACTTAGAGCGGAGGTAAGGATTCCTTTATATGCTATGGACACCTCACAGTGCGGATGTACGTCTGCTGAAGGTTTAAAAAATTTGGCACAAATGTCTAGCACATCAAGACGACGTGTCGCATGCAAGACCCACGTCCCTAGCTCAAAGGTCAAGGTCATACTTAGAGTTTGAAGGTAATGGATTCCTCTATATATGCATATATGCACACATTCGTGTCCGGAATGTAACTTTGTCATGCATTGAAGCATTTTAAAATAATTTGGCACAAATGTCTAGCCCATCAAGACGACGTGTCGCGTTCAAGACCCACATCCCTACCGCAAAAGTCAAGGTCACACTTAGAGTTTATAGGTAATGGAATCCTGTATATATGCATACATTTGTGTCCGGACTATAACTTTATCATGCTTTGAAGGATTTTTAAAATAACTTGGCACAAATGTCTAGCACATCAAGCGGATGTGTCGCGTGCAAGACCCAAGTCCCTACCTCAAAGGTCAAGGTCACACTTAGTGTTTAAAGTAATGGAATACTGTATGCATGGTTACTCTGTCATGCATGGACGGATTTTAAAATTACATAGCACATTTATTGAGCACATGGAGAGGACACAGACTGTGAGGCACCTCTTTCGGGGGCATTCGTCACTTGTGAGGGACAGCTCTTGTTTCTTATGGTGTACTGGAGAACTTGTTCGGGTCTATGAGATGGACCAGGTTGCGGTTGGTCCCCACTCCCTATCTGGAATAATGGGTTCCAATCCCCATCGTCTTTGCATCACTTAGTAATTTCGTCCATATCCGTGTCAAACAATAAAGCCTTTATACACTCCTCTATTTCTTCTTCTTCTCTTACATATTCTAGGGCTAACTCAAAATTATCAAACTGGTCAAACTGCTAAAGTATATTGTCCAAATGCTCATTAACAAAATCATCATCGTATTCGAGGGGTCTATCTTGAAGGCTGTCCCTAAAACTACATGTATCCCCAACCGCGGCGTCTCAGAGAACTCTCCTACCGTATATTCGTGCATATTGTCCGTATAGCAATGAATATTTCATGTAGAGGTTCTCTGTTAAAAGGTCATTAATTGCTTTTAAATATTTGGTTTAGGCTTGGATATAAAATATTCGTATAAAATATAATAATAATAATAATAATAATAATAATAATAATAATAATAATAAAATTATTTATATAAAGTATAATATAAAATAAAGGTCGTATAAAATATTGTTTTATCGTTCTAGGCAAACATCGTAAATTAATGCACTAGTGCACAAGTATCAGTCTCTTTACAGTACAGTTCATTTGTTTCTTTTTCTTGTAAGATACAACATCAGTATACATCAGCAGGGAGCTAATATCAAGTAACTAATACATATAGACTAAAAAGTGTTTTGTTTAACAAAGATATATAAAGTAAGTTCTTACATAAAGCATAAAAAAATTATTATAAAAATGAAATTATATATCGTCGAAATACCAAAAGGACATTTGTTTCACATACAGTGCAACCTCTTAGGAAACACGAAAACTAGCGATGTGTCACTTGTAAACATTCGTCGTGTACATGTATTATAATCAGCTAAGAAAAATAACTTTATGCACATACAAAACAAAACAAAAAGACATTTTAAAATCTGAATTTATATTCCTAACCTGTTCGAAAGAATTATACATGCAGTTGTGGAGAGTTGGGGAACAAAGTAAAGGCTATCATAACAAGTATTAGAGGTCATACTCATAATCAAGATGCCTGTGGCAATTTTAGTAACTTCCAAATATACTTAATCACTTAAACCTTTACATGTTAGTGAAGTGTGTTTAAAGGGTCAACTACCATACGGATATAATAAAACAAACTTTAAGGTAAAGAACGTTTATTGTACTGCTTAAACTACTTTTTGCTTGGAAATTTTACTGGTTCTTTTTTGTACGTTTCCCCATTAAAATTATACGTTTCAACGAAAGAATAAATGAAATATAATTTTGGTGTAGATTAAAAAGTTGTTCCTAAAAAGCGTTAATTATCTACAAAAACATAGAATAACACTGTACTTAAAAATGAATTTCTTAAAGTATATATATTCCATTCATCATTGGTAAAATGATAGTTTCAATTGTGTTATTCGTAATCTATCTAAGTTGTTGTACAATAAGTAAGTATATAGCGATTTATTATAGGAAAAAAATATTAACATCATGTTAGGTTCATTAATTTAAAATATATTATTTATTGCTGCAAAATATAATTTCATAGTTGTATGAAGTACCTTTTGAAGCTGTATGTTAAATAGTTTAATTTTGAATTTTTATGTAGAAAAATACTTATTTTGTTAGGGTTATATACGAAAAAGATTGTGTAACACATTTTGTTTACGTGCAGTTTTAATAATATCGCTAAGGTGTAATGTTAAGGAAATGCGTTACATGTTTCCGATAAATACAAACATCTTAAAAGTGTATATAATTAAAGTGATATTACCGTTCAAAGTGACCATCCTAATTTTAAATAAAACATTAATCAGTGTTTTATACTCCTAGAATAATGAACATTGCCATAGTAATAACCCAAAAATAACAATCTGTATAACAGTTTCATTCACATTGAATATAGAGGAAATCTGAAAAAATCTTTTTGACTATCCTAGTCAAAAATAAAAATCCACCCTTTTGGTAATGTATATCTTAATTTGTATTTGTCAATAACAGAAATAACTTGGTAAAACTTATTTCTTATATGTTTTTAAAGCATCCACTGTGTTTGAGCATCATTCTTAACTATAAACCAATGTGACCATTTTGAAGGGTAATATAACTTTAAGACTTGACGTTTATATCTATCAAATTGCCTAAGGGACTTTAATGTACGGTAGTATAAGTTTTATTTGATTTTAATAACAAATTTTTAAAACTTAAAATAAAGGTGACTACAGTCAATCTCATGTAGTGTCAATGAGTTTACAATTTGGACAGCTCCGTGGTCATTTTGTTATGGTATATAGCTTGTAATCACAGTAAGATTAAACAGACAGAGAGTCGTTGGTTGGAACCATCCATAAAATCTAGGTTAATAAAATGGCACAAACTCATAAATAGAACCTTCGGGATACAGTCTTTTATACGGAATAGTCCTGTGACGTGTAATAAAGTCATCGTTGCGCAGGCGTGCAATATCGTCGGCTTATATGTAAATCAGTTACTATGAATTATTACCAAGATGGCCGCCAGTTACTTAAAACTAGGTCAACAAAATGGCGCCGGTTTGCCTGTAAACCGGCCCCATTACTAATGGCGTCACTCGAACTCCATCTCGACTCGAAATCAGGAAAGACCGCCTTAAGGAAGTCTCGAGGCTACCTCAAGTAAGGTGAACTCTTGACTAATTATGTCTCCCCCATAATAAATGGGGGTAGACATTTAGATTTGGTCGAGTTGTCTTTCCGTCCGTCCGTCTGTCCGTCGCATATCCTGTCCGCTCGATATCTCTTAAAGCTGCTCGCTCTCAGATTTTGGTAAAAAAATATATTCATTAAACTGTATGTAAATAACGTATTTTAGAACATATAGTCATATAAAAAGGTTCCAGTATAAATTCCTGTCACGTATATCTCTAAATTTAAAAGAAATACGCTATCACATTTTTATATAAACATATACGAGGATTTCATAGTGTAGCGGTGCCGTGTGAATGACATTTTCAATCGATTTCTGCAAACTCCTACCTAGATTTTTGCTCATATTTTGATTCTAGCCTTTAGCCAAATAATTACAGTTATTAGTTCACTCTTCCTCAATTCGTATGCTAAAGTGATATAAATATTTATAGTTTACTGAAACAAAGTGCCAGGGTAAGCATTCAGGATCGATGATTGTTCGTCGTCCATCCATCGTTCATCGTCCTTCATTGTCTGTCCGTCAACATTTTGCTTCAAACATCTCCTCTGAAACCACCAAGTCGTTCAAAGAATTCCATTTCATTCAGAACTCTGCTTGTATGGCAACAAATATATGTAAGAAAAGTATCCTTTGAAACCACTAGGCATGGCGCTTAGATAGTTGGCATTTAGTATTGTTAAGCGGACCTCTACTAAAATACTGTTCAAATAATGACACACGGGTCAATATTAACCCCGCCCAGGGGTCATTTGATTTTACATAGCTTTATATAGGAAAAATATTTGGATTAATATTGGCCTTGCTAATGTGATCACTTGTTTTACTTAGACACATTTAGGAAACCATTTGAAAATCTTCTCCTTAACCTCAAGGCCCAGAGCTTTGATATTTGTGTGAAACCTTTTCTAGCGGACCTCTTCGGAGTGTTTTTAAATCTTGACTCTGGGTAAAAACTGACCAAGCCCAGAGAGTCACTGATCTTCATATATACTTTAAAACTCTTCTCCTCAGAAACCACAAGGCCTAGAGCTTACATACTTTGCATGCATCATTGTCTAGTAGACCTCTACCATGTTTGTTCAAATCATACCTCGAGTGTCAAAATTTACCCTGCCCGGGGGTCACTTGGTATAGGAAAAACTTCTAAATCACAAGGTATAGAGCTTAGTAATTTAGTATGCAGTTTTGTCTAGTGGACCTCTACACCGAATGAACATATATTACCCATTGGGTCAATATTGGCCCTGCCTTTTAGAGATATAACACTTTTAGAAATCTTCTTCAAACCTACAACGCATATAGCTTATATATTTGGAATGCAGCCCTGTCTAATAGTCGTCTAACAAGTTTAGCCAAATCATGACCCCGGGTAAAAATTAACCCCTTGTCTGTATATAGAGTTATAGGAAAACCTAACTTTAAATGAGATCCTATAAAAACCAGCGACTTACCAAGCAACCAATGACTTCCTTAGCAGCCAGTGACTTCCCCTTTAAACAAGTGTCTTCCTTATGAACCAGTAACTTCCTTTATAACCCCCTTGATTCCATTAGGAACAGATGACTTCCTTAGTAACCATTGATTCCCTTTGGAACAGATGACTATTGACGTCCTTAGTAGCAGCTTAGCCTCTCCTCCCCCCACCCCCCTAGCAACCAATGACTCTTTAAGGAAGTGCTGAGTAAATATCTAGCAACAATTGACTTCCTTAGGTAAGTGCACTGGTAATCAGGTGAGCGATCTTGATCGATTACCTTATTTGTACATACACATTTACTTACAGTATGGCGAGCAACAAATGGATAAATGGGTCGATTGTCGCGACAATTTTGATCGTGCTTTTGTTTGATGTTGATATCAAGCCTCGCTTCCATAAAGTGTTCATATCTCCAAAAAATGACACGTGAGTTAATCTTTAATTCATACATTCCCTTACAAAGAATCAGATGTCGCATTATGGAAATACTATATACATTTAAAACCTACATGTATGTATCGACTCTTAGCGTAAACACATGTATTCATTTAAGGTCCGCCTTCGTGGTCGGGCGGTTAAATATGCTTACTTTAAAATCACTGTATCCTCTCAATGACTGAGGGTCTTGGGTTCAATCCCTGTTACTGTGAAAAAGTTAGCAAATTCTTACGAAAAGTAGGGATCTAGTACATGTTCTTCCTAGGAACGAGTGACACGTAAACTAACCGCATGTAAAAAATAACCGAAATGCAATTAATTAAAACAGGTGTTGAACTCCCACAACAAGTCAACAACAACTTCGAAAAGCAATATGCGGATAATTGTCAGCCTGGATCATATATGTACATGTTCTAAACATTAACCAGTGGTTAAACTAACATTCTAATATGACTCTCGATTTTGTCTCTACATGTATATTCAAAGAGTAGAAACATTATGTTATAATAAACCATAAACAAATGATAAATGCCGTCCTACTTTTATTTGGCTTTTCTGATATCCCCCGATAAAGTTGTCAATGAAAGTCACGTGATGTAAACATATTCGTCTGCAGTGTAAACATTGTAGTAATGGCTACATCTTTGCAGTATATGCCGTTTTTGGCTCCCTTTGCACGGCTAAGCGTTCATTGGGCACATGAACAATGTAGAGTAATAAGATACACGCATGATGGGCTTGTTTACAAGTATTTTATTTAATGCCTTGAAACAGGTGAATTACCAACAAGGTTTAACCATGAAATAGGAGAATTACCAAGCAGTACATATGCTGATGTGAACGATTTTCTGCAAGAAGTTGGTGGTATGTCTGAGCAAGAATTTAATGACATATTCAACACATCCTTTGAACTAGAAAACAAAGAAATGAAAGAAAACGTTCCTTGTTATGAATTACATGAAGATACGTCAGCTGTAATAAAAGATACATATAAATCTGAATCAGATGTTCCTTTGCCAAGCAACAGATGTAAAACTACTTCTGCTGCAGATGTAAACCAACTTAAATTACAAAACACTGCAAAGAGTACAGACAAGCAAACTAAATGGGCAGTCAAACTTTTAAGAGGTACACACGGCCAAAGTAAAAATGATGTGGTTCTGGTATCCTGACCTATTGTTTCCATATTTTTAAATCAGCGTAGACTGATATTGTGAACATAGACTGTCTAGTAGCCAGAAGAGAAATGGCTAAACCCATAAAATGTTTGTACTATAACCTAAATTTTATCAACCTTAAAACTTGTGAAGAACTATAGATGTTACATTGTACTATGCACAAAAAGTAACTCCGAAGGGAGAATAATTATGAAACAACTACTGGCCTTCTTTAGTAGATCCGGCGATACCAAACGGATGCAACGTCAAAGACAGTTTGATTCCATCGCAGTTAGTAAGGCACTTTGTCCGATAAGTCCAGACAAATGCGAAACCTTACGCAACACTGTCTCTCAGTGTCTGACTGATGAAGCAATTATTCCACCCGCTTCATGTTCAAACTCGAGTCCAACATTGTTGTCAGCGTAAAGGGTAACAAGGCAATGCACATGTTCGTAGGCAACATTTCAAATTGCATAATAACAATGAATGTATAATGCCAAGTAAAGTGTTTGGAAGCTCAACAAAACACGAGTTGTGCAGTGCAGTCACATGGTGTCACCTTCTATAAGAGTATTTATAGTATCAGTTCAATATTTGTTTGTTAAAAATTTCACACAATAAGCTGTGCTATTACATGTACTGTAGATAAACATGAATGGTATTTTATTTGAGTAAATTGAAATGTTTCCGTGTTTCTTTTTATCTTACCCGTTTTATAAATTTATACGCATATAGTGTGTGTAAACGGTAACAGCCAGTAAGGTAGGTAATGCGGATTTGTTAAACATCCACGTTAAAGATACTCCGCTGCATTTCTTTCCCTTACAATGATTTGGTCATGTTAGAATCGAAATGACGGCCCTCGTGGTTCATTACCGCGGATGAGAAATATAAGACGATGAACACCTCTAAAACGAAAATTATTTCTTAAGTCGATTGTATTTTGACAGTTTGAAATACTTTATGATATATTGAATGCGTAAAGGTCAGTCTAACTAAAATCTGTGTAAAGTAAACTCAAAACAGCACACTATTTTTTTCCAACATAAGGTTGTATTTTGAGTCCAAATTTAAACGACGGTTCACTTAACAGCCTGTTGACTTTTAGAACAACTGGTTACAGGAGTAATGTTTCAAACTTTCAGCAAGGGTTGCTCTTCGCTTTATTTATTCCACATATTATTGCAGTAAAGCCGTTTTCAGTAACAGATCGGTGAACAATCAAACATACAAGTTGCACAGCGAATCAAAGACCGTAGATTCTGATTGGAAGATGAAAAAGACCGTAGATTCTGATTGGAAGATGAAAAATACCACTGATTCTAACTGGAAGATGAAAGAACTTCAGCGGCTTGGTGATCTTGTACAGCGAAGACTTACATACCTTCAGGTTATATTTCGCTTCAAAGTTTGGATGTACAAAAGTACAGTAAACTCCCTATTGAACGACTCCGGATGTAGCGAAAATCCGGATATAATAAACAAATTTTCTCTGCCCGATAGATTTTCGTTTTTTATCCTATATGAAAATGTTACACAGATATAACAAATTCCAGATATAAGGAACACAATTTAATGGTCCCAAGGAGATTTTTTATAAAAGGAGTTTACTGTAGAGCCTGTTAACACTGTTTGCATCTCATTTTGGAGGTTAGGTGAAACACGAATCCAGTTAAAACGTGCCTTACAGGGTACATTTCTCAATTCAAACAACATGTAGCTTCTATTAGTCAGCTCATCTGCGGTTGAAAAAAACAAACTTCCGGTCAAAAAAAAAAAAAAATAGTACAGCTGCGCTGAAAAAGAGCCAGTGATACTTCCAGGTTGGCGCTAAAATCCGAAACAGGACGAAAACTGTAAACAAAGTAAGAGGGTTAGTGGAATATAAAACTCTCTGTAACAAATTTACAGCTTTAATTCGAAAAGGGACTGTCACAGTATTGTTTCATCCGCTGATATTATGTAGGTTGATATTCAGGATATAAGTATTACTTTACGGGAAAACTTTTAAAAGTTGTCATGTCAGGCCATATTCCGATAGGCTGATATCTGTTTTGTATCAGATAGTATAATTCCTATACATGTTTTATTCTATTGGTTTACGTTCCTCCCCTTGGACAGAGCAAGCTATCATAAATACATTAGTTTGCTCTTGTGCATATTCATCCTAAAGTCATGATACAATGAGACTATAATCATTAGTCCTGTCTTGATACCATTCTAAGCCCAGAGTAACAGAGGTGCAAACTTGATACCATTCTAAGCCCAGAGTAACAGAGGTGCAAACTTGATACCATTCTAAGCCCAGAGTAACAAAGGTGCAAACTTGATACCATTCTAAGCCCAGAATAACAGAGGTGCAAACTTGATAGTATTCTAAGCCCAGAGTAACAGAGGTGCAAACTTGATACCATTCCAAGCCCAGAGTAACAGAGGTGCAAACTTGATACCATTCTAAGCCCAGAGTAACAGAGGTGCAAACTTGATACCATTCCAAGCCCAGAGTAACAGAGGTGCAAACTTGATACCATTCCAAGCCCAGAGTAACAGAGGTGCAAACTTGATACCATTCTAAGCCCAGAGTAACAAAGGTGCAAAATAAACCTAATACATGTCCGTATAAAAAATTATAAATTTTGGAGGTATTTGAAAATGAAAAATTGATGCCTTCTTAAAAAATAAAGTTTGAAAGGTCGTTTGATCGCAATCAGATTATAACCGTCATATCACGTTTGGAAAATGGTTAAACTTTATAAAAATCAAAGCGCTGAAAGCACATAAAGACAGGATCAATAGACATTCATTTTTATTAGCATTCAGCGATTTGTTTACGAGTAGAGGAAGTAGCCTTTGCCTCTCAGGAGGAAAAATTTCGTTATTTTTCAGTTTTAGAGGAATTGTATGAAATTAACTTTCATAAAGTGTTTATAGTTTATAGTAGCACAGAAACACTTTCATCTATGTTTTCCCTTTGTTAAACTTGCAAAGCATAAGAATAGTGCAATATTATGGAAACACATTCCTGTCGATAAGTATTCAAATTATGTCAAAATTTTCATGAACATGTCCCTGCTTTTCTTCCGTTTTTGAGAGAAAGCAATGTTTTCCGGAATGGCCCTTACAAAAGCTACAAGATTTCACTAAATTGAAAGCCTTATAAAATTACCAAATATTCTTCACTTATAGTTGTCTCGTTGGAATTTTATAATTGTTTCACCTCTAATAAACGATCCCCAAAACAAGCCATAAATACAAAATTTGTATGGTAGGGTGGGCGTGGGTTAACTTAGATATATATTTCACTGGTAGATGTAGCCGCGTTATAGTTGTAGCCGCATTACAGTTGAAAAATATCTGCCGTTGTTTTTTATTATTTATAGTCCAGGTCGACCTGAGGATTTCTTCTCATGCTCCTGGCATGCGCAGTTCGAAAGGACAGATGCAGAAGCAAGGAAGTCCGGGTACCAGACCTTAGTTCTTTTACGTATACACTCTTTGGTTCTTTTACTTGTCTGGTGTATAGCACCGATACACGCGATACTACTTCTGAGTTTCAGGCCAGTTCACGCGGAGAAAGCGTCGTTCGATTCGTCCAAGTGGGGGGGGGGGGGAATTAGTAGGCCAGAGCGTTAACCACTTGACCATCGCTCCACCCAACCTAACATTTAACCAAAGTTTCACTCAAAATCGTTCAAGGGGTTCAGGAGTTACTGAGCCTACACGAAAAACTATCTAAAACCAACCTTCAGACTGACGAGCTGACTCCTATATACCTCAAACAAACAAAATCTCAGGGACCAAAATGTTACAAAATATAATTGTGGCGGCGTACAATAAAATGAAATTGTTAGATATTTCACGGACCTATATAAACGTGGATCGAAAATCCAAAACTATTCCGACTGTCGTACATATTGAAATTAATCGAGGAAAATCGCTTAAAAGAAATCAATTTTAATCGTATTTTTCTCAATACTTATTGCTAAATGGTTTTTACTTTCTTTCTTTATGTAATTGTTGTCGAATACAAATCTGTATATTTTTTCGTAATACGAAACTTTTATCGAGTTCGATTGTTGAAATTTGTGAAGATACAAAGATTCTTTACCAACCGACGAAACAAATTGCTATTCCGATACATTTTAACGCAATGGACGCCTTATTAAAACTATTGTTGGGTACGTAAAAAGATTTGTATAACAAGAAGAATTTTTATGATAACAAAGCCGATGTTTCAAATCAAATAACGTTTTTTGTTTCCCTTCTTTATCAACAGGTGCGTGACCGAGCGCGCGCAAGGCATTTTGGGTAACTTATTTCCAGGTATCACTGATCGATTTTTGGAAGTTGACAATCCATGTGTATAAAGGTCCGTGTCAAACGCAGATGAGCAACTTTGCCCACTTGTTTAAATTTGTAAAAACATCATTATACAGTGTATAAGTTGATCTGCCCATAATTTCAGAACCCAAAGAATTGTGACACTGGAAGGAAAGTTTTATGTAAATTCATAGCTAGAGGTAAGTTTTGGTTGTTTTACAAATTTTGGACAGATAGCTATACATTATCGAAGTTCACTGTATTGGCATTTTGTGCGCCAAATTTACATTTTTTTTATATATGAACATATAATGTGTTTATTGAGAGAACCTTATAAATTCACTGAATTGGCAGAACTCGTGGTCCAATCCATTTGTAAATGTTACAACTGCATGTATTAATTGTCTTTATATTTATGTATATGTAAAACAATTTACAATAAAATATGATTAAACTTAACCTTACAAATAATGGTTTGACAGGCATCGGTCTATGCGATAATTTGATTTAACATAGAACAAAAAAAAACAACATCAGTAACTACGAACGCATTGTTTGCACGAATACCACCAGTGCATATGCTTGCATTATAATCAGTTGAAGATTATTATTTATTAGCAACACACATATTAAAATTTTCACATTTTCTTTAAGTTGGATTTGGAAGTCAAATACATGACGCGTTGTTTTGTCTTGCTGTTGCGTACGCAACTAGGCGGACACTTATTATGGAATCTTCAAGCTGGTGTTATTCAAAACGAGGCTTGGAGTCAATGTTCCTACCTCTGAGTACGAACTGCACGTCAGTCAAGAACCAAACTGTGTCTCTGAAGAACGGTAACTATCTATATGAAACTTAATACATAAGTGTTAATTCTGAATAATCTTCATGTCGAAAGAGTGACCATATGCATTGCAACGTGCACTTTGTTTCAAAGAAAATTGATATGTACAAAAATTGAGAAGTTTTGCTAGTTTAACATTTTTCAAACCAAGAACCGACATTAAAGAATTTAAAAGTATATGTTGTTGATAAGATATTCTTTATAATTACATAGATCTAGTTATAATGTGTTGATACTTACATACCTTCCACACGATGTCCGCTCTCTAAGTCGAACAGCTTTCATCTGATCTGAACCAGACTTGCTGAACATGTTTGTGGGCATAATGTTTGGGCTTAGTTCGATAACCAGCCAAGTCGTCTAAGGCACTTTTTGGATAATGGCTTGAAATATCAAAAACTAGCGTAATGTCTAAGCCATGTTCCATAACCAGCAAAATCGCGCCGGTTATTTTTGGATTGTGACCCTTGTGAATTATCGAAAAATGCCAGCTAACGTGTTATGCCTCCCTGACGTGCGAGTTTTAGTGACAGTTTGGCACTATATCTATCTTCCTATGATGCCAAATTCCTCGCGGGAACGTAGACATTTGGCGCGTTAGCAACAAAGGTATAAGAAAACCGAAATTAAACAGAAAAATTAAAAGTAAAAGAAGAAAAACTAGGTTAGGTTAAAAGAGTAAAATTTAAAAGCAGCTAGCAGTACAACTAGGGAGAGACATGATCGATTCAGCGAATGCTATAGCGTAGGGGAGTGGACGACCTTAGTGGTAGATGGTTCTAGTGGTATTTAGTTCAGGGGAAGAATGAGTAGTTATAATTGTCTGTAGTTGGTGTGACTAACTTATAATTTGAGGAATGAAAGTGGCGTGTGCTGTGAGATATGGGAACTAGGTAGCTTTCAATTGGGATAGCGTCCAGTTCATTTTTGATTTTACAGGAGATAATCTTTTATCAATACGCCAAAGATCTAGTATACGTAGGTTAATGAAATGAAGCATGTTGGTGACTGGATGTTTGGCTGAAATCGGATTTTATCCATCGAGCTGCTCTTCTTTGGACACCCTCAAGCTAGTCTATGAGGGTTTTGGTATTAGGTGACCATATCTCGGAGCCGGGGTTTAGGGTGGTACGTAGGGTTCGGTTTGACTCAGATGTTCGGTGAAACCAAATTGCCTAGCTTTCTTTGTTGACCTTTTTATGCGGTCGTCTCACAACAGATTAATTAAGATATCCACGTCAAGATATTTAGCCGAGGTAAAAGACTAAATTATGACCATGAAGATAATACTGGGTTGAAATATGATGTTTCCTTCTGATGACATGGGTTACTTGACATTTGGAGGGGTTGAATTCCATGTCACACTCAAACTTCCAGTCTCATAACCTCTTGAGGTCATTTTGGAGTGTGACCGATTAGTTTGCTGATGACAAGGCTAGATAGAGTGCAGTATCATCAGCGAAGAGACGAACTTTGGAATTGATATTATGTGAGAGGTATTTTATGTATGCTAAGAAGAGCAGGGGTCCTTGTACAGATTCCTGTGGAACACAGGCGGAGACAGAGAAGGCACCCGTGTCATTTAGGACAATAAATTGGAGTCTGTCATCTAAATATCTCTTAATCAACTTAAGTGATTGAATCTGACTTCATAATTGTTAATTTTCAGTTTTACTTTCGCGCGACTAACCTTATCGAAAGCCTTGCTGAAATCCAAGGGTATAAGATCTGACTGCTGTTTGTTATAGACTGAGGTCACGAAGTCATTTATTAACATTACAAGTTGGATCACACAGGATTCCGTGCTGCAGGTGGTAGAGGATGTTAAAGTATTTCACTACACTATATTCTCTAGTACCTTACATAGAATACATATTAGTGAGATCGGCTTATAGTTGGCGGGGATTGATCTTTCGCCTTTTTGCTCACCTGGCAGAGTGCCAGAGTGAGCTATTAGGATCGCATTCCGTCCGTCGTCCGTCGTACGTCCATTCGTCCACCATTTCCTTTAAAAGACATCTCCTCTGAAACCGCTAGGCCAATGTTGATGAAACTTTGCAGGGATTTTCTTGCATGAAGCTCTATCAACGTTGTTGAAAGAATTCCATTCCATGCAGAACTCTGGTTGCTATGGCAACAAATAGGAAAAACTTAAAAAATCTTCTTCTCTAAAACCACAAGGCCTAGAGCTTAGATATTTAGCATGTGGCATTGTCTAGTGGACTACTACCAACATTGTTCAGACTATGACCCCGGGTCAAAATTGACCCCGCCGGGGGTGGAGGGGTACACTTGGTTTTACATAGGCTTATATAGGAAAAACTTTAAAAATCTTCTTCTCTGAAACCACAAGACCTAGATATTAGATATTTGGCATGTAGAAATGCCTAGTGGACCTGTACTAAGGTCAAAATTGACCCCTTCAGGGGGTCACTTGATTTGATAGAAGCTTATACAGAAAAAAAAAACTTTTAAAATCTTCTTCTTGGAAACCACAGGGCCTAGAGATTAGATATTTAGCATGTAGCATTGCCTAGAAGACGTCTTTAAAGTTTGTTCAAATCATACAAGGGGGTCACTTGTTTTATAAAGACGTATATAGGAACACCTATTTGGTATGTAACAGTGGCTTGTGGTCTTCCACGTTCTTTGTTCAAATCATGCCTCTGGGGTCAAAATTAACCACACCCATTAGGCAAGTGGACTTCTATTCAGGTGAGCGATAAAGGACCATCATGGCCCTCTTGTTTGTAGACAGGAGCAATATTTGCCGACTTCCATTGTGTTGTCAGTGACCTTTCATCAAGAGATTCCTGGAGTTAATCCTGTAGATTTGGGAAGAGTTCTTGGAGAGCGTTTTAAGAATGATGGGCTTGATTTTATCAGGGCCGCTAGCATTATGGGGATTTAGATTAGTGTTGTCTCTGACTTGAATAAAGACTTCACATTTTTACACAGATGGTTTTATTCAGATTTGACGAATATAACAAACATTGAAGTTGTGGAGTTGCCGCGAGTATATAAAATTATAAAACGCCCGAGCTATGTACCGCCTTCAATACCACAAGACCTAGCTGCCGACCTTACTCGTGTTCACCAAAGTCCAGCAGGTTGGTGGATTGGGCAACTCTTTGTGTATCTTACCAGGAAAAACCGGACTCTGAAACAATTTGTAGAACAGAAAATACAGTCCCTACGATTTCATCATCCGATAGTTGGGTAGGTGCGATAGTTTTAACTTTCTTCCATGTTCAGTAGTGTTAAAGCTAGGATTTTAAAAAGACGGTGTGCTTTTGGGAAAAAGGCACAAAGAGTAATAAAAAGGGCATGTTCAGAAGCTTTATATTTGCATTAATTTTAATTAACATTTCTAATACTAATTTACTGACTTCTTTTCATTTCTGAACTCCTTTCAAACTTTTTTTGCCTTAATATAGGTTTATAATCATATTTAGTTTGTCAAATCCGAAAGAAATATGTTCATTACATAAAATTCAAAGGTCCTGTCAAATAGGGCACACCAGGGTGCCAGAGAAAAGGGCATGATGCACAAAAACATTAGCAGGAGACCGCACCGTGCTATTTTGTGCTAGCCGGAGCATTGTACAATAAACTCCATATATAACGACTGCGGAAACAGCGAAGGTCCGGATATAAGGCACACATTTTTGGCCCGATTTTCCCCTTATTTATTGTACAAAAAACTTCTATATGGATATAACATTTCTTGATGCTACATGTAGATTATGAAATAATACTTATATATGTACAGTAATTTCTGCAATATCACGAGCAAAGGTGACACTATAGACTCTATTTTTCGGGAGAACAGTTGTGAAGTAATGAACATGTGATGATAGAGTACTGTTTGTGAGAATAATAACGTTATTTCGAGGAAGCGTAGTCTCCGAGTAATAACGTAATTGTTCGAGCAATCAGATCTCTAACTGATTTGTATCATGGCCACTTTCCTTTACTACTTTTCTATCTATTTATAATAGATTACAGTGTTAAGCTTCGCCCCCTTGCACAAAGTAAGGTTTTATGAATTTAAATTTTGCTCTTATGTAGATACCCTCATAGCAATGATACGATAATAAATACACAGGTACTAATTATTTTGTAACCACGCGTACATCAAACGAGTTTGAAATCTATTATTTTACAGAATCCATGTTCGAAGAACAGACAAAAACCAGGAAGCCAAATATCATGAATTGCACGAGTACATGAACAACGTTGAACACTGGTTTGTCGAGTATGGAAAGTCTCACCGCGCTGTCCAACGCAAAGTTTTTCTGGCATCTGATGACCCGAAAGTACTTATTCAGGCAAGAAAACGGTAAGACTGAACGATAACTACTCTAAACGAAAGAGCCACGCGCTCCAATTATACACTGAAATTCCAATAAAAGTAATTGCGAGCACATTTTTTTACGCTTTTTTGCGTTGATCAACTTAGTGATAGAATTCAAAAAAATCTCTGTAATTTTAATGTTTTACCATCCCCAACCGCAAGGCGCGAGGAGGACATAGGAATAGATTTCGTCCGCCAGTCCGTTCCTCGTCCGTAACATTCCGACCGCGATCCAACTTTCGAGGATTTTCGTAAAACTTGAGTCAAATGTCAACCTTATCAAGACGATTTATACATCTTTAAGTTACAACGCATCGTCTCAATGTCAAGGTCTCGACATGTGGTCAAAGGTGCGAACCGTGCATTCGTGTCCATCCCATATCTCCTAAACGCTTGGAAGGATTTTCATTTAACTAGGGTTAAATATTCATCTCATCGAGACGTAGTGCAGAACCTATATCACAAATTTTGACCAAGGCCAAGGTCGCTAATTAAGGCCAAAGATTCGAACTTTACATTTCGTGCTCATTCCATATCACCTCAACGAAAGAGAGAATTTTCATTTACTTGGGTCAAATGTTTACATTATCGAGGGATGTGCAGAATCTCTGTTTAAACGGCATTAGCTAAAGGTCAAGGTCAGACTTAAAGGTCATTTGGCGCATCAAATGCGATAGGCTCGTGACTCACCGACCTTTAGATCTAAATCTGACGTCATAGCTCCACTATACTATACAACTTGTAGATTTGTTTTCTATTCATGATACAACTGCTTTCCCTTTTACATAAAACTCAATGGTTACCTCAGAATAATGACGCCGAATTTTAAACCCTGTTCCGTTCACGTCATGCTTTTTTAAAGCATTGTACACTATTGAAAAGGATAATCTGAATTATATGTGTCATTTCTATTATAAGTTTTAATCTTTTTTGGAAGAAATAATGATACATTTACATACGTTTAAAGCTGGCCGCTTTAAAAATGTAATATCAGGACAGTTTCTGAATTACAGATATAAACATTATCTGGCAATGTACATTGATTCGATGAATGCTGACTTGAAGTGGAGAAAGTGGGCATCTTTTGTTTTTTTAGCTTCTGCAGAGATATCAGCCTTGACAGCACTAAATACTAGAAGTACAGTGATAATGTAAATATCTTCAATAAACTTGACCAGATAAATAGTTGACCAAATTTTCATGAAAATGATTCACAAGCGATTTATGACACATCATAATGAACTTTTAACCCCTGATGGTGAATTCAAACTCCGGTAGATAAACATTTGACCTTTTTGTACTGAAAATCCGTTGAGGTGTTTAGGAGATTCAGCCGCATTGCCGTTGACCCATCAGTGTGACATGTTGTGCGTCGGTGTGGTTGGTAAATGGTTTCTGCCCAATTTGGCCTAACTATCATATAGACCCTTTTAGGGTTTTATGAGATATGGAGTGGTCATCAAAAAACCAATTCCTCCTGAGTGTTTCATTGACCTTGGTGCCAGTATCCCAAGCACATATCAAGCTATCCTTAACAGTCCACGACAACTTTCTTTAATGGGAGTACAGTAGCAATTTTAAAGTCAAGTCAAGTCAAAGAACCCTTATCACTCATTTCATTACAATTGAATAATGAGGTTCACAATAGTACAATTTTATGAGGCTCGTACATAATTATTGTAATACAAAACATCCACATTATATTCAATCCTAATTTTTTTACTTATACATGTATAATATAATTTCGGTTTGGAGAGTCAGGCAAAATAATACGTTTGTATTACATAAAAAAGACTTACTAACTTAAGGATACAAGAGTAAACAGAAATATCAGACCGTTGTTATCGGCAAGTCGTGAGTGGTCTTTTCAAATTATCTTCTTAAAGACAATTAAACTCTCCTTCATAAATGACCCCCAAACCGCATGAGGTCTAATCCCTTCATTGCTTTATGACCCCTTATCAGACAAGATACTGTCTGATTAGGTGTCTTTAGACTGGACATTTAGTCCAACAAACAGACCATTAATTTTATTGATAATGGGGTCATTGCTACTTTCCAGTTGTTTTTTTATAAAGAAATTACTAGTTTATTATCCAACAGTGAAAATGCTTTTAATCAGAAAAAAAAATTACTTTAATATTTTACATGTGATTCCTTAGGCATATTTAGCAATGTTTGAAGCATTCAACTCATTTTATTTGCCGAAAACAAATGTTCACTTTAGAGAATTCTGCGAAATTGAACTTTTTTCAAAATAGATGTTTCGTTCAAGAAAAATATATAATAAAATGCAATTTTCTGAAACTGCAGCTAATTAAAAGTAACGTACTCGCGTAACATACTTACATAGCAAACAAAACATAACTGAACACTTTACTCAGTTTGAAAGAGAAAATGCATACCTTTATGGTAAAACATTGACAATTTACTTAATGTAACCACCATATATTATGTTAGATATGCGTTGATGTTATTGAAAAGCATAAGTTACATTTTTATCTTCTTCTTTTTCAAATAAGAAGTTTTAACTATGGACACCATCATTTATCAACTTTTACCTACTGTAATAATAGCTATGCAGTAGGTAATTATGAAAAAACAGAAGCTAGTCTATCATTGGCTAAACATCTACTGTGAAAAGATTTAACTTAAGATAAAACTTGAATATAGCCCTCGGGTATGCC
>JAFMSR010000006.1:9572761-9595555 GCA_022818135.1 Saxidomus purpurata
TCTTCCAGTTTGGGCTTACAAAATAAGGAAATATTCTTTCTATTGTCTAGTTTGGGCTCTGGGCAACCAAAAAATGTTAACTTGACTTGTTCGTGGAAAAGTGAGAGAAAAAACCAGAAATACTACTTTCAGCAGTTCAGTTTTGTTTACATACTTTTACATGTACTGTGATTTTTTTTTTAGAAAATCTGCCATGATGATCTAGTTTTGTCTTATAATATCTTTTCTCATTTGTTTTTTCTTTCGAAACCCTTCTTTAACAAACCTCATCATCAGCAACAACCATTGTCCAATACAAGGCAATCTAAAAGACAGCTACATTGTATATATCCCCTGCCGCAAGTAAAATCACTGAAGGAATTAATGTTACTGAGTGTAGTTTTCTCTAGGAGGTGAACAGCGTAGATATTTAAAATGCAAATAAAGTTACTGATCTGTTCAAGTGGTCAAAGAAAAGGCCTCTGTACAGTACATTGTACTTAGGGATGTGTAGGTTTGTGAGCGGACAGAATCAAATCTTTGACCTTAACTTGTGACCTTGACCTTGAGTAAGCATTGCAAGATCATCGGTTCCGCACATAAACTTGGTAAGGTTAACATTTGAAAACAGTTTCAACAAAATCCTTCAAAGAGTTAAGGAGATATGAAGCAGACATGAAATTCAAGACTCAAACCTTTGACCTTACGTTGTGACCTAGAAATTGACCCAACATGATCAGATCACAGGTTCTCATCATCTTAAAATGGTGAACATTTGACCTGAGTTTCATTAAAACCTTTCAAGGGTTTAAGGAAATATGGAGCAGACAAGTTTCAAGACTCAAACCTTTTACCTTAATTTATGACCTTGACCCAACATAATCGGCTCATGGGTTCTGCAATGATCTTTCTGATGAGGTGAGCATTTAACCCGAGTTTTATCAAAATCTTTCAATACCGTAGGTTAATTAAATATTGAGAGGACTCAAACTTTTGGCCATAAGTTGTGACCTTGACCTAGAGCCAGTGTGACAGGCTTATGGATTCTGCACATCGTCTTGATGAGGTGAACATCTCACACGAGTTTCATCAAAATCATTCAAGGGGTTAAGGAGATATGGAGCAGACATGATGAATTTCAAGACTCACTTTTGACCTTATATTTTCAAGTTGTGACCTTGACCTTGAGCCAGTGTGACCAGCTCATGGATTCTGCACATTGTATTTAAAGATGATAGTAGAGATATTTTGATTCAAGAGGTATTTTATTCCAAATATCAAGTGGTGACTTAAGGAGATGGGATGGAGTCTGACAAGTATTTTTTGAAAATGTTATAACTGGTCAGACCTTCGTACTACGTGTTGGCATTTAAAATAAGTAAACCTGTATGGTAGGCACATCTATTTTTAACGAATTTTAACCATTTAAGTTTATTAAACATATCTGAAGAACTAGTTTTTAATGGTTTATTTAATATAATCTGGCAGCCCTTTTGGAATTTATTTATTTTATTTAGATCTGATTTTGGGCTCATTGTATGCCCCAGACAGTACAACAGTAGTCGAAACATGGTACCAAATAGCATTATAAAAGTATTTTCATTTCATCTGACAAGTAATAGAAATACGTTTTAACAGAGCTATTTTGGGTTTAATTTATTACACACTTGAGATATTTGGAATGTCCATGAAAGTGTGTTGTCAATTAATACACCTAGTAATTTATACACCTCAACGTTTTCAATGGGCGACATTTTTTTTTTTTTAAAGGTAATTCCCGAGTATGTTTTAGCTTATATTTTGTAGTCATCAACATGCATTTAGATTTGCACGGGTGCAGTGACATATTATTTAATTTACACCAGCTATCGACTTCGTTCAAGTTGTCATGGAGCAGACATGATGAATTTCAAGACTCACTTTTGACCTTACATTTTCAAGTTGTGACCTTGACCTTGAGCCAATGTGACCAGCTCATGGATTCTGCACATTGTCTTGATGAGGTGAATATTTGACATGAGTTTCACCAGATTCCATCAAGTGATTAAGGAGATATGGAGCTGACAGGAAATGTTTGACTCAAACCTTTGACCTTAAGCTAGCCTGAATGGCTCATGTGTAGAGGTGCAACGATTTGATGCGATACATCAGAATTTGACTATCGCGCCCACAATCCCATGTGCGATTCAGACCCGGACATTTTCAATTCCTTTTTTTAGTTCCAGTTCACCCAACCATAATTTAGTACCGGAGTCACGGCCTTTAGCCACGCTTGATAGTCATGCAGTAGTAACTTCCCCTGTTGCTTATAATTGTACCAGTGAAATAAAATGAGTTCTGCCGTGTTTCTGGAGGACCCCCCCCCCCAAAGGAATATGTCTTAATTGTGGAAACATTACCCCTTCAGGGCTGAAAATGCTGAAACTGTTGTGACATTTTCATGTAAAAAATCTAATCGAAAAAATCAAAATTGGCAAAAAATAATCAAAATCCAATTATTAAATTGATTGTCAGCTGAGTTGTTGCAGCCCTACTTATGTGTTCTGCATATCTTGAAGAGGTTATCATTTGACAGGAGTTTAGTCAAAATCCTTCAGGGGGTTAACAGTCAGTGGTATAACTTGTTTGAGTTATTTTGAAAATAACTTCAGTAAGTGATATTTGAAACATTTGTTCATAAAATTACTTCCCTTTGCTAAAAGAATTAACTTCCTTAAAAGTTGAGGTGACCAAAATAATGGGAATTTCAAAAATTAAGTTATACAAGTTACTATTCAACATTTCAGTTTTTCTTGAATTTCTTCATTACTAGCAGATTACCTCTGCGAATACCTTTAGAAAAGAGAAAGAAATGCAGGTTCTTTCTTTATATAATTATATTGCTGACAGTAATGACTTTTCAATTAGACATAATCGATTAATTGCCAAAATTGTCTTAAGAGATGACCTGAAGAACGTTCTACTTCAAAGCCCTTGCATAAGGATTTGTAGTGGCGTAACAGTTTTTATTTCATGATCTTGAAGTTCAATGATCAAAGGAATAGAAAATAATTGTATAACTCCCCAGAAAATTTGTATTCTTGTAGAAATATGAGTTTTTAGGACTGAAAAATAACTTAAAGAAGTTATTTTAGTGAGTGCTGAGTAAAAGATAAATAAAACTTGTAGAAGTTATTCAAAATAACTTAAACAAGTTACACCTCTGACAGCCTGAGACATTGATCGTGGTGTTTAAGCAGTGGTCGGCCATGGTGTCTCTATTTCTTATGTTATTTTCTTTCGGTTCTGAAATCTTACCTTAGATATCTATTGATAAAATTTTAATCTGGTTTTCAAATTTATGTTTCATTTTATCTTCATAATCTTATTAATGAAACAAATTAAATGCACTTGTTGAATGCTAACAGCAGTTACATATTAGACATGCACACATCAAAACTTTCAACAGTCCATCTCAGATAACACACTCAAAATCAGCACTTTTTCACATAATCTGCTCAATAATCGATGTCAAACAGTTTTTATTGGATATGCAACAATCTCAACAGTCAACACTTTACGACAGGCAGTACTTTTTACACCTGCAAAGAGTAATAAATGGCAAGTTGAAAAAACACTTAGCAAACAGATAAATTCTTAAAATGGGACAAATATTCTGATTAAGATAATAAATCAGCCAATACTGGGTGTCATTATAGGATTTATACAGTTACATAGAAAAAGAATCTAGGAGTAAAATTAGCATTCAAGAAAAACTATTTATGCCTGAACACATGAGCGGTGATGCATTTTGCATTCTTTCGAGACTTTTGCATATTTAATTTGTTGAGTCAGTATTCTCGGCTTTGCCGTGACGTCATACTGACCAGTTAACCAATCGGATTATTAGGTCGTGTTCGTTTCTTCATTATGTAAAAGGTGAAAACTCGGACTTTACCGTTGACTCGTAAGCAAGTTTAAATTTATTTTAAACAAAACAAAAAGCTTTTGACAACATAGAATTATTATAAAAACAATCTGATAGTTTCAAGGTGATGGAAGATCGTCGTCTTCTTTCCTTTCTAATCTTGGTTATTATATTATTCAAAGTTAAAGATGCATAGAGACCAGCGATGACAGCCGAGGAATCACCTATCCCGAATGTAAATATTTTTTCAGTACCCGGATGTGCGAAGCCGAGAATCGGGACTGTATGCCTTATAAAATTATGATTTCACGATGGCCCGCAGTCAAATATTCACATCAACACGATCAATCTTTGAATAAAATATTCGCAAGGGTCTTCTTGTGTGTTGGTTTACAGTGTTGCACTTGCATGAAGATATTGCCATAAATACAAAATATAATATCCAATAATAGTGTTCCATAATTGAGTAAACTAGGAACATGACAGAAATCTATGACCTCTAGAATACGAGTCCAACACACTTGTGCTGTACAACAGTACTGTAACAGTATCTTTATTGCATGTCTTTCAACAAACGATCAAGTTTCATTTATTTACACAGATTTGTAAGTCTTAATCGGTTTCAGTGAACTTTGATGCTTGGGAAGTTGTGTACTTGACACTTCTTGACACGAGGCGTTTTATACGGGCAATTTTCCAAAAATGCATTAGTTACAAGTATAATTCATGAGAAATAAATAGACACAAAAGTTGTCTTTTTCTATATTTGAAGGCATATTTGAACAAATCCAAATCATTACCAGGAAAACATGCAAATACATTCACTTAATTTTCTCATCTCCTCCTACATATTTACATCGCAATACGCATGCGTGACAGATGTAACGGCTAAAAGCCGTACTATCGGACATCGGAATCAACACATAATGGCCACAATCAACAAGTTGATTATTTTGCAATCTAAGGGTATTTATGTAAGACGAAAATATGAAAAAGAAAGTGTGAACAAGTATTTACAATGACGGTTAAAGACAGAGTATTTACGAGTTAGATAAAGAGTTGTGTCACCTAAGACTCTGGACAATTATTGTTTATAGAGTGATACTGCTGACGCGATATCCGAAGCACGCCTTGAATAAGGATGGTGGACCATAAGCACATCTAACAAACAAATCGACATCCGAGGCGACAGTCTATTCCTATATCGTATCGTTGTCGAAAAGAAAGACCCCTCCTGTTGTCAAGTTTGCGTTATAGAAACAATAAAATAGTGCTCTCCGTTTGCTTTGGATGGTTTAACAAATAGTGTTACAAACAGAACTGAGCGAGAAGTATAGACAGTGATGAGTAGACTACAACTTAAGTGAACTGTCAAAATGACAACTCTTTTATCAGTTTTTAACAGTGTGAAGTGTACATATATATTCATTGTGGAGGAACTGTATATATAATGGTATAGTGAAGTATATACTATAACTATAGACTAAGAGGAACCGGAAGTCCACAGTACGAATTCCAATTATGGATATAAACAGGGGAAAAAAACCATAGAGTTTATACAGATGCACTATGTATTAGGACTATATGAACTATATGAACAAGTCTATCTGGCCGTTTTTGATACTAGAGTATGTTCGATTTTGTATTGAAAAATCAAGCTGGCTTCTTTCCTGCGACTTTCTAGTGATTTGATGTATTAACTAATTTCCTGATGAATATACCAGTAGGCACAACTATACAGTGGCATATGCCTAGGTGTCGGTTTGTTTTGATCGGATTTTAACTAAAATATTACTACTGCACTGCCAATTACTACTTCAATATCCGATGCTACACTGTTGCGGCCCCCCAACCCCACCCCCCCCCACCCCCCCCTTAAAGGAAAAAAAAACCCATAGTACAATCGAGGCTTATGAACTATATGGACAAGTCTCTGGGCGTTTCTGGTTCTCTCTTTCCCTCTTTTTCTTTTCCTGTTTACAGTAGGGCGCTTACGGTCCTAGGGTCGGTTGTTTTGATCGGATTAACAAAAAGTACTACTGCTACTGCTACTACTGCTTCTAATACCGATGCTACTACTGTTGCTACTACTGCTGCTAGTACTGCTGCTGCTACTACTGCTATTACTACTACTTCTACTACCGCTACTACTTCTGCTACTACTACTGTTACTACTACTGCTATTACTGCTACTACTATTGCTACTACTGTTGCTACTACTACTGCTACCACTTTTGCTACTACTGCTGCTACTACTGCTACTACCGATACTACTTCTGCTACTACTATACTGCTACTGCTACTGCTACTACTGCTGCTACCACTGCAGCTACTACTGCTACTGTTACTACTGCTACTACCGATACTACTTCTGCTACTACTATACTGCTACTACTACTGCTACTACTACTGCTGCTACTACTGTTGCTTTTACTGCAATAACTACTGCTGCTACTGCTACTGCTGCTACTACTACTGTTGTTACTACTACTGCTGCTTCAACTACTGCTACTTCTACTGCTACTGCTGCTGAACTACTACTACCGAACTAAGTGAAGATCTGCGTAAGTGGTACTGTATTTAGTTTTAAAGCTGCTCGCTCTCAGTTACCGTTGAAAAACATTTTTTTTTTAAATTGACATAATTATACATAAATATAAAACTAAAGGCTAGAATAAAATTATAAGAAAAACTTGGTAGGAATCTACAGAAATCGATTGAATATATCGGTTACACGGCACCGCTACACTATAGGTTTATATCGTTTGCAACGCTTTTGAATTTGGTAGCGTATTTTTTTTAATTTAGAGATATACGTGACATGAATTTATACTGGAGCCTTTTTATATGAATATATGTTCTAAATTACGTTATTTACATACAGTTTGAAGAACTTTATTTTTTCACAAAAATCTGAGAGCGAGCAGTTTTAAGCTTTTAGGCTTCCAATCCCAGGCATCCTCCTGCCACAATAAATGTATTACTCAAACTACTAGCCATGTTTAAAGTTAAATCAAAACTCTTTTCAAGCTCGTTTAAACTTCTCGCATTTGAGGTTTAGGTTTAAATATACACAAATATAAAGGTCATTGTGACCTTTGTCTTTATGCCCATAATATTTCACTGATTGTTTGAAGTTCCGGTTCTTATTATCAGTTATCAGCACTCCTCCACCTTAAGATAGCCTATCTTTTCTAATATATAGAGGATAATTGTGTTTCGGTGTAACAACACGTTATAACTTCATCGAGTGAGCACCAAAAAAGATATTTTCACGAGTCGCACAGCCATGACTGAAAATAACTACTTTTAGTGTTCACTGGTGAAATTAACGTGATATTACATCGAAATCATTCGTAACGCTCGGAAACCATTTTCTATGTCAATCCACTGTGTTCCTTTAATTGTTCGTTTTGTCCTCGTGTGTTTGCTTTGTATGCTAGTGTGTGTTGGTAGTGTATATGTGTGTGTGTACATGATTGTTTTCGTGTGTGTGTGCGTGCGTGTGTGTTGTTGTGGTGGTGTGCGCTTCTGGGTGCTGTGGGATTCGTTTTGGGAGGCTGCGTTTTTGGTACGTGGCATTCCCTGTTTGATATTATTTTTGTTGTTTTGAAGATTTTGATACTTTCACTGCTTTGAAACAGCAAAAATATCAATTCTATTTCACTGATATATTTCAGTATTTCACTGAAAAACCTAGAATAAATAGAAATACCTGACTATCGGTTACAAAAGAATAAAATACAGTCTCTATACCTACCACTATGTCGAGATCGGTACTTTGTCTCCCGATACTGTTTTGTTTTGAGTAACTGAAACTTCACATTCTTAAATGTTTAGTGGTTTCCTGTTGAATATTGCTCTTTGCTCTGTCAGGTGTTCATGCATACTCCAGTTTAAAGTGATATTACGCTTCAAAGTGACCGTCAAACTTTTCAATAAAACATTAATCAGTGATTTATACTCCTAGAATAATAAACATTGCCATAGTTATAACCCAAATATAACAATCTGTATAATAGTTTCATATACATTGAATATAGAGGGAATCTGTTAAAATCTTTTTTGACTATCCTAGTCAAAAATAAAAAATCCACCCTTTCGGTCTTGTATATCTTAATTTGTATTTTTGTAACCTGGTAAAACTTATTTCTTATATGTTTTAAAGCATCAACTGTGTTTTGAGCATCATTCTAAACTATAAACCAATACGACAATTTCGAAGGGTAATATAATTTTTGTTTGGTAGATGACTCTCTACGTGGCATTCCCTGTTTGATATTATTTTTGTATCTCTAGAAGAGTATCCAAAAGCATAGAAATAATAGTAAACACCAAGAGAAACTTTTTCCCTTCTGGATTCTGAATTTAATTTCAGTGCGTATAAATAGAACACATACATGTATCAATTAGAAAATAAGTTTTAATTACATCACAAGCAAACACTAATAAAATATGCATCGTCGCTGTGTATCATTATATTTTGCACTGGTTATCCCACAATCACGTCCGATCTAAAATATATAATATAAACTTCATTGAACAATAAACACAAATGACGACCTATTACTTTGCACAAATACCATGCTACAAATATTCTTGAGCATATCATTAAATATTTTGATTGATAAACATACATTCATAAAGAAACAGACTGTTGTTAAATGCAGGAATGTTCAATTTTCTCAAAACATATAGAAATTGTTTCTTTTCAATCTTTGTTTTGAAAGAAACACTACATCTTTAGACCTGTGCATCTAACTTAAACTCATTGATTTTATTTCACATCGATTGTAGAACAAGTTCTTGATTCAAATATTAACTAATCTCGATGACTGCTTTGTGGAGTTCTGACCGGTACTTTCGCCGAAAGAAAAGAATGTGGAATTCGCGTTCAAAACAGACCTCCGGGTTAGGAGTCTGGAGCTCTACACCTACCAACATAAGCATTTGATCCTTGCATGGTACTTTTAAACTTTCGTGACGTACCCGGTATCTAAATGCAAATTTGAACGCCTCCTTTGACCTTACTTAATACACGTATATCCTTAACATGAATAATATTAAAGGAATAAAAACGTTTGTCGTAGGAACAAAACGAACAAATTTAACTCATTTATCAAATGAATTATCGACCATGGAGAAACATACTCATCTGCTTTTTCACAGATATAATGCCAAAAGTCATGGCATGCAACGTCATGCCACTGTCCAGTTTGCGGTACCATAACAACACAGTTTTCAGCATTTCCTCCGTTATTTGGTTGACCTGGTGCCCAGTTGGCAAACTTGTCAGCTTCCAGAGGCTTGTGACTGCCATACCAAAGCCAGATATTCTCTTCCTGCACATCAGTTAGTCCAATCAGGAAGTGACCTGCTATTTAAAAGACAGCGGGATAAGTTCTATGTTAACAACCAATGTCATCTCACGCACTTTGAAAGCATTTTCCGAAATAGCGTTCTCCTTCTAAGTCATCACAATGTCTCAATGCTTAACTTGAGATATTGTCTAATATTAAACAATTACACCACAAAAGGGTAATTATGTTCAAGTAAACTTGATTGAAAAAAAATCAATTGAGGTATGTCTAAAGAAAAGACAATACAATGTAATTCCTTTGGTTTGATATTAATGTTAGTGTGTGCATTTAAATGAGCCATGTACCCGTAACCAATACATATACTATATAGTAGTTACCGTTCAGTGCTTTTAATTTAGCAGTTAGGTAATTGTTCTCCTCTGATGCCTATATTTCTACGAGGTCGCCACCCATATGTTGACAAAGTAACTGAATGGGAAATCAGTCATGTGAATAACAGTCTACCTACTAAACATGCAAAAGCTATCTGAGTTTGTGAGAACAAATGTCATAGGGGGAAAATGAGAGAACTGAGTGACTGATAATAAAAAGCATTACTGAAGGTAAGAACATCAAATCTTATACTATTTTCAATTTTAATGCCATACGTTCTAACGGCGATAAGGTTTTTAAATGTACGTAACCTATGAAAATAACTCTAAAAATTTAATATCGAACGACACTCCAATTGTTTTCTGAAACAAAACCAAATTAACAACTAAAAGCTGCTCGTTCACAATTTTTCTCTCTTTTCTCCAGAATGATAGAACAAAACATAATACGTAACAATAATGGCTAGAATCAACACAACAAATAAAAATCAAAATTGTTGAACTTGGTTTCACATCGCCGCTAGACTTTATGTTAAAATTGTAAATTTTAAAGCGTTTGTAACGCCTTACTATCAGGTAGCGTATCATTTCAAAAACACTGGAACACTTTACAGAAATTTGTACTGGAACTTTTTTATTTGATGATTTGTTCTAAAATATGGAAATTTCTAGCAGTTCACCGAATTCGGAGAGCGAACAGCTTTTAACTCCGTGTTTAATTTGGTAGTGAACATAATATGAATCTATCTGCTATAATCTTCTATCAAAATGATAAACTTTTTTAAAACAGATTGTGTACGTACACTAGCAAGGGGCATCGCTTCGGTGTCATGACTGAATTGGTAGCAAGATTGTCCATGATGTAGCCAGCCGTCTGGACAGCTGCTTACTAATAGAGTTTTGTTACTTACTCGGACTCGGACTGCAGACTGCTGACTAGTGAGTAAAGTAAGGGGTTTTCTCAAAAGTGAAATATTCTTAAATACATCTGCAGTTGCGGCACACAAATTTATTGTTTGTGTGGTATGCAGGAAACAACAATTTCAACTGACAGAAGTGTATTAAACTGTATCAGTTTATATTACTCATCATCTGAGCTACGTCTCTTGTCCAGTTCTCTCAGTAGCATGGGTACTTTTCCTGAAAAAATCTTTTATAGGCAAACTGAGTGTAGCTAAAGGTCTCTTTGCTGCTCGTCGTCTGGCTTTAGCCTGGCTCCGCACTTTAAAAATGTACAAAAATGAAAATCCAATATTTTCTTAGATGTAGTAAAGAGTATGACACAAAGAAATAGAAAATCACAGGTGTAAATGTTATACAGTAGGGTTCATTGTATGTATTCATATTTTCTGTTTCGTAAACACGCATAATCTGATTTTGCTTCTATGTGTTTTTTATAAAAAGTAAACCTGTAAAGATTTTGTTTTTCAACAATGCTGAGAGGCAAGACTTATGAGGCAAAGGTGGTGTTTCAGACGTGTAGGGTCGCACAAGACCTGGTGCATGGGACAATTACATTGGCTCATGGTAACAATACTCCATGTACTCTTTTAAACAAAATTTGATACACGAAACTGTCGATATCGTGCGATTCAAATTACAAATAGCGAGTTAAAGGGGGAAATGTTGAATTATTCATTTCATTGTGTCATATACTTAAGCATGCACCCGAGGAATTCTGGTCATCTATACATACTGACCTCCAAATTCAGAAAAGATATTGGTCCAGCGGAACTGCTCGACTTATCTCTAAGGGATAAGTTCGCTAACAGGAATCCTGTGATGATTAGCTTTACAGCTGTACAAATAACCCGGAAGTGGGGAAGATAGTTTATGGATGTATTCAGAATCGTTCCTCGACTCAGCCTCGACTACGGAATGGACCGTTAGGCATATGTAATTGGCCTGTGAATACTTAAAGTAATATATCAGCCAAATATAAGTAATTTAATAATTAGTTGACCAATTAACAGCAAGTTACGGAGCCTTTCTTGGTGGAAATCGGGTTAAGAAAGGTTTATGAATATAGCCATAAGACTTTGTAGTTCATTAACATATATGTACACTTATATAGAGTGAGTGTTTCACATGCAATTCCAGAGCTTAAGTCATAAAGTTCAATACGTTTTGCTTGGCGGCACCCAAGACCGATGCATATGTTCTAGGCTTGTTTGTAAACGAAAGGAAAATGAATTCAATTGTTGACATAAAAAGTGATTTATTTAGGTATTTTTGTCAAAGTTCATTTAATGACCCTTTAACTACAATACGGTTTTAATTACAAGATGACAAACACGCTTGAAAAAACCCCTGAGAATATTCACTAGTCAGCAGTCCGAAGTCCACGTCCGTGTCAGTTACAAAACTCTAATAAAATTAACATTGTACCAACCATAAAGTTTATATCACAAAAGACATTTAAATATAATCAACCTAATTTCTGCTTTTAAAAGAATGAAAGGCAACAGTAAAAAGGATGATGTTAATCAATGTATATAAATCAGTGAAAGATGAATTATTTTTGTGGTATACCATTATTGTGTAAAAGCTGTCTTTAGGTTTGAGAAATAACTATGACAAAAATTAAATACTTCTTTTCGAAAACTCCAGAAACACGCGTGTTCAATGATGTTCTTGCTGCATGTAAATTTTAATTCATTACAGTGAAAATGTGGTCCTGCAAGAAACGTACATGTAAAAACAAATCTTTAAAAAAAACATTCTGGTTTTCATATCACACAAGAGCTATACTTTCATGTTCATATGTAAGTTAAACCAAACAGTTATCACTAACCGAAATAAAAATCACTTACGTGTAGTAGATGTTGACGCGAACAGATAGAAAATAAGTTTCACTGTCATAGTCATAGGGTCCTTATCTACTAATTGTTGTCTTATTTTAAACCGATGAAAGTATTAGATAAAACTGAAAATTCATATTGATAAGAATTTTACCACATGCATTTAAAGGAAGATGATTTGTTTCATAAAATAAAGAAAAAAACTTAAAATCCAAAACCTTCCTTGGTGAAAATTGAGGATAAATTAGTTAGCCAAATGAAATTAGGCGCTATTGACGTAAAACATTTAAATACGCACACTTTACAGACGTAATAAAGTTACGAGTACTAAGTAGTAGGTAATAAGGAAAGTACACAAACGCATGTCAAGTAGAAATATTATATCTTTGTTATGTGTTTGTGGCTGGAATAGGGTTATCGGTCACCGTTGGACAGATATTCCGATCCCAGCCATGCACATTTCCGATCCCAACAATGCACACATGACCGATATTTTGTTTTGCATATCGCATCGGTAAAAAAAATCAAAATATTGCAACAATTTTCGACACTATTTTTTTTTATAGAAGCGGATTAATCTCAGTATTCAGTCATTAACTTTTATATGACGTAATGACTCGGCATGGGAGAAATCAGCAAAAATGCCTGTCCGATATGCAAGAATATGTTTCATTTCTGGCATATCAAAGGTGTATTGATATTTGCTGTCACACTACCGCACAGATGTGCAATAAATTAATAAAGTGAAACACATAAAGAACGTTTCATTTTTACTATTTATCTCGTAAGTTATTATTAGTAAATAATTTGGTTCATGACAATATATTTGTAATGCACCATCCAATAACTTCTGCAATTGCCTTCTTTATTAATATCAAATATTCAAAAACAAAGACATTCTACTTTTAAAGTAAGTAAGAAAGAAAACACCTAGACCAAACTGGTTAGTCGTCGCCACATTTCAAAGATGCTTTTCATGATTAATTTATTTTCTCTGCAGAAAACAAGCTTATTAATTCATAAAAGACGAAAATATCACAGTGTTGTCGACTTCAAAGGGATTGAAGCATTAATAGATATGTCTTCATGTTATGGTGCATAGAACATGATTTTATCGTAAGTATGCATTTTCGCATTTCATTCAAGTCGTATGAAAATGTTCACATTTAAATTTTTTGTTTCATAGTTTTGGTCAACACATAAATACAACCAAGCATAATGATATTCTCGTTGTTAACACGAAAAATGAAAAAAACACGTAATGAAAAAAAAGTCGATATTGAAGTTTAGAAATTTAACATAAATTAGCCACATTTCCCCTTTTAGCTGGAAGGCTGGCGGGTCTTTGGTTAGCAGGTAAGTAATAATTTGTCTAACTCCAGGGGTAATCTACTTTTTCAGTATGGTCTGTTTTGTTCTGCAATGACACCGAGAAGAAACTGCAAGTGAAACATAGGTATCTATATTCGAATATCTTTATTCAGTTTATAGATAAATTATAAGCCATTAAAGGGGAACAGGGGAATGAATATTAAATATGTTTTTAATTTTGTTAACTGTGACTGTGTTCGATTGTCACATATTGTGGATGTTAACTCTTATACTACAGCAATGCATAATCCGTGGTTTCAACTTTTATGGAGTGGGGTGCACAGTAGAGTACTAGAATGTGGGAATGATTATTGCAGTGTAAGACCAAACCTTATGCTGCTGAAAGTGAATGACATCAGCATGGTTTACGACCATAAGTGGTGTCTCGTACGACTCCACTCATAAATGACAACAAGAAAACTGTGATACAAAAGTATCACAGCGGGCCTTAGAACAGTGTCTTAACTTGATAAGTTTTTGCCAAAAAAACAAAAATAATATCAAACAGGGAAAGCCACGTACCAAAAACGCAGCCTCCCCAAAACGAGCCCCACAGCACCCAGAAGTGCACACCACCAACACACACACACACACACAACACACACATACACACAATCATGTACACACACACACGTACACTACCAACACACACTAGCATACAAAGTCCTAATTCATGTTTTTCTCCTTTTTTTGTAACATGAGCTTCCTACTTTTTTGTAACATGTGCAAAAATGTTCCATATATTACAACTTTTATCTTAAAGAAACTATATATTTTAAAAAAGCAATGACTATAATTAATGATACCAACACTCAAATTCCTTGTTAAAAAAGAAAATGTAACAGATGAGACAAGTCAAATGTTGATGCCTGTCATCAAGACGAAGCAACTTCAGTAAACATCAAAAAGTGGTGTAATGGTTAGTAAATGAATGTTAAGGCAATGTATGCAACCATTCACGCTACACTCAGCAATCGAGTGAATATATTGTAAGCTATTGATTACTATTATTTGTTTTATAAGCTGGACATTGAAGAGTGGTGTTAACCCATACTATATCTTACTTTCGCAGGCGAATTTCATTTCATTTTATAATATGTGTGCAAAGAACTATCCACTACTTTACTTACATTCCCGTTTTACCGAAGCAGGCGTACAATAGAAACTGTTCACTACTTTCTAAACGTGTTCAAAGAACTCTTCACTACTTCACTTACATAAACATTTTCCAAAGCCGTCCTAAATATAGCGGGCCGCAACAACCACCCCAATGCATCTCCTTAAATATTCAACAATCAGTCTATTGTTCATTTGATTTCTTCAACACTCACAGTGGGCAGAACGTAACAGTAATTCAATAGGACTACCGAATATACCGTCTACACCAACGTCACAAAGTAAGGCCATTGTTACAAAAAATACACGATAGGACAGGTAGGTACAAAGCTTATCTTCAAATGTACGCCTCACCTCACTTAGTGTTTATAGGTTCTGATGTTTAAAGCCCTCTCATCAATTTGTACGACTACACAAGACTTGTCCAATAACGCTTTTTATAGTCCTTAGATGTCGGCGATATTTTACGACGTTGTTATTGCCTATTTAAACTTACCAACGGCGTGTTGAATAATTCAGCCATTGCTTGTTGCGACAACTTACACCGTCACGCAACTGCATTGTTAAACATACCGGTTGCAAGTATATCTGGAAGCTGACTTGGACACTATTCGGGCAGAAATAAAGCGATTGTTTCCAATATAATTAAAGTCATGAAGACTCAACTTGCGAATTAATGCATGTGCAAGTTATCGGTGAACTAGATCTAATTTATTTTGAAGAGTAACATTGATACTTTTATGCGTTGATATATGTGGAGACATTTATTAAGCGAGGAAAATATCTGAATTTGGAAAGTGAAGATAAACCCGTGGTTCCTCTTTAATATGTTTTATTTCTATAGATCAAGAAAACAGACATCCGTCACAATCACATACATGTCAATTTATCCGACGATCTCTGTTCCACTGAAATCAGATAATCAAGATTAACTTAGGGACTCAGGAAATATAGAACAATATTTTTGAACTGTTAAAAAAGTCTGAACTTATTAACATTACTATCAATGATATTCTAACGTCTTCGCACAAATAACATGCATACTTTTTAGCAATCTTTCTAAGTTAATACAAAATGTATATTTATATTTTTATTTTTTAGTTCGATGATTTCTTATCATTTAAATGAATTATGCAGGAAATTTGAGAAAAGTCTTAATTTTCACTTCTCATTCATACCCAATTAATATTAATATTCGCCTGACACTGGCTAAAATGTATCACTCATTTCCAAACAGTGGAGCAATCTATTAAAAGTGCCAAATTATTGCTCAATATTCCAAAATGCAAATATTTTGTGACATCTTCGCGCTTAAGAAATCACTGTTAGAGCAAGGAGTATTCTTTGCACCATATAGGACAATCATAGGAATTTTAATATCTGCATATATATGTAATCGTTCTACAAATAAGATTTTTGTTTCAGTGAAATCACATCATAAATTTGAAAACCAAACTACCAACTCTTATATCGAGCTCCGTACGTTGTGTAAATATCCGCACTTTTCCGTGATATGCATATGAATATCTTCCGTAATCAGCGTAAGTTGACATTAAGGATCACTGGTGAGGTTTTGGATTTTTGAACTTCCGGAAATTACATTTGTTATTTAAAAAATATGATTTAACTGGAAAAACAATTACATGTATGCGGTTGTAAACTTAGACACAATAGGAATACTTTTAGTGCAAACAAATTGAAAATTTTTGAGAAAAAAATATTTTGGCCCAACATTTTGTGACTAAATTGACAAAATTTGCCATATTACAAAATAGTCATTTCTCAAAAACTGTTTAAGAAATTTACTTAATTCAAACTTCATTACAAGAAAAATTGTTAGGATATAAACATACAGTAATAACAAATTCCTGTTACAGTTCTTTGTTACAGACCTATGCCGTCATATCTCAAAACTCGTCGAAATCTAAAAAAACACATTTTTGTCAGTTTTAATTGAATTTCTTTCTTATATGCACATTGACACCCATTTTTCATTTTATCATTAGAAAACAAAGGGTTTAATTAAACTGAAGGCAAACTATCTCAAAAACCTTTTTATTCCTTTATCATGAAAAAAATCATTTATCAATTATGAAAAAATGAATCTTAGTAAAGTGGGTGGGGTAATAATAAGGAACGTAATATTTATTCAGATGATAATAAAAATACGACTATCCCTAAATTTTCATCCTAAAGTATTATAGGTTATTGAACTTGTATGGCGAAATATTACTTGGAACGAGTTGATTTGGGATGGACGACGAGCTTGCGAGTCGTCCCGCCCAAATCAACGAGTTCCAAGTAATATTTCGCCATACAAGTTCAATAACCTTTTATATAACTTTCATATGATTATTGATAAAATGGCTTTTAACTTACAAAATACTTATAATAAATATATATAATCACGACATTTGTCAGAAAATATCACTGTACTAGTTTTCGTGTACATTTCCTTACCGCGCAAGGATTTGCTCATTAATATTCATGTTAATTATGTCATCAACAACCTAAAAACAAAATGGCCGCAAGGTTACAATACGATTGAAAGTAGTCAATACAATTTCTGTTGTAATGTTCTTTAATGCGGTCTAAAATAGAGTGTTATATCATTTTTATATTAAACTGGATTTACGTGGTGTTTCGAGTAATTCAGAACGTCAACATATTGGTGTATCTCTCCAATTAAAGTGTGGTATATATGTATTCGGATGACGTTTCTTTTCGGATAGGCAATTGTTTTCATTCTTCTTCTTACATTTGACATTGAACTCTGCATATATTATCTGTTCTTTTTCTGTTCTAATAAGACATGGATTGACTGTTTATATACAGCTTAGCTCATTTTATGTGGTTTTGTTTAAGTGACCTTAAGACAAATTACCTTTAAAACCTGAATGTTAGCTTGAAAAAAACAATTTACAATTTGCACAAAATAAAAATATCACACAGAAGTTCCAATAAGCATGATCTGTGATCTGTAAGTCTAGGCTTAGGATATATAACTATTTTTAAAAGCTAATGAATTAAATGTTAATAATGTAGTCTGGTGAAGTTAGGTGAACTCTGTTTAAAAAGAAATTAGTGGCTACAAAAAGAAAAACAACATTCTGTAAACTGCAACTTTTTAATTTTTCAGCATTACTTGTATACATCCAGTCACAAATAATTTAACATGAACAGTATTACTACATTTTAATGAAATGTTAGAATCTAGACAATTATTATACCAATAGTGTATATAATACCAAGCTTCATGTAAGTACCTTTGATTTTCATGAAAATATAACACCTCTCCATGATTGTTTTACTAAAGCAAGGGTAAAACATTTAATTAAATATATGACAAAATAGTATTTCTTTCATGAATATATAGTTACTCTCCTAAATCATGTTTCACTTGGGCAAACTCTGTCTTTACTACATAAATTTGCTGAAATAACAATAACATTTAGCATATTCTCCAAAGGTGAATAAAATCAAACAACTTTATGCAAAAATCAATGAAGTAAGAACTGTTATTCTATCAAATATAACTTGTAATCCTGTGGTACACAGCATCATTTACTATTATATATGATTCATTTTACATGAAATATCAGAGTTTTACTTGCATTTCTGTAATCAATGTCTCAACATTATTTCATGTTTTAAAAATTAAATGTACAGTTGTAAAAGCAACTTCCAGACATGTATGGATTAAGTTGCTTGGGAATTTGTGGTGTAGCTTCACTAGATACTGTATGACTAGAAATATTAGTGGAATCTACTAATGGTCTAGCATAGCCTGTAAATGGGTTATTAGGAGTAACTGTCTGAGCCTTATCCATGGTTGTAGCAGAAGTTTGAAGAATTTTATTAATGTTTCTATGTTCATTTTCATTTAATTCTGCATCATAATGGGTAATGGACTGGATATTTTTATGTCCAGTAATTTTCATGATTTTTTGTGGTGGTACACCAGCTCTTGAAAGTGTGGAAACTGTTGTTTTCCTAACACTGTGGTTAGTTATCCTTTTTTGGACTCCAGCTGTTGTTGCTGCTTCCTTCAGAAGTGTACCAAGTGTGTTCTGTCCCATTGGTCTTGGATAATACCTTTATTTTATAAAGAAAAACTGTGAAAATGAATTATATACACTACATTTTTAAATATTTTGATTTAAATTTGACAATACTACTTTAGACTATATAAATTTAAACTGAAAAATATAATTTTATAAACTAGCATCTTTATTGTAACTCAAACTACAACATACTGTATACTTTAAACTGTTGAAATTAAAGCTGAAAAAGATTTTGTTTAGTTTAAACATATTTTTTTTAGTTTAGATTTTGTACCATGCTTCTGTTTTATTTCCAGGGGTAAGTCTTGCAATTGGAATTGGTGTTAAGTAGAATGGGCTGTCTGGTGTCATCATTGCAATTGGTCTTCTTCTCACATATAACTCATAAAGTTTCACTGGGTCCCTGAAAATTTGAAAATATTACTTCATGATAGTGTTTTACATACTGAAATTTGTAATTAAAAATGTATGGCTTATTAAATAATAACTGTTTCAAACTTCCCTAGAGCTGATGTCCCACTAAAGAATCAAATAATAAACTTTGTTATTCAGTTTGATTTAGAAAAATAAAAACCAACAAAGGCCAAGGATTATCAAATCAGAATATTGCTTTATTACAACAAGCTTTGAAGAAAAAATGATTAGCTTTTTTAAACTTTTAATTTACCAAAAGAAATTAAATATAATATGTAAAGAAAAGCTACATATTTACCTTTCTTCTGGCAAATTGGCAGCAGAATATATTCTTGGGGTAGTTTCTCTTTGGTTCTTCAGGTTAGAGCCATCTCTGGTTTTGGTTGATCTCTCTTTAAATTCAAGAAACTTCTCACCAGATATTGTTGACTTTAGAGAGATATCACCAAACAATAATTGTCTTGCCTCATCTCTTGCCCTGAGACCAAACTGAGTACCAAAGCTATAAAATAATGTTGTTATCAAGCTTCTTGGACTTTTATTGCCAAACGTTCCTACTTCATACATCAAATTCTGTTCTTCTGGCTCAATGTTAAATGATTTATTAGGTGTTTTACCAAGTCCAAGTTTTGCAAGTTCAACCTTTTTTGCATTCAATGACTGAATTGCTTTGCTAAACACTCTGTCTTTCAGGGAATATGCATATTCGTGTTCCTTTAAATACCTCTCAATGCTGTTTTTTATACATTCTAAAGATCCAGGCTCATAATTACCACCGTCAGTCTTCCTGATACTAATGAACATTTCAGCTAAATACCCGTTTAACTCATAAGCTGGGATGAGTTCTAAACGCCTTTCCTCGCCCTTTACGTCTTTCAGCCATCTCTGGACATTCTTAACATCCCTGTTGGTGCTTCCAACTGTGCTAGCCTTCTTCTGTCCACGAATAAACTCATCAACGTTGTGAACCTCTGAATCTCTCTTTTTTTATGTCCTCTGTAGCTAATATGTCTTCAAAACAGTTATACGGGCTCAATATCGCCTCCACCTCCTATTGCGTAAGCTCACGAAACAAAACATCAGCGTTATCACTCGAACTGTCACTTTTGACAGATCGCGCGTCCATTTTGAATGTTTATAAACAGTAAAGTAGTCCGTACAACCGACCGTTGGGACCGCCCACCTTGCCAACGTTCAGTATCGCACCTTGCCAACGTGCAGTATCGTAGAATACTGAACGAACTCTCTAAGGCAAAGTGAACGGGGCAATATGAAAGTATATAATAAGACATATTACATAAGAAAAGATGGAAAATTGATACCTGTTCTGAAACATACACCACATACATAAAAGTTACAATACCAAAATTCTAGCTAATTCTGCATTTAGCACCTTGATTTGATAGTGTATCACTAAATTTTAATATTGCGAAAAAGTTATGTCATCGACCCATCATTATTTTTCCAGAAATTAACTAGCAATATGTTAGTCTCTACAAAAACAGGGCCAATACAATTTCTTGTTATTTTGATTTTCAGAAGTGACCCCCCTAAAGGTAGTACACCCCTAATGGGCACTTTTTCAAACCTTGAGAAACGTACTATTTTCATAATCTACATCTGGTTACTGAATAGTGTGCGAAATTGGAAGACATTTCACCGTTTAGTTAAAACCATATATCGTTATTTTTTGTTGCCCTAACACTACTAGAAATACTGGCATTATTTTAAAGTACCCTAAACATTTTGCAAGTATTTATGTATATTTGTTTTCGTTCTAAGGATCCAGAAAATATTGCTTGCAATGTAGAATGACAAACATGTATTAAAAGTCTAGGAGTATAATACGGGTCACAAAAATATGCAACTATGCCAATAAATACGGGATATAACCAAAATAGAGCATTTCGAAACTACGCTTCGGTTTGGTCTCAATACAACTGCATTTAAATATGTTCTTACTCGTTATCTGTCTCGCATATATAGTGACCAGGCGTGGCACAACGGTAGTCGTTCCAAAACCCATTGGTCCTCAGGATTGCACAATTCTCATCCGAACCCGAATTAGAAGGTTCATTCACATCCCAATGTTTGAACCCAACGTCTGCAAGCTTTTGTTTACTTTCGATCCAAATCCATACAGATTCTTCTTGAACATCGGTAAGGCCAACCCAGTACCATTCTGACAAAAATGTAACGCTCTAAGAGTGACAAAAGTGTCGCATACTAGTATTTATATATATCGTTTTCAAAACACGAAAAGATATTTTCTTGAAATCCAAAATAACAGAATGTACAAATTCACGATTTAGAATTCATGAGCTCACGTTAAATATTGATCATGAAATATGTTTCATCTTAAAATAAAAAATTCGCAAGTAGTGTTTTGAATTTTGCTTTTTAACCTCAGAGATCCTTTCATACTTCTAAGATAAAAGGAACATTTCGTTCGATTTAAATGGAATTAAAGATTCTTCAAATGATTTTCAGTTGGCAACTTGTTTTCAATATAAAATAATAATTTTAAAACAAAATCGATATTAATTTGAAAGTACCAAGACAAACTAATTACTATTTTGAAGTTTAGCATTAGCTGCCAAATATGCATTTTCCGTTGCCGTTTCAATCTCAACAATTTTTCCACCAAGCAATTTACACATATCCTGAAATAAAAAGATATGCATTGAGTAATTACGTAACTTACCTACTCTACTTAACATATTCATCAACAACATGTAAATATTTTACATTACATTGAAATGATACATTAAATGATTGTTCATTCAATCAACAAATATTTCATTTATTTAGTTCTATGTATATTATACATTATTTTCAATCAATTCCATTGTCTTTGTTTAAAATCAATTTGTAAATCACATATAACTTACGATAGCTCCTAGCCATGTTTCCGTATCATGACTAAAGTGGTAACACTTGTCCTCGTGCCGAAGCCATCCCGACGGACAGCCTTTAACTGATGAGAAAAAATAATTATACAGTTCTTGAGTTTTAAAGAGTATTTTAACATGACTCGTTATGTTTATCAATTGAATTAAGTCTGATATTACTACTTTTAAATCTGAAATAAACAGTTTATGACGCGCGAGCTGTTATGACGTCATAAATGCCTTCAACGTTTGCCTTGTAAAGTACTAGTAGCTATTATATCAAACGAAACAAAGTTTCGAATATATAGGTGCTTACATTGCTAAGGTTTTTATTCTAACTTTAAACATGCTTGATCATTATAAGAAAAGAAGCGGGAGATGATACTTTACATTAAAGGGACATAACTGATGTCAAACTAATAACCTCAAAAACATAGATAAAACTATATTCGGTAGTATTACAACTTAACCTAAAAGTTAAAGCTAAGCATTCCAGTCACTATCGCGTTTTAGAATATGTTGCAATACTGTAAACCATTCAATAACCTATGTAGAGTCG